>CM042382.1:33195119-33620119 GCA_023634145.1 Thymallus thymallus | reverse complement strand
GAAGAAAGAAGGATGTCAATCCGGACCATCCTCCGATCCATACAATGACACAATCTGATGCTGAAGAAAAGAGGGAAAAATCTATATTAAATCAGATGAGCCGCCGTGAAAAGAAAATCTAACAAATTAACTACAGTATCCACTGAAGGAAACTCTTTTGAGCAGCCGCCTGAACAACTTGTACAAGTACAACATGAACCTGCACCTCCAGTGCTGGAGCAACCATCTGAGTTCTTGATCTAAGTTCAGCTAGCCTGCACATTTTAAACATCTTATCCTGTTTTTTCACAGTTTTATAACTTAAAAAATTGCTAAAAGAAAAATACTATTGCTGCTACTAATAATAGTTCATAGGATCATTATTTCTGAGGAATCCCATTTAATCAATATTTGTGGGCTGTAGTGATGTGTGTCATTCAGGGTAACAAAATATTGTCATACAGTATAACACCAGGATGTTATATTAAAATACAATAACTTAGTTTTGTTGACTCAGAGAGACAAAACAAATCTCAAAGGATGAAGTGAAAGCTATTTCCATAGATTTTTTTCAGTGTAAGGCAAGAAAGTTTTTGTAAAAAACTTTCAACAAATGTTGAGTTGTACCCGTGACACATCAAATATGTGGTATTCAAAATAAATTAATGTAATTTTTTCTGGGTAGTTATATTTCTGCCAGTCTAAGCATGGATATATAACCTTGTGATTATGAAAAATGGCCATAAAATTACATTATAGGAAAAACACTGTTATACTGAATGACATTTCACTAGGGTACATTCATATGAGTCACAATAAAAATGTATTATTGGCTTTATTCTTGAAAATAACTAATAAGGGCATAGGTGACAATCCAATTAAGATAAAAAAGCCTTTTAGGGAATTGTAATTGCTGTTTTATTGTTTTGCTACTTTGAAAACCTTATACATCTTTGACCCTGCATAGGAAGTGTAGTGTACTGTTTTTTCTTCTTCTTCTATATATATGAATTACAAATCAGCCTTTACTTAGATCATGTTTCAAGTCTATTGCATAGTTACAATGTGTAATCATTGATGTCCCAGGACCAGGATTGGTAAACACTGTTGAAGTGTATAATTGTAATACATACATTTAGACACAGCATCATTCAGAGAATGGCGTTTGATACACCTGGTATTGGATTTGACTGAAAAAGAATGTCTCAGAGATTCATACCTGAACCACACCTTTTATTTGCCAAGGAAAAGTACATGATCAGTGAATATATTCAATGTACAGACTACAATGTGGGGATCTCATGCTTGGTAATAACTACATGTATATAGGACTTGCATCCTTGGCACAATAAAGTTATATTCTACTCAATCCATAGGCTTCATTAATGCCATTCAGACTTGAAGTCGATACAACAACTATGATAGCTGAGGTTCATAGTTAGGTTCTGAACTAATATTTTATACCAAACGTTTTAGGGTCCATACACAGATCGGCTACATACTGTAGCTAGCTACACATCCATAGGCATACAGTTATTTGTATCCTCCACTACACAATAAGCAAGTAAACAGCTGGTCATAACACTAGCTAGCTAGCTGGCTAATGTTAGCTAGTCGATACAACAGGCTATGATACAGTAGCTGAGGTTCAATACATTTGCTATGGGCTCGCACTAGTGTTCCAGCTTAGCAACGTTCTATTTCTGTTCAGCCTTGGAAGGCATTCACACGTAAAAACATTCATGATTTCTTACTCCAAACGGGCTGTGGTTTGTGTGCAAAGTATTATGATTACCGTGAGAGTAGTTTCCAAATGTATCAATGATAAGTGTCTCTTTCTCGCTCTCTCTCCCTCCCGCTCTCTCTCTCTACCCCTCCCTCTTTTGGTAAACAAGCAGTCATGTTGTTGTTAGTCCGCTAGGGATTTTTTCTCATGTATTAGGTGTGTATGTTTGTTCTGTGTTATTATTTAGTTAACTAGTAAATAAATAATTAAACCAATTTGTGTAGTACTGAATCATGAGTATGGCTGGGTTTTTTTCAGATCCAAGAAGGTTACGACTGTTCAGAATGATGATATGATAAGAGGTTATGATTTAATACGTTGACTGTTTTATGGTTGTGAAAGGTAAAGCGATGGTAACTCTTTAAACAACTTCTTCCGTGGTGCCCCAAATCCTAATTAGTTAATTGTTACATGATTAATTTAAATCGAGTAACAATTAAACAGTTAGTTGATTCGATAAATAACAGTCATCAAATGAATGAAAGTCACGTCACAACACTTTCTTGACTATGGCAGCTCCAAAATGCAGGTGTTATAGCCTAGCTTGGTACTTTCTGTGGTGGAGGGTCAGTCAGCGGAAAATACAGAGCATAGGGGTTGGTATTGGCTCAGTATTTTGTCAGTTATGGGGACAGTACGTTACCGCAAAATCTATACAGAGAGTGAGAAGGTTCAAGCCCCCTTGGTTTCTGCCATAGATTTACATTAGAAGTGCCCATCCAAGAAGGCTCAAGGTAATTGCCCACACATAAAATGACGTCAAATCATGCTTTGATTGGACTGATCATGTCAATATACTACTTTCAAAATCTCAGCTAGCAAGCTAGGCAAGCAGTCATCATGAACCTCAACAATCTTCTGGCAAATCCTTTTCAATCCTTGTCATATGAAGTGAAATTATAGATAAAACGTATCGGATCTCATCGGTCATTGGCCATAAACATTACACAACAAGGTGGAAATCGCAAATTCAACAATGAGTGGTTTGGAAGGAATCAGTGGACGCAAGCGTTGCAAAGCAATCACTAGCCTGCTATTCAGTGGCGTGGGCGTGTGGTCCAAGTCTGGGTTTAAGAGTCTCTTTTCTAAGCTTAAAAGAATAAACAAAATGTGGAAAAAGTGAAGGGGTGTGAACAATTTCTGAAGGCACTGTGAAAGCATATATACAAAAATATAAACAGTACAAGTTCAATGCTACTACTATACTAAGTACTGACAGATACAAATACAAGTAGCCTATATAAAATATCTAACACATTTGGCATATCTACAGAGCAAATTCTACTATTAACATTACTCACAAACCCTCTATACACCTATAACTTGTACTCACCATAACAGATATCCAAGTGCAAGCACCATAGTTAAACATTATTATCATACAGTACACTTGAAGTATGAATAGAGGATATACAGTATATCTAATTGACAAATCATTCAATGATGCTCTGGAATCTACAAGGCTACTGCTTGGTTTCTACGCAACAGTGTATTTGGGGAATGGGCAGTAAGGACCGCCCACTTTGAGAGGTCAAAGGTGAACATGTGAAAATTGGGGCTCTGTCCAGAGTTGAGGTGAAAGGATAATCTATAGGTCAACGACCTCCAACCTTGGTGCTATACAGTTGATGTCGGAAGTTTACATACACTTAGGTTGAAGTCATTAAAACTAATTTCTCAACCACTCCACAGATTTCATGTTAACAAACTATAGTTTTGGCAAGTCGGTTAGGACATCTACTTTGTGCATGGCACAAGTGATTCTTCCAACAATTGTTAACAGACAGATTATTGCACTTATGATACACTATATCACAATTCCAGTGGGTAAGACGTTTACATACACTAAGTTGACTGTGCCTTTAAACAGCTTGGAAAATTCCAGAAAATAATGTCATGGCTTTAGAAGCTTCTGATAGGCTAATTGACATAGTCAATTGGAGGTGTACCTGTGGATGTATTTCAAGGTCTACCTTCAAACTCAGTGCCTCTTTGCTCGACATCATGGGAAAATCAAAAGAAATCAGCCAAGACCTCAGAAAAAAAAATGGTAGACCTCCACAAGTCTGGTTCATCCTTGGGAGCAATTTCCAAACGCCTGAAGGTACCACGTTCATCTAAACAAACAATAGTACGCAAGTATAAACACCATGGGACCACGCAGCCGTCATACCACTCAGGAAGGAGACGCGTTCTGTCTCAGAGATGAACGTACTTTGGTGCGAAAAGTGCAAATCAATCCCAGAACAACAGCAAAGGACCTTGTGAAGATGCTGGAGGAAACAGGTACACAATTATCTATATCCACAGTAAAACGAGTCCTATATCGACACAACCTCAAAGGCAGCTCAGCAAGGAAGAAGCCACTGCTCCAATACAGCCATAAAAAAAGCCAGACTTCGGTTTGCAACTGAACATGGGGACAAAGATTGTACTTTTTGGAGAAATGTCCTCTGGTCTGATGAAACAAAAATAGAACTGTTTGGCCATAATGACCGTCGTTATGTTTGGAGGAAAAAAGGGGAGGCTTGCAAGCCGAAGAACACCATCCCAACCGTGAAGCACAGGGGTGGCAGCATCATGTTGTGGGGGTGCTTTGCTGCAGGAGGGACTGGTGAACTTCACAAAATAGATGGCATCAAGATGAAGGAAAATTATGTGGATATATTTAAGCAACATCTCAAAACATCAGTCAGGAAGTTAAAGCTTGGTCGCAAATGGGTCTTCCAAATGGGCAATGACCCCAAGCATACTTCCAAATTGGCAAAATGGCTTAAGGACAACAAAGTCAAGGTAATGCAGTTGCCATCACATTTGTGGGCAGAACTGAAAAAGCCTGTGCGAGCAAGGAGGCCTACAAACCTGACTCAGTTCCACCAGTTCTGTCAGGAGGAATGGGCAAAAATTCACCCAACTTATTGTGGGAAGCTTGTGGAAGGCTACCCGAAATGTTTGACCAAAGTTAAACAATTTAAAGGCAATGCTACCGAATACTAATTGAGTGTATGTAAACTTCTGACCCACTGGGAATGTGAAGAAAGAAATAAAAGCAGAAATAAATCATTCTCTCTACTATTATTCTGACATTTCACATTCTTAAAATAAAGTGGTGATCCTAACTGACCTAAGACAGGGAATTTGTACTGTGATTAAATGTCAGAAATGGTGAAAAACTGAGTTTAAATGTGTAAGTAAACTTCCGACTTCAACTTTAGATGTGCAATGGGTCAGTCGGCTTTAAATAATACACTAATTTAGCTTCATTTATAAACATACTTGTGTTGAAAAGGTCAGAGAGTCTGGCTCACTTGACAACACACTAAAGGGAAACCCAAATATTCACCGCATTCAATTAGTGTTGAGCCAAAATGGACACCAACAGACCCAGTTGCACCATGTTGGGAGAGCAGTGACACAGGTAACTGTATTATGACTACAGAGGATTGGGCGTCAAGCTAAGCTCCTCTACTTCTGGTTACCTTGCGACGTCTGCCTGCACCTGTGGAGGATCTTCCCTACCGAGTATAGGACTAAGTCAAACAATAGGAGTTGGAAGGAAACAAAAGACAAAGACAGCTAATTACCATGTTGCTTTCTGAGTCAATTTAAGACTTAACGCACTCTTACTGTTCAAGTAAGAAATGAAAAGACATTTGATTTATAGTCCATGTTTATCAAGAGTACAGAAATAACGACACCCTACGTACATGAACAAATGAACAAAACAAAGCTCTAAGGGAACAGGGTTGGAGAGCCCTGTCCTACATGAACAAATGTGAAAACTAATTGTGCTAAATGTGCTTACACCTTACACTTTATAGTTCCGATGCAACTGATTGATCTGATATCCAATGTTTTGGCAGGAAACTTCATTTAAAGAGCTTTGAAACATGTGGCTACATGCTTTCCTTTTCTAATGTGTTTTCAGGGGCTGGATGTATCAAGCTTCTCGGCGTAGGAGTGGTGATCTGGGATCAGGTCCCTCCTGTCCATGTAAATCTTATCCATTGTGATATAAAAAGGCTAAACTGAAACTAAATCAGCACTCCCCATTCACGTTATCTACATAACTTTGCTTACCTGTCACTTGGGGGACGTAGGGGACTGAGAGACGCTCAGCGTTGTATCCTGGGCCGACTAGGCACTCCGCCAGGTCAACCGTCTGGAAATACAGGCTCCTGTCTTCCTTCTCCAGACAATTTGGAAGCCTGGAGAGTATGGAAAACGGGAGTGAGAGAACTAAACTTACTGCTAATTCTAGGCAAAGCTCTCTTGATTGGTATGACAAAAACAGAGCATATATTTATGTGCTAGTGTGATAACTTAAATTAAAGAATTAAAGCCTACCATACACTCGTTGCAAACAGTGCCTTCAGAAAGTATTCATAATCTATTAAATATATTGTTTTTCTCACCCATCTACACCTAATATCCCATAATGACAAAGTGAAAACATGTTTTTAGAGATTATCAAATTTATTTTAAATGAAATAGAGAAAAATTTCATTTACATAAGTATTCACACCCCTGAGTCAATACTTTGTAGAAGCACCTTTGGCGTGATTACAAACGTGAGTCTTTTGGGGTACGTTTCTAAGAGCTTTGCACACCTGGATTGCACAATATTTGCCCATTATTCTTCAAAAAATTATTCAAGCTCTGTCACTTTGACAGCCATTTTCAAGCCGATTTAAGTCAAAACTATAACTATCGAGAAACATTCAATGTCATCTTTGTAAGCAATTCCAGTGTAGATTTGGCATTGTGTTTTAGGTTATTGTCCTGCTGAAAGGTGAATTTGTCTCCCAGTGTCTCGTGGAAAGCATACTTCCTTACTCTCCGGCAACTGAGTTAGGAAGGACACCTGTATCTTTGTAGTGACTGGGTGTATTGATACACCATCCAAAGCCTAATTAAGAACTTCACCTTGCTCAAAGGGATATTCAGCATATGCTTTTTATTTTTACCAATTGGTGACCTTCTTGCGAGGCATTGAAAAACCTCCCTGGTCTTTGTGGTTGAATATTTGCTTAAAATTCACTACTTGATTGAGAACTTAATTGTACTGTATGTGTGGGGTACAGAGATGAGGTACCCAAGTAAAACAATCCTATAGGATTAATGAATTTGTATCCTCTCTATCTGAATCCTATTGGAAATCAAATGTTATCCTGTTGGTAAATCTGGTAGGGTTTTGTCTCCCCAATCAGAATCCTATTATTTGTTCTTAATTGAACCCATTATATTATAGTTTGTCGTCATTAGTTCCAGTATAATAAAACAACATTACAACATTTCTGTTGATCGGAAACAATAGTTCTATATTAATTTCTGCTTTAGTCACCTGTAAGAAAGTCTGTCTCTTTAAGAGTGAGTGAGGACGTGAGTGAGGACGCGAGCTCGCAGTGTTAATTAGCCTAACCCTCCGCCTGTGGCTGTGCACTCATTTCATGCTAGCTAAGAAACTACTGTTAGCCACATATTGCCTGTCAGCGGACTAGCTAGCTAAGTTGTAGCCACTTGTATGTCATTTTTTTAGTTTTGTTTTAGCAGATGAGAAATGTTTTTTCTTGTTTGTTGATGAATATGTGCCTTATTATATGCAAGTCCACCCAGTTTTCCTAAACTCTGGTAGATCATTAAAATACATGAATCACATCCTGTTCAAACTAACCTTACTCAAAAATCACACAGATTCTGGGAATAATATGTCTATCACTGGTTAGAGGACAACTTGTAGAAGACAGCCAGCTACAGTACATTTTGGATTGTTGAATTTTGTTTCAAGTGGGTTGCCAACATGGAAAGGTAAACACAACACTATTTTGTTAAAGTGGCAATATGTAACTTTTTGGGAGACCCAACCAAGTTATAGAGTTATATATATATCATTCTACTTGAAAGCAAGTGTAAGAAGTGGTAGACATGTTCTATGTGCGCTATTTCCATGCTTCCCATTCTTAAGTTTTGTTTTGTACACCAGCGTCAAACAGCTGAAAACAATATTTTGTCACAGCGGTTTAATATTACATTTTTTATTTAAACGCCACCTGGGTACAATGACTCTCTTCACTATACTAGCTTATTTTGTACATAAACTGAAATTAGGCTAACTATTAGAGTTTTAGCAACCAGGAAATGGCGGCGAGAAATCCACATAGTGCAACTTTAATCACTCATATCAATAGAGCGTGGGAAAATGTTTGGGGTGTATGGACTGTTTAAACTAACACTATTCAAAGGCCACATGGAATATGAGAATAATTTTAAAATCATTGCTTAGAAGAGAATTTGCTGAAGACCGTCATCTAAATTCTAGAATGTCGGATGGAAGTTTTGCGAGGCTGATGAAGGAAACAAATAATTTGCTTTGTTATTTAACTTAAACTAATCACGACTTGCCATAGGATATTAACAGTGACAAGGGTTGGCTGTTATTTGAGTAATAGTTAGACTCAAATCTATGTACAGGAAACTTGTCAAATATAAAATAATAAAATATGTAAAAATAAATCAACATTTCAATTTAGGCTGATAGTGTACACATGTACAGTACAAGTCAAAAGTTGACACCTACTCATTCCAAGGTTTTTCTTTAATTTTACTATTTTCTACATCGTAGAATAATAGTGAAGACATATAAACTATGAAATAACACATGGAATCATGTAGTAATCAAAAAAGTGTTAAACAAATCAAAATATATTTTATATTTGAAATTCTTCAAAGTAGCCACCCTTTGCCTTGATGACAGCTTTGCACAATCTTGGCATTCTCTCAACCAGCTTCATGAGGTAGTCACCTGGAATGCATTTCAATTAACAGGTATGCCTTTGTTAAAAGTTAATTTGTGAAATTTCTTTCCTTTTTAATGCATTTGAGCCAATCAGTTGTGTTGTGACAAGGTAGGGTTGGTAAACAGAAGATAGCCCTATTTGGTAATAGACCAAGTTCATATTACGGCAAGAACAGCTCAAATAAGCAAAGAGAAATGACAGTCCATCATTACTTTAAGACATGAAGGTCAGTCAATCCGGAAAACGTCAAGCACTTTGAAGGTTTCTTCAAGTGCAGTCGCAAAAACCATCAAGCGCTATAATGAAACTGGCTCTCATGAGGACCGCCACAGGGAAGGAAGACCCAGAGTTAGCTCTGCTGCAGAGGATAAGTTCATTACAGTTACCAGCCTCAGAAATTGCAGCCCAAATAAACGCTTCACAGAGTTCAAGTAACAGACACATCTCAACATCAACTGTTCAGAGGAGACTGCGTGAATCAGGCCTTCATGGTCGAATTGCTGCAAAGAAACCACTACTAAAGTGGGCTCCCATAATGTGCAGTGGTCTAAGACACTGTATCTCAGTGCTAGAGGCGTCACTACATACAACCTGGTTCGAATCCAGATTGTATCACAACCAGCCGTGATTGGGAGTCTCATAGGGCGGCGCACAATTGGCCCAGCGTCGTTTGGCCGGTGTAGGCCGTCATTGTAAATAAGAATTTGTTCTTAACTGACTTGTCTAGTTAAATAAAGGATCAATTAAATAAAGGTAAAAAAAAAGAAGAAAAAAAAGAACACCAATAAGAATAAGAGACTTGCTTGGGCCAAGAAACACGAGCAATTGACATGAGATTTTTGGTTCCAACAGCAGTGTCTTTGTGAGACTCAGACTAGGTGAATGGATGATCTCTGCATGTGTGGTTCCCACCATGAAGCATGGAGGGGGAGGTGTGATGGTGTGGGTGTGCTTTGCTGATGACACTGTCTGTGATTTATTTAGAATTCAAGGCACACTTAACCAGCATGGCTACCACAGCATTCTGCAGCAATACGCCATCCCATCTGGTTTGCGCTTAGTGGGACTATAATTTGTCATTGGTTTTTCAACAGGACAATGACCCAACACAACTCCAGGCTGTGTAAGGGCTATTTGACCAGGAGTGAGAGTGATGGAGTGCTGCATCAGATGACCTGACTTCCACAATCACCCGACCTCAACCCAAATGAGATGGTTTTGGATGAGATGGACCGCAGAGTGAAGGAAAAGCATATATTTTTTGTCTTCTGCTTCTCTTGTCAGGCATCCCTTGTTGAATAATGTTTTATCACAAGGGACACAATGGTTGCCAGGGTCCAATTTTAGCAATCCAAATCCACTTCTCTCACAGCATGAGGTGAGAAAAGAAGGAAGAGTGAGAAGAGTGCCAGCTGGGCGTTCAGTATTACTCATCGTCGTCTTACATCTAGTGTCATCAGATAAGGGAAGTAACAACACTCATCGTCTGAGCGACAATACCTTTTTCAGTCAGTTAACGCAAGCAGCCGGCTAGACAAGAGGTTGAAGAGACTTTTACATACAACCTTTTTATGCGAGTAAAGTACATGTAATGACAGGCCTGATGGAAACAACACATTTGCCAGTAAACGTTCCAAATATGGACAAAACAAAATACGTTAGGTGCGAGAAATGGCGGTGGAAATGCCTTTATACGCAAATATTAATATAATACAGATAATATTGAAGTAAACAGAGTCACACGATATGTTGTGTCGTCCTCCCACTACGACTCGGGAAAGCACGCAGTTTTATTAGCTTACAGATTAAAAAATGATTAACTTCACAGGGTGGTGAAAGTGCACTGTAATGAGTTTGATGCTCCTTTCCATTAAATACCGATGGTCTTATTCTGTTGACATGATGATCGATGCTTGGCTGCCGTTTGACAAATGAAAATAATCTTGCTCCTTTGTCCATAATAATCTCATCATGTAGGTAGCCTACCTGCACTGTATCTGTGAGCTGTTGGCTAGCGCGCCCGAGCCAGGACCAGAGAGGGGATGTACGCCTATATTTGGCCCAAACATAGACATCTATGTTTCACAAGTTTGGACAGCACAGTGCAGTAAAGTACAGCACAGCACAGCAGAGTACAGTACAGTACACAGTAAAGTATAGTACAGTACAGTACAATACAGTAGAGCACAAGAGTACAGACAAGTGTGCTCTACTTTAAGGTATCTGTGACCAACAGATGCATATTTGTATTCCCAGTCATGTGAAATCCATAGATTAGGGCCTAATTTATTTATTTAAACTGACTGATGTCCTTATATGAACTGTAACATCTTTGAAATTGTTGCGTTTATATTTATGTTCAGTGTAGGTGTGCATGCAAAGCAATGCACAACTCTAGATTTCTTACATACTCATTATTTCGAAGTAAAATGTCCCTACTTTAAATCTTTCTTCTTCTTCTACACACTACTGCTCTTACACGGTTTAAGATAGAAACGCCAATCAAACTGTGTAGACTGGATTAGGATGCTTGCATACGACTTTTTGATATACTGTATTTTATACTTTTTAAACTATTCAAGTTGTTTTCTTTGTTTTTGTCCATCTTCATTCACTTTAATTAGTTTTTTTCTCAACATTGTAAAGCTCCCAGACACATCAGCTAATTTGACCACTTTGCAATCAATTTAGACAAAAACTTAAGAGCATATGAAATCATCCTCTACTTCTCTGTTATTCAAATCTGAAATAATATAATTATCTGGTACCGATCAAACGTTACAGCTGTTTAAGTAACCATTGTTTAAGTAACCATTTTCTCACACTTTTTATAAACTGAACTTTTTACCACTTGCCCAACAAATAAGACAAAATGATAGAGGGTATGACATCTTCCCCTACTTCTCTGCTACAAACGTTATGTATGTCAGCGTAGGAGCAGGCCAGCCAAGGCAACTGTGGCCTAGGATCAACAACTGCCACCATTCACTTAATATTTCACCTAATCACTTCTCATTGCACTTAACTGCACAACTACTGACCACAATCACACAATTAGTGACCACAAGCACACAACTACTGAACCACACAACTACTGACCACAACTATAGACGAAAGTACTGACTAAAACTACTTACCACAATCACTGAGTAAACACACACAAATACTGACCCAAACCACACAAATACTGACCACAACAACTGACCACAATCACACAACTACTGACCAAAACTTAACCACAAAACACAACTCCTGACCACAACCACACAGCTACTGACCATACCCACACAACTACTGACAAGACAACTACTAAACCATAACTAATGACCACAACCACACATCTACTTACCACAAACAGAAAACTACTGACCACAACTACAAAACTACTAACCACAACTACTGACCACAACAGCAAAACTATTGACCACAACTACAAAACTATTGACCACAACTACAAAACTACAACTACAAAACTACTAACCACAACTACAGAACACAACTACTGGCCAAAAGTAATGACTAAAACTACTGACCACAATCACTGAGCAAAACCACATAACTACTGACCACAACCACACAACTCCTGACCACAACCACACAACTCCTGAACACAACTACTGACCAGACAACTACTAAACCACAACTAACGACCACAACCACACATCTACTGACCACAAACACAAAACTACTGAACACAACTACTGACCACTAGAGAGCACAACTACTAAACACGATTACTGATCACAATTAATGAACACAACCCCTGACCACAACCACACAACTGACCACAACTACTGACCTAACATATTAACCACAAACACACAACTACTGACCACAACCACTACTACTGACCAGTACTACTGACTAGTGATGGGCATTTGAAATGATTTAACTTTGTGATTCCTCATCCATCACATGAGAATATTTCAACAAATCTGATCAATAAATATTTGAATGCAACGTGAAGAGGAGGTCAGTGCTTGAATGGTAGTTGCCAAAAGGAGTCAGTGGGTGACCAGACGACACTTACGGACACTTCTCTCTGAAGATGTGCTCAGGGAGGAGGTAAGGGGCATCCAGGTTCCTTATCTCAATCACCTAGAAGAGTAGAGTGGGATGGAGAGACAGAAAGAGTTGAGGGAGGGAGGGAGAGAGAGAGGTAAAAGTAAACAGATTATTGTGGATGTTGTTACTACTGGCCTACAGACAACTCAAGGTAAGAGGAAACATCGATTTTGGCTGAACTCGCTCTTTATTCCGATGTAATTTACCTTGCTGACGTGTTGACAGAAGGCTGGGTTGGCGATCATCTGACTAAGGAAGTTCAGGTAGGCCGCCACTAGTGCCATGATGCCACAGCGGATGACCATGGGCATGTTCTCCTCATTAGCCAAGACCATATCCTGAAATCAATGAAAAGCTTTAGAAATATGCCACACAATGGCTTCATTTGCAACAGATAGAAAGGAAAAGAAAAACATTCATTGTCCAGAGAAGAGAAAATTTGCCTTTGGCTTTAGTGTAGCATAGAGCACATTACCACAGCCATACGGCTAGCTAGATATCCTATAGCATTCTATGCTAGTTGCAATTAATTCAGTAAGGCATTCAAATAATATTTACATTCAGTCCACATTGAAGGGAGTTCGCAACCACCTGACTTAGGATCATGTTCATTACAGCACACCATTGCAAAGGAAAACAGAATGAGTGTATCTTATTGGATAGTATCAGATAGTATCAATAGGGTTGGATAGGTTACTTTCTAAATGCAAATCTGTTACAGTTACTAGTTACCTGTCCAAAATTGTAATCAGTAACTTAACTTTTGGATTACCTAAACTCAGTAATGTAATCTGATTACTTTGTTACTTTTGGATTACTTTCCCCTTAAGAGGCATTAGAAGATGACAAAAAGGATCCATCAAACACATTTAGCGTCATAGTAGTCTTTGACTTGTGGTCAGACTCAGGTGAAACAAACAAATGTACACCTTTTTTCAATGCTGATCTGAATGTCATTAAGAAAACAGAAAGGTGTCAATGTATTTTTTATAAAAATCCTTTCTGAATTTAAAAGTAATACAAGATGTACTCATCTAGTTTTTCAAAAGTATCTGTAATCTGATTAGAACATTTTAACCTTTATTTAACTAGGCAAGTCAGTTAAGAACAAATCCTTATTTACAATGACGCCTACCCCGGCCAAACCCGGGCGACGCTGGGTCAATTGTGCGCCGCCCTATGGGACTCCCAATCATGGCCGGATGTGATACAACCAATTACAGTTACTGTTTTTGTAATAATATTACATGTAACCGGATTCAGACCCAAACATAGCACCACTACGGCTACAATGCTTGTTGTAAACGGCATTGCAAATGCCTTAGATAATAGAAAGAATTGTGTTGCCATGTTTGTAGACTTGTCAAAAGCTTTTGATACTGCAGACCATGTTATTCTGTTGAATAAGCTGTCCTCGATAGGGTTGGGTGCTGATTCTTGCCGATTGGTTTCATAATTATCTCTTTGACAGAACAAGGTAGATGGGGTATTTACATAAAGGGGTGCCCCAAGGTTCGATACTCAGCCCACTACTGTTAATAATCTAATAACATTGGTAATGCTATAAAAAAAAAATACATTTGCATGTATTCCATTGGTTGGCCAAGCCTTTACACACTAAATGTGAAAATCAGACTTTGAATTTTTAAGTTTGATTTTCAAGCACTGCAGGGGTGACTATTGGATCTGAAGTTAGTGCTAAATGCAAACAAAACGCATGTTTTTTCTAGGTCCCATAACCCAGATTTAAATGAATTTGTAATGACTAGTGCAAATATTGAGCGAGTTCCTTAATACAAATATCTTGTTATCAGGCTTAATGACAAACTGTCATTTAAAAAAACATGCCGCTGAACTGATGAAGAAATTGGTTGGTTGGTTTCTTTTAAAGAAACAAAGCATGTCTGACTTTTGTTAATAGGAAGGAAATTGTCTAGTCCATTTATATGTCTATTTTAGATTATGGATATATAATCTATATGCATGCAGCAGCATCTACACTTAAACCACTAGATGCTGTTTTCCATTGTGCCCTTACATCCTGACCAAACCACTCGCGTCGCGTGTGTGAGCTTGGCAAAATAAATGTACACATACATGTTATTCAATCATTGCACCCAGTCTGCGTTGCCAGGCGCTAAAATAGAACGTGGTTCTATTAGTTTTTAGGAGCACATACTTACGTGGGTGATTGAAAGATGAACTGAGGTCTGTTGTGGTTATGTACCACTTGAAGGAAGGAGGAGAGATGACTAGAAACTAGTTTGGTTGATCTATGGATTAATTGAGTTGAGGACCCTTGTGCATTTCAGGTAAAATAACAACCCAATATATCCAAGGACAAATTAGCTAGCAACAGCAAGCTAGCTAGCTAAATATGACAAATTAACTCGCAACAGCAAGCTAGCTAGCTAAATATGACAAATTAGCTAGCAACAGCAAGCTAGCTAGCTAAATATGACAAATTAGCTAGCAACAGCAAGCTAGCTAGCTAAATATGACAAATTAACTCGCAACAGCAAGCTAGCGACCTAAATTGCCATAAATGTTTAATGCTTTTCGACCTGTCCCCAAATTAATATGTTTGTTTTGGGTGGACAAAATCAACTTGTTTGTGCGGTCTGGTCAGCATGTTAGGTTTATTACTGGTGATGGTCATAGAACTCACTATTGTGTTTTGTATCAAAAGGTGGGTTGGGCCTCATTGTACGTAAGGAGAGAGCAGCATTATCTTGTGTTTATCTACAAAGCTCTCATGCAGAAACGTATGTACAGTATCTATCATCATTAATTCTGTTAAGATTTGTTGATAAATGTGTCTGTTTTTCTTAATATGTTTAGTAATTTTGTATATTGTATGTGTTTGATGTATTTATACAAGGCTCAACTGTAAAAGAGACCCTAGTCTCAGTATGACTTCCCTGTCAATAATGGTTAAATAAAACATTTAATTAAAACAGAGGGGGCCTCCCGAGTGGTGCAGCGGTCTATGGCACTGCATCGCAGTGCTTGAGGCGTCACTACAGACTCGGGTTCGATCGCAGTCTATGTCGCAGCTGGCCGCGACTGGGAGACCCATGAGGCTGAGCACAATTGGCCCAGCGTCGTCCGGGTTAGGTGCATACACACTGACTTCGGTCACCAAGCAAAAAAATTACTCTTGACATTCGCCTCTCCCGAGTCCGTACGGGAGTTGCAGTGATGGGACAAGAATAACTACCAATTGGATATCGCGGAAATGGGGTAAAAATGGGTACCACATGTGTGGTTCCCATGGAGGAGGTGTGATGGTGTGGGTGTGCTTTGCTGGTGACACTGTCTGTGATTTATTTAGAATTCAAGGCACACTTAACCAGCATGGATACCACAGCATTCTACAGCGATCCGCCATCCCACCTGGTTTTCGCTTAGTGGGACTATCATTTGTTTTTCAACAGGACAATGACCCAACACACCTCCAGGCTGTGGAATGGCTATTTGACCAGGAGGGAGAGTGATGGAGTGTTGCATAAGATGACCTGGCCTCCACAAATCATCCGACCTCAACCAAATTGAGATGGTTTGGGATGAGTTGGACCGCAGAGTGAAGGAAAAGCAGCCAACAAGTGCTTATTATATGTGGGAAATCCTTCAAGAGTGTTGGAAAAGCATTCCAGGAGACCTCTACATGCTTTGTAAGTAGGAAAACCTGCAAATTTTGCAGGTTTTCCCACTTACAAAGCATGTAGAAGTCTGTAATTTTTATCATAGGTACTCTTCAACTGTGAGTGACGGAATCTAAAACAAAAATCCAGAAAATCACATTGAATGATTTTTAAGTAATTCATTTGCATTTTATTGCATGACATAAGTATTTGATACATCAGAAAAGCAGAACTTAATATTTGGTACAGAAACCTTTGTTTGCAATTACAGAGATCATACGTTTCCTGTAGTTCTTGACCAGGTTTGCACACACTGCAGCAGGGATTTTGGACCACTCCTCCATACAGACCTTCAGGTTTCGGGGCTGTCGCTGGGCAATACGGACTTTCAGCTCCCTCCAAAGATTTTCTATTGGGTTCAGGTCTGGAGACTGGCTAGGCCACTCCAGGACCTTGAGATGCTTCTTACGGAGCCACTCCTTAGTTGCCCTGGCTGTGTGTTTCGGGTCGTTGTCATGCTGGAAGACCCAGCCACGACCCATCTTCAATGCTCTTACTGAGGGAAGGAGGTTGTTGGCCAAGATCTGGCGATACATGGCCCCATCCATCCTCCCCTCAATACGGTGCAGTCGTCCTGTCCCCTTTGCAGAAAAGCATCCCCAAAGAATGATGTTTCCACCTCCATGCTTCACGGTTGGGATGGTGTTCTTGGGGTTGTACTCATCCTTCTTCTTCCTCCAAACATGGCGAGTGGAGTTTAGACCAAAAAGCTCTATTTTTGTCTCATCAGACCACATGACCTTCTCCCATTCCTCCTCTGGATCATCCAGATGGTCATTGGCAAACTTCAGACGGGCCTGGACATGCGCTGGCTTGAGCAGGGGGACCTTGCGTGCGCTGCAGGATTTTAATCCATGACGGCGTAGTGTGTTACTAATGGTTTCTTTGAAACTGTGGTCCCAGCTCTCTTCAGGTCATTGACCAGGTCCTGCCGTGTAGTTCTGGGCTGATCCCTCACCTTCCTTATGATCATTGATGCCCCACGAGGTGAGATCTTGCATGGTGCCCCAGACCGAGGGAGATTGACCGTCATCTTGAACTTCTTCCATTTTCTAATAATTGCGCCAACAGTTGTTGCCTTCTCACCAAGCTGCTTGCCTATTGTCCTGTAGCCCATCCCAGCCTTGTGCAGGTCTACAATTTTATCCCTGATGTCATTACACAGCTCTCTGGTCTTGGCCATTGTGGAGAGGTTGGAGTCTGTTTGATTGAGTGTGTGGACAGGTGTCTTTTATACAGGTAACGAGTTCAAACAGGTGCAGTTAATACAGGTAATGAGTGGAGAACAGGAGGGCTTCTTAAAGAAAAACTAACAGGTCTGTGAGAGCCAGAATTCTTACTGGTTGGTAGGTGATCAAATACTTATGTCATGCAATAAAATTATTTAAAAATGTGATTTTCTGGATTTTTGTTTTAGATTCCATCTCTCACAGTTGAGGTGTACCTATTATAAAAATTACAGACCTCTACATGCTTTGTAAGTAGAAAAACTGCAAAATCGGCAGTGTATCAAATACTTGTTCTCCCCACTGTATATACACATATATATATACACATATATACACATACACATATACACACATATATATACACACATACATATATATATATATATATATATATATATATATATATATATATATATATATATATATATATATATATATATATATATATATATATATATATATATATATATATATATATATATATACACATATACATATACACATACACATATACATACACATATACATACACACACAAACACACTACACTACACTACACACACACACACAGAGAGTTGAAGTCAGAAGTTTACATACACCTTAGCCAAATACATTTAAATTCAGTTTTCACAATTCCTGTCATTTAATCCTAGTAAAAATTGCCTGTCTTAGGTCAGTTAGGATTCCCACTTAACTTTAAGAATGTGACATGTCAGAACAACAGTAGAGAGAATTATTTATTTCATCACATTCCCAGTGGGTCAGAAGTTTACATACACTCAATTAGCATTCGGTAGCATTACCTTTAAATTGTTTAACTTTGGTCAAACGTTTCGGGTAGCCTTCCACAAGCTTCCCACAATAAGTTGGTTGAATTTTGGCCCCTTCCTCCTGACATAACTGGTGTAACTGAGTCAGGTTTGTAGGCCTCCTTGCTCGCACACGCTTTTTCAGGTCTGCCCACAAATTGTCTATAGGATTGAGGTCAGGGCGTTGTGATGGCCACTCAAATACCTTGACTTTGTTGTCCTTAAGCCATTTTGCCACAACTTTGGAAGTATGCTTGGGGTGATGTCCATTTGGAAGACCCATTTGCGACCAAGCTTTAACTTCCTGAATATATACATATATACAATATATACACAGCATTTTCCTTCCTCATGACATCTATTTTGTTAAGTGCACCAGTTCCTCCTGCAGCAAAGCACCCCCTCAACATGATGCTGCCACCCCCGTGCTTCACGGTTGGGATGGTGTTCTTCGGCTTGCAAGCCTCACCCTTTTTCCTCCAAACATAACGATGGTCATCATGGCCAAACAGTTCTATTTTTGTTTCATCAGACCAGAGGACATTTCTCCAAAAATAACGATCTTTGTTCCCATGTGCAGTTGCACACAGTTTTCAGTTTTTTTAATGGCAGTTTTGGAGCAGTGGCTCCTTCCTTGCCGACATAGGACTCGTTGTACTGTGGATATACAGCGGGTGAAATAAGTATTGAACACGTCACCATTTTTCTCAGTAAATATACTGTATTTCCAAAGGTGCTATTGACATGAAATTTTCACCAGATGTTGGTAACAACCCAAGTAATCCATACATACAAAGAAACCAAAACAAATAAGTTCAGAAATTAAGTTGTGTAATAATGTGAAATGACACAGGGAAAAAGTATTGAACACATGAGGAAAGGGAGGTGCAAAAATGCATGGAAAGCCAAGACAACAGCTGAAAACTATCAGTAATTAAAAAGCAATCCAGCCCCCTGTCAGTGCAAATTAATATCAGCTGGTTCAGTCCCAACTGATGGCCTACAAAAAGGGCTCATTGCCAAGGTGTCACACAAGACACATCTCATGATGGGTAAAAGCAAAGAGCTGTCTCGAGACCTTCGCAACCTAATTGTTGCAAAACATAATGATTGGTTGTAGGCACATTTCTAAGCTTCTGAATGTTCCAGTGAGCACTGTTGGGGCCATAATACGGAAGTGGAAAGACAATCATTTCACCATAAATTTGCCTCGACCAGGTGCTCCTCGCAGGATTTCTGACAGAGGAGTGAAAAGAATAATCAGAAGAGTTGTCCAAGAGCCAAGGACCACTTGTGGAGAGCTTCAAAAAGACCTGCAATTAGCAGGTACTGTTGTCTCAAAGAAAACAGTAAGTAATGCACTCCACCGCCATGGCCTGTATGCACGCTCACCACGCAAGACTCCATTGCTGAAAAAAAAGCATGTTGAAGCTCGTTTAAAGTTTGCTGCACAACATTTGGAAAAGCCAGTGAAATACTGGGAGAATATAGTGTGGTCAGATGAGAGCAAAATTGAACTGTTTGGATGTCATAATACACACCATGATTGGAGGAGAAATGGCACTGCACATCACCCTAAAAACACCATACCAACAGTGAAGTTTGGAGGTGGGAACATCATGGTGTGGGGCTGCTTTTCAGCAAATGGTACTGGCAAACTTCACATAACTGAAGGAAGGATGAATGGGCAAATTTACCGAGACATTCTTGACAAAAATCTGCTGCCATCTACCGGGATGATGAAGATGAAACGAGGGTGGACATTTCAGCAAGACAATGATCCCAAACACACAGCCAAGGAAACTCTCAATTGGTTTCAAAGAAAGAGAATAAAGCTGCTAGAATGGCCCAGCCAATCACCTGACTTAAATCCCATTGAAAATCTATGGAAAGAACTGAAGATCAAGATTCATAGAAGAGGCCCACGGAACCTTCAAGATTTGAAGACTGTTTGTGTGGAAGAATGTCCAAACTCACACCAGAGCAATGCATGCGACTAGTTTATCCATACAGGAGGCGTCTTGAAGCTGTCATTACCAACAAAGGCTTTTGTACAAAGTATTAAATAAATATCAGTAAGTGTGTTCAATACTTTTTCCCTGTGTCATTTCACATTATTACACATAACTTAATTTCTGAACTTATTTGTTTTGGTTTCTTTGTATGTATGGATTACTTGGGTTGTTACCAACATCTGGTGAAAATGTCATGTCAATAGCACCTTTGGAAATATATTTACTGAGAAAAATGGTGACGTGTTCAATACTTATTTCACCCGCTGTAGATACGTTTGTACATGTTTTCTCCAGCATCTTCAGAAGGTACTTAGCTGTTGTTCTGGGGTTGATTTTCACTTTTCGCACCAAAGTACGTTCATCTCTAGGAGACCGAACGCGTCTCCTTCCTGAGCGGTATGACAGCTGCGTGGTCCCATGGTGTTTATACTTGCGTACTATTGTTTGTACAGATGAACGTGGTACCGTCAACCCACCCAAGGATGTGGAGGTCTACAACTATTTTTCCTGAGGTCTTGGCTGATTTCTTTTGATTTTCCCATGATGTAGAGCAATGAGGGTAGGCCTTGAAATACATCCACAGGTACACCTCCAATTGACTCAAATTATGTCAATTAGCCTATCAGAAGCTTCTAAAGCCATGACATCATTTTCTGGAATTTTCCAAGCTGTTTAAAAGGCACAGTCAACAGTGTATGTAAACTTCTGACTTCAACTGTATGTCAAGGAGGTCCGACTGTTTTTTTGCTGCTGTAGAGAACTCTGATTTTCCCGCAATGTAGGTAAACTAATGACAACATGTCACGAGAATTATATTGCTCAAAAATAGCCTGTGCTAACATTTCAGCATAATAAAGGCAATTTCTGATAATAACGTGCAAGCGGATTATTTCGGAATAACGACATCTTGTTATAACGTTATCTTTCCTGTTATAACGTTATCTTTGTCATAATAATGAGATAATGGATTATTTTGTTACAACGAGTTATTTAATTATTTAATAATAACGTGATCTTATCTCGTAATAGTGATTAAAAAATAAAATCTTAGTGGCAGCAATACGCCACCATAAAAATGCGACGGAAACCAATTTAACTTGTATTTTTTTATTCGGTACATGGGAATATAACAGCAAAAGTGATTTTATGTACACTACATCCTCACGCAACAAGTCCATTTAATAGAAACACATCTGATGGGAAAATGCACATCGTTTTTATGCAGATTTTATTAATATTCGCATGAAAATCTGTCGCAAATTGGATGGAAACCTTGCTTGTGTGTGTGTGTGTTTCACACAATGCCAGCGTTTCACCTCATGTCAGGGAGGGGATGTTATTGTACCTGAATGTAGTTGGCAAGGTTAGAGACACCCTCTTTCCAGTGACAACAAACACTGCATGGTCTGCATACATAAAGTATAAATGGAGCTAATAAGTAGCTTTCAGTAATGCTATAAAATAATTACTTTCATTTTCCTTTATTGTCTCCATGGCAAGATTGTCCCTATGCTGGCCTGGATGCATATTTATGGTTTATGTATTAATGTTACATTTCAGTGTCTAAGATGTTGTTTGGCCCACCACCTGATTTACTGTGGCTCCCTCTTACAGTATAATCCCAACACTAGCACATTGGATTATTTTTTTTATGGTTTGATGTTGAGATAAATATAAATTAGAACAAAAGCAACTAAAAGCAGGTATCGTTGCTTTGGCAATGTTTTGTTGACAGTTCTTCCCTCCCATCATTATGCATAAATTACATTTGACTCTACTAAAATGTGTCCTGTGACACAATGGCTAATGCCACAGCACATCTATAACCTACATACACATTGCATGGCAACAATTGCAGACCAAAACTCACTCACGGATATGAAACTGCACACGTACAAATCACCTAAAACCTCTGAAGTTGAAGCTATCTGTGTCTTCCGTCTTACCTGCAGGGCAAGGGTCAGCCTGATGAGGTCCACCACCACGTCCTCATTGGCTAGCTCAATGGTGAGCACAGCCAGGGTAGTGAAGAGCAGCTCAAAGTTCTTGTGACCGTTGTCTTCCTCCTTACAGCCCAGGTAGATGTGACGGTACAACTGCTGCCCATGCTGAGAGGAGAGGGAGAGAGAAAGGGAGGGATGGATGTGTGTGTGGATGGATGGACGGAAGGATGGATGGATGGGTGGGTGGAGAGAGAGAGAGACTCATTATTTTAAATAAACAATCTACTTATTGAAATAACTTCATATTCTTGTAATTTGGACCTGTAATTGACCAGACCCTCAATATCTTCAGATTTAGTGCTTCTTCTTTGGCAATATACGGTAAACAAAGGCATTTCACGGTCATGACGGTCATTCTGACC
This sequence comes from Thymallus thymallus, assembly GCA_023634145.1. NCBI lineage: Eukaryota > Metazoa > Chordata > Actinopteri > Salmoniformes > Salmonidae > Thymallus > Thymallus thymallus. The sequence goes on along the minus strand of CM042382.1, from coordinate 33,597,370 downwards.
ATTGATAAATTGATTGTATAAATTTTCCATAATAAATAATTAATTGCTAAATTAATGCATTTATTATGTTAAAATAGGTCAGGACACCACATTTGAATTGTAATCAGTCAGAAAACCTATTAATTGATCCAGAAGCTCAAAGTGTAAATACTAAAGTAAGACGATATTTGCATTTGAAAAAATTCCTGTGTAAGACAACAGTTGCCTGCCCAGTTAATGGCCCGTCTAAAGAACACCTAAACTACATTGACACCAACTTCACACATACAGTATAATAATAGACAATAGTCTGATGGGTGGCAATATTATCAAAGATAGCCCACACAGCACAACTGGTAAGGGAAACTGCTTGAGTCTCATAAAATGAGTATAACATTGTGTATAAAGTTCAGAAATACACCATTTCATGGTTACAAAATCTAAATAATTTGCCGTTTTTAAAAGGACGTATTTGGGTGTTTTTGGAGCCATTGTTCATTTCTCTACGTACCCCCATACTTGCGGATGTGGTAAGTTTTGCAAAAACCAAGTGTCTGGAACCTTCTATAACATGTATTTACGTAAATTTAGATATAGTTGTAAAATATTGAACCATCCTTTAAAATATGCATATGGTCATTTTGACCATCATGGTGCTTTGAGGTAGAAATGCTCTGAAAAAGTTTTTGTCTTTTATGATATTTATCTCCAATTACTGTAGAATACACATACAGTATTTAGGAAAAGTCAGGGACAGATGGTTTTTGTTGAAATTAAGTTATTGAAAACGGTCAGATTGACTATCTTGGCGGTTCTAGTGTTAAACAAAATGTGATTACAATTCCTAAGAATTTGAGTATTTAGATCCATTGAGAGGGAGAGAGCAAGAAAGACAAAGATAAAAAAATTAAAAATAAATAAGTAAAGCAGGAAAGAAATTATAATAAATGAAAGTGAGTAGTCTTTAGTAAATTGATAGAGGGAGCGTGAGAGCAAGTGAGAGACAAAGACAGAGAGAGAAAGAACAGTCCACGTCCATGGAACAGACAGAGCTAAATATAGCGAAAGACTTTCAATAAGGCCAGAGACAGGTACATGTGACTGTGGAGCACTGAGGGAGATGCAGCACTGTGAACAAAGAACCCACATTTGCGCAATCACTCAACACATCACAAGCTTTAGTGGTCAACAACAGAACAAATAACCAACCAAAGATGATCGCATTGATAAAAAATGTTTGTGAGTCAGCGAGCAGTGTCACCCTCTTTAACGAAAGAGGAGGTGGTGGGTAGTTCTTCATTTAGTCATATATTTGAAGACACACTCGATGGCTCATGAAAATAACTTGATTATGCTGGCCACGGATAAGGTTGAAGCCATGACCTAAAAATAACCAACCTACAAGACTGCCTCTGACACATAATAGCCTTAAGCAAGGTCGTGTTCAGTAGGCACGAAATGTTAGAAAACGGTCAGAAAAGTGGGTGAAGCAGTGAGGTACTATTTGGTATTTTATAAAAATCCCAATTAGCTGTTGCGAATGCAGCTGCTACACTTCACAGGTTCCACACAAAACATGACATAATACAGAACATTAACAGACAAGAACAGCTCAAGGACAGAACTACATACATTTTAACATATCCAATAAGAAACACTCACATTCTGTTTAAAAACATTTGGCTGCATGTAGCTACCGTGCACCCTAATCAACACGACCCAGCTGGCTAGCGACATAGCTCTCTATCTAGCTACCAATTATCTTCCTCTGACAAATGCGGATTGGGCTCCATTAATTAGCCTTGGCAGCGGCAGCAATAGCATGAATGCTAAACACTGCAATGTATTCACTGGCAATGGTTTCTTTATGGGGGACTTGCAAGAGTCTTCCAAATGGCGCAGTGGTCTAAGGCACTGCATCACTAGAGACAACCTGGTTCGAATCCAGACTGTATCACAACCAGCCATGATTGGGAGTCCCAAAGGGCGGCGCACAATTGGCCCAGCATCGTCCGAGTTTGGCCGGTGTAGGCCGTCATTGTAAATAAGAATTTGTTCTTAACTGACTTGCCTAGTTAAATAAAGGTAAAATAAAAAAATAAAAAAATAGTCTAGGGTAAATGTTAGTGCAAATGCTAAATGTTGTGGAGCAGCTAGGGGAGCCTGAGGTATGGGAGCCTGAGCTATGGGCTCTGGATGGATGACATTGTCTCTAAGCTATGATCAACTTACCCTCATATACAGTGGGGTCCAAAATATTGGATTCCTTGTTAAAGATGAGCAAAAAAACAAGTGGGTAAATGCACTGGTTGAGATGATGGGCAGCAGGTAACCTACAGCGTAAGCACTTTTTACAAATAAAAAGGTGTGCATTAAAACTGTGTTTATGTACGCTTACCCCCACTACATACCAGATGCCATACCTAAACTCTTCTAACACACGTCTCTTAAAAACAGCTAGACATTGGGACCTCAATAAGGTGTATCAGGCATGTAAGTGCTGGGCTGGAACAAAAGCCTGCACACCATGTATCTCTCTATGACGATAGGATTGTTTATCTACACGTGGTATTGGAAGGGATGTGTAGAGTATTGAATCTGGCACATTGACAGAAATATTGATTAATATGCATTGTCCCGGTCAAATAAACCTAACAATGTCAAGTAGAATAGTGTCTGTTTATTACACTGGAACAAGGCACAACTAATCCCAACAGAGGAGCAGCCAGGTCGTTCAAGATTGACGTCGAAATTGGACGTCTATCCATGTCCTGAGGACGTCTGGTAATGCCTTCAAAACCGGCCACTAGGGGCAATAGTCAAGTAGGATTGTTTTTTTTCTTCACAAACCTTAACCCTTACCGTAACCATTTGCAATGAGTGCCTAAACTCAACCCTTAACTTAAGACATTTGAAGTTTGGAGAATTAAACGTTACAGAGCAGCAGGAGCAACAAATACACTTTGACATTTGACGATTTGAGCAACTTTGAAATTTGACGTTTGGAGAACGTAGATAAATGTCTAATTCTGCAGTGAGACTGTGAGAGCTTGTTGCAGTAAAGAGTTGTGGCAGAACAATTTGTGATCCATAGTGGTTTTCTATGGGGTGTTGTAAAGGAGCTTTGCAACTGGCCCCAGCTTATTCAAAGACAAACTGACGGTAACACTGTCTGTGAAAATCAATGATTGTATCAGAGCTATTTGTGTGTTGTTTTTCCTTTTAACACTGTCTATGAACCACTTTATGTGCTTTATGAATTAAAAGATAGGGATTTTTATCACCCAAACTAACAGCTCATTCTACCAAGCATTATAAATGCATAAAGGCATTATGCATCACACACAGGTAGTATAATGTGTAATACTAGAAGTGTATATTTTTTAAAGTGTAACTTTTTATTCACCTTTTTCATGAACCCAACATCTTGTTTCGATATCTTCTCCCTCTTTATCTTCAAGGCCGCCACATTAGGAATGATTCTAACAAAAAAAGAGAAAGATTCAAACATGAGATGCATTTAGACACACCCCTTGCACAGTCTTCACATTTTAAAAGGGATTGGATTTTTTTTCCTAACGATTTTCATAACCTATTCCACACTTTCAAAGTAAAAAAAAAAAATAATAATAATAAATAAAATAACAAATGTTTTGATTGCACATGTCTTTACACCCTGAGTTAATTATTGGTAGAAGCACATTTGACAGCTGTGAATAATTTTGAATAAGATGCTACCAACCTTTAGGGCAACATAAATCAATTGTTTTTGTGAAAATTGCTCAAGCTCAGTAAATTTGGTTGGGAATCATTGATGCAATATTCAAACCTACTCTCTGATTTACAATCAGATTTAAGACAGACTAGACCACTCAGGAACTCTCACCACCTCTTGGAAAGCCCTTCTGGTGTGTCCTTGGCATTAACATGTGTGTAATTTTCCAGCTGATAAATAAAAATGAATGGTCCAGTCTCAGTCCTGACTTAAATCTACTGCAAAATCAGAGACAAGGTTTGAATATTGCTGTACATCAATGATTCCCAAACAAATTTACTGAGCTTGAGGAATTTTGACAAAAACAATTGATCTATGTTTCTTTAAGAACTGTGCAAGGTTGGTAGAACCTTATTCAAAATTATTCACAGCTGTAATGGCTGCCAAAGGTATTTCAACCAAGTATTATAACATACGCGATCAAAACATCTTCATTGTACAAAAAACTAACCTTGGAAAAAAATAAACATTTTACTTTGAAAGTGTGGAGTAGGCTGTGTAGATCTGTAGGAAAAAATTATAATTTTAGATTCAATTTTAAAGGCAGAAAACTGTAAAGATTGTGCAAGGGTTGTGTAGTGTAATTTCACTAGGCACTGTACATTAAATTTGAGTAATTTAGCAGATGCTCTTATCCAGAGCAGCTTACAATCAAATACTTAAGATAACCTACAAACTCAAACACTTACACAACAACAACTAAAAGCTACCGGAGGGAGGACCCACCCCTGCGGAACACCCCTGACACCGGCAGAGTGGGCATTTTGACACCAGCTGTTACCTGATGCCCCGCAGCTTAGCGCGGTTGTCGTGGCGGTCGATGATGTTGAGCAGGATCTCGAGGACCAACTGGCGAAGCTCGCAGTCCTCCATTAGGGATATGGAGAAGAGTGGGTCCAAGAAAGGCGCGGGCAGCGCTGCCACCATGGTCTTGGACTTGAAACCAGATGTCACCTGAGGTACACCACAGGTGTCAGGGCGGGAAAGGTCAGGCTTGATCAGTCTATATAATATGTGTTAACATACAATGTACAATTTATGATATAGGCTATTTACCGTACATCTGTATCGTGATGTACATTTCAATTTCACATACATTTCTGGATACATTGCTTGGTATATGTATATACTATGTGTGATTTTCATTGTTGAAGGGTGTTCGTGTACACTACAGCATATTTCCACATCCCAGCAGTCACACGTAATTGACAGGTGGCAGGTATTAATTGCGTCGCCACCACCGACAGACAAACTGGCGAGTTCGCCATCATTCACAATAAACAGACTTAAACTTTGAGCTCTGCCAAACATGTTTCTTTTCAATGAGAGAGCCTGTGAGGGGGGTAAAGGTGAAGGTGATGTAAGTCTATTTTAAAACCCCAGGCCTGATGCGAGGGGGTTTCAGATTGAGCAAATTGTTACTGCACTGTGACCCTTCTGTCTGGTCCACATGATGAGGTGACGAAAGGGAGGACACTGGTGAGTGTGCAGTAGCGAAATGACAATCTGGAGCACCAGGAAAATTGGCACCAATTTGCACCACTGGTCCATCTCTACCCCCGGACCCGGCCCGTTGGTCCATTCCTCCCTCTGTGCAGTGGCTGCAGTCCTTAGCCCAGCCCCCTTGCCTCACATACACACTGACAGTGACATAGCCACGAGACGTTGATGTAGCTATCAAGAGAAGTCAGCTTACGCAAAATCCCAAAGCAACGCCACAGTAAAAAGCGCAAAGGTGGGGCTGAAAAGTTAAGGGACAAACATGTAAAGTCCCTTTGGTCAGATGCAGCCAAATGTAGGAAATTAAATTAACTACTAGTGCCAGTGCCAATGCTAACGTCAGCGTGCATGTAGTCCATGCAGAGGGGGATGCCGCAGCCGACGATTGTAAGCCTAGTACAAGCAAAGTCTGTGCAGCCGAAGCGGTAGGCAATGGGGAGCCATCGTTACAGTTGTTGGTAAGTTACCTAGCTAGCTATATTAGCATAGACGTGACATCAGTCAAAACAACACATGGTATCAAGAACAAGATAAAACTAGCTGAAACGAGCCACCTACAGCTTCTTGTCATAGTTGCTAGCTATCTGGTCATCCAGAATCACCTCACCACACTGCCTTTTGCCCTATTGAAGCGTACACATTGTTTTCCTGAATTTTGCAGAGGTTACAAAGGGTGTAGCAAAATGCTTATGTTCCTAGCTCTAACAGTACAGCAATGCCTAACAATACAGAAAAAAAATAAAAAAATAAACATAGATGCAGTGGGGAGAACAAGTATTTGATACACTGCCAATTTTGCATGTTTTCCCACTTACAAAGCATGTAGAAGTCTGTAATTTTTATCATAGGTAGTCTTCAACTGTGAGTGACGGAATCTAAAACAAAAATCCAGAAAATCACATTGTATGATTTTTAAGTAATTAATATGCATTTTATTGCATGACGTAAGTATTTGATACATAAGAAAAGCAGAACTTAATATTTGGTACAGAAACCTTTGTTTGCAATTACAGAGATCATACGTTTCCTGTAGTTCTTGACCAGGTTTGCACACACTGCAGCAGGGATTTTGGCCCACTCCTCCATACAGACCTTCTCCAGATCCTTCAGGTTTCGGGGCTGTCGCTGGGCAATACGGACTTTCAGCTCCCTCCAAAGATTTTCTATTGGGTTCAGGTCTGGAGACTGGCTAGGCCACTCCAGGAACTTCAGATGCTGGAAGACCCAGCCACGACCCATCTTCAATGCTCTTACTGAGGGAAGGAGGTTGTTGGCCAAGATTTCGCGATACATGGCCCCATCCATCCTCCCCTCAATACGGTGCAGTCGTCCTGTCCCCTTTGCAGAAAAGCATCCCCAAAGAATGATGTTTCCACCTCCATGCTTCACGGTTGGGATGGTGTTCTTGGGGTTGTACTCATCCTTCTTCTTCCTCCAAACACGGCGAGTGGAGTTTAGACCAAAAAGCTCTATTTTTGTCTCATCAGACCACATGACCTTCTCCCATTCCTCCTCTGGATCATCCAGATGGTCATTGACAAACTTCAGACGGGCCTGGACATGCGCTGTCTTGAGCAGGGGGACCTTGCGTGCGCTGCAGGATTTTAATCCATGACGGCATAGTGTGTTACTAATGGTTTTCTTTGAGACACGGGTCCCAGCTCTCTTCAGGTCATTGACCAGGTCCTGCCGTGTAGTTCTGGGCTGATCCCTCACCTTCCTCATGATCATTGATGCCCCACGAGGTGAGATCTTGCATGGTGCCCCAGACCGAGGGAGATTGACCGTCATCTTGAACTTCTTCCATTTTCTAATAATTGCGCCAACAGTTGTTGCCTTCTCACCAAGCTGCTTGCCTATTGTCCTGTAGCCCATCCCAGCCTTGTGCAGGTCTACAATTTTATCCCTGATGTCCTTACACAGCTCTCTGGTCTTGGCCATTGTGGAGAGGTTGGAGTCTGTTTGATTGAGTGTGTGGACAGGTGTCTTTTATACAGGTAACGAGTTCAAACAGGTGCAGTTAATACAGGTAATGAGTGGAGAACAGGAGGGCTTCTTAAAGAAAAACTAACAGGTCTGTGAGAGCCGGAATTCTTACTGGTTGGTAGGTGATCAAATACTTATATGTCATGCAATAAAATGCAAATTAATTATTTAAAAATCATACAATGTGATTTTCTGGATTTTTGTTTTAGATTCCGTCTCTCACAGTTGAAGTGTACCTATGATAAAAATTAGACCTCTACATGCTTTGTAAGTAGGAAAACCTGCAAAATCGGCAGTGTATCAAATACTCTCCCCACTGTATATATGTACACTGAGTGTACAAAACATTAGGAACAACTTCCTAATATTGAGCTGCACCTCCTTTTGCCCTCAGAACAGCTCAATTAGTCTAGGCAAGGTGTCGAAAGCGTTTCACAGGGATGCTGGCCAATGTTGACTCCAATGCTTCCCACACTCGTGTCAAGTTGGCAGGATGTCTTTGGGATGGTGGAACATTCTTGATACACAGGGAAAACGGTTTAGTATGAAAAACCAAGCAGTGTTGCAGTTCTTGACACACTCAATCCGGTGCGCCTGGCACCTACTACCATACCCTGTTTAAAGGCACTTCCATCTTTAGTCTTGCCCATTCACCCTCAATGGCACACAGACACAATCCGTCTCAAGGCTTAAAAATCATTCTTTAACCGGTCTCTTCCCCTTAATCTACACTGATTGTAGTGGATTTAACAGGATCATAGCTTTTACCTTGTCAGTCTATGTCATGGAAAGACGTTCCTAATGTTTTGTACACTGTGTATATTTATATTTTTGTGTGTATAGACCATAGATTATGGACAGTATATGAATAGAAAAGGTGCATACAGCAGTAGTTATGTAGTTATATAGGATTATTTATTATTTATTAATTTGATCAAAAATGGCGGCTTCTGTGTTGCTGCTATTTTGCCAAAGTATTGGGCCTTTATAATTCATTTCTAATTCATTTTATTTCTTCTAGGCCTCAGAGGTGTTCAGTGTGTTGGAGGTGTTCAGCCATCTTTTGCAGCTGTGTACTCTCTTTACTTCAAGCCCACATGCAGTCGTTTTTATTTTAAATCATCACTATGTCTAATAAATCAGTGTGTTTAACTCCAAAATATATTTTTAATAATTTATTCCCTGCAATGTTCACTCCTAATCGTGTGGGCGTTAAGCAACACAATTGAATATGAAATTAGATTTGTACAGAGCCTGATTGGCTGACCAGATGTGCTAGAGCTCACTCCCTAACCCCTTCAAAAAAGCTCAACAACCTGAAAGTGACAAACTTCCACAGGTGTGTAGGCTACTTTGTTTTGTCATCAAAAATACATACATTATGCATCTATATTTGCTTTATATTTCTATATCATTCTTGTACTGTTTTCAGACTATAGGCCTCTGCGTCTGAGTAAGTAAGTAAGTAAGCAAAACTAAGTATAAATAGTATTACTTGCTGTGTAAAGCCTCAGACGCAATGGGCCATGCTATAATCTTCAGTATCATCACAAAGTCTATTTAATAATTTTGTGAAATAGACTGTATCCAGACGGTTAGAGCGTTGGGCCAGTAACCAAAAGGTCGCTGGATCGAATACCCGAGCCGACAAGGTGAAAAACCTGTTGATGTGCCTTTGAGCAAGGTACTTAAACCTAATAATAATTTGTTCTTAACCGACTTGCCTAGTTAAATAAAGGTTTATTTACATAACATAAACAGATGCAAAGTATTCAGAGCCCTTGACTATTTCCACATTTTGTTACGTTACAGCCTTACTCTAAACATTTCTCAATAATCTATACACAATACCCCATAATGACAAAGCAAACAGGTTTTTAGACATTTTTGCAAATGTATCCACAAGTCTCCCGTGTCCCATGATGCCTTGGGCGAATTATGGTCGTTATTTCCGGTTTGAAGTAAACAAACTGTTTCTTCATTAATTCATTCATGAAGAGCTTGCCAAAGTAATGATGATGTAGGAACACAACCTGATGGAGATCAAAAAGGGGAATATTAGCCAACCTTTACCCTCCGTAATTGATGGTTGGGAAGATGACGTGAAGACGTGGCCTCGTATCACGTACGGTAGCATATTTAACTACTTTGTTGAATCCGTAGCTTGCGATGAGCAACTTAAAATGTTTGGAGGCGTACCAATACCTACACGGTAACAAAGTCGGTCGGGTGTTATTGAAGGATGTTGGAGACGACCTTGTCTACCTAAAAGCAGACAGAGCCGAGTCAGAGCCTGCACGCATCTCATCACAAGGCGAGGGCACTAGCATCAACGACAGGTGTCATACAGACAGCGGGGTTGCTCATGTATTGCAGGGCCAGGACGCTCTTGTAGTCACGCTGCAGCAATTCCGTGGAAGGTCAGTAAAGTAACAACCAAAAATGACATGAAAGTGCAGGGCAACGGGTACTCCAGGAGAGGTTTGGGAAACACTGGGTTAGATTATAACTACAAATATTTTCTTCAATGTAGGTTGAGAGTGCAGTAGCGCAAAGGAAGTGGAACTCAGGTGTGGGAAAGAATGTAGGGCTGAGGAAGGTGAAACATCCTTTTTAAACACCAGAGGCCCATCAACGTTGTCACAGGACGATTCCACAACCTCCCCCCGACCTTTTTAGGAACCACGCAGAGTTCACAAGCTACATCAACTCTTCGGTAATGGCCCCACTATTTTGGCTCCAGACAAATGGTCTTCTTCAGCTAAGTTACAGAGCCGATGTAGACAGCAGCAGCAAGGCAGGCCCAAGACAAGATTCTGCCCACACGAACACATTGTGTCACACTGAACATTCCATTTGATAAAGACTACACAGATGCAAGAGCTGCAAAAGTTCTACTTTTTACACATCCTACCTAGGTTGGCTAATGAATTTGCTGAAAAGAGGATACATCTCTGCCCAAAGTACCTGGAGCTCTTTAAGTAAATGGGGCTGAGCAGTAGACTGAATGTGCTGGGCATACACAATTCAATTAGTTTGAGCGTGCACATACTTCATGAAGTACTGTTTTGATAAATATACAGTGGGGAGAACAAGTATTTGATACACTGCCGATTTTGCAGGTTTTCCTTCTTACAAAGCATATAGAGGTCTGTAATTTTTATCATACAGTGGGGAGAACAAGTATTTGATACACTTCCGATTTTGCAGGTTTTCCTACTTACAAAGCATGTAGAGGTCTGTAATTTTTATCATAGGTACACTTAAACTGTGAGAGACGGAATCTAAAACAAAAATCTCACAGTTGAAGTGTACCTATGATAAAAATTACAGACTTCTACATGCTTTGTAAGTGGGAAAACCTGCAAAATTGGCAGTGTATCAAATACTTGTTCTCCCCACTGTATATATATTAAATAATATATAAGATACTAATATATTAGATAATCAATTTATTAAGAGATATACATACACAAACATAGTGTAATGAACTCTCACCAGTTTATTTTTCATAGGACAGAACCAGTTAAAATAGGCAAGTTGGTACAGGCAGTTGTGTCAGCTGACAAAACAATGATTTAAAACAAATACAGCTAACAGTTGGAATAAAATAACGTTACAAATGCTGATAATGTTTTGCAGTTCATTAATAGGAATAAAGTGATGGAATACATAAACGATCAGTTCATGTCGTTAGTCATGTTGATTGTGTTAGACATTGCGTCTATTTGCTAGAAATAAGCTCTCCTCTAAGATTTACAAGAACTGCACACATTTTAAGTATGTTGTCAATTTTAGGGACCAAACTAATAGCCACAGTTTGTGAGAGAATCTTGTACACCTTAAGACGCATTATTGCTCGTTCCACATGAATACGGACATTAGCACTGCGTCATGTGCGAGTGACCAGCTCATTTGTCAACTGGCATTGCTTGCGTGTTAAAGACCAAGCGTACATTCCGTTCCTCTAGCAAGTCCCTAACTGTGAAGCCACGGTCCCCCATCACCAGCACACAAATGGTCGAGAAACCGTGAGTTCTGTGTTATGAACCTATTTCTACATTTCCCACCATAAGCCTCTGAAATGAACATAGCCATTCCTGACGGAGCAGTTGCAACAGTTCTTGAGTCCAGATTTTTTGCCTTCTGCAAAACACTTTCTGTGTAGTCAATAACACAAGTTGTGTTTGAAAAATTCTCCTGAAAAACCTGTGGCATAGTAGCCTTCATCGTCTCACGAGGCAGCCATGGAATGAGATCCTTGGTGTGCTCAGCATTGACATCAATCCAGAATTTCAATGTTTTACTGACCTGACCGGGTGACCTTTTGAAGCGTCTTTAGTGTCAACAGAATTTGGTCTACAACAGGCATTGTTGATGATGTGGGGGAAAACCTTGTAAGCAAGACACAAGAGTGTTGAATTCTAGTAGTGGAATCTCTTGTGTACAGACGACAGTCTGCATCATCTTTCAATGTAACATCCGCAACAGACAGTGACCTCTCAGGGGCTGGTGCAGTCGTCATGCAGCATGTGATGATAGGTCCTTTGTAGTAGGTGTGGTCCTCCATTGCTGGGTCTGACCACTGTGTTTGGGTGTCATGGAAGGTTTTTGAAATAGGACGTGGCTCCTCAGAAACCTCCATCACACCAGGCTCATCTGTAGGTGATGATTAGTTGAATATGAATATTAATATACATGATATATATTTGGTAAGGATCTGGAAAAGCAAATACACTAATTAGGGATACTTTAAAAAACATTTTAAACTCCCTGTGCCTTACTTATAGCGTTTATGAGACTATTCTCTACTGCAAATAAGCACTCTAAACCTAGTGGGATACATAGACTAGGTTAAATATTTTCAAAATAAATATTCTGTATCTATTAGCTAGAACAGGGAATGAAATGAACACCTGTCAAATACATGGCAGATAATTTATAATAATATTAATAAAAGAATAACCTAAGATCATGGATTTAGGTTACACAATATGTACCATATTTCTAATGTCAGGTAGCCTACCACTGACTTACAATTATAAAGTGTTTAACAGATTTCATAAGAGGCAGATTGTGGCTGGTAGAAATTAAAGACATTCATTTTTTGTAGTAACAAAAACTGAAGACAAACACGCAATATCAAAACTAGTCGACATACCTGTTCTTGTGACACTTGTGTCTCTTCTTTGGTGGTCTCTCATAACCCAGAAAGAGAGTGGGTTATGGGTTAACCTGCGTTGGCGTCTTATCAGCAAAGTGAAACGAGCAAACACAACGTTTTGGGGGGCTTTTTTAATTTTGCTTCGTAGTCATTTGGGAGGGGATGGAAACTGTACCTCTGACAGGAACATTCTGATTTAGTTTTATGTTTATGGTCAACTTCTCAACATCTAGTGAGTGAATATATTATTATAGCTTATCCCAGTTGGCTAGCTCCTAAAAACACCGCCGGTCAACTCAGTACTTCGCTACTTCCGCCAGAAGTGCCACCCATAATCTTTTCCCCAGTAACCTCCCCAGGAAACTTGTGGATAAAAAAAAAAAAGAGAAAAAAGATAGAAATACCTTATTTAAATAAGAATTCAGACCCCAAATCCTAATGAGTTGATTAAATCAAGTAACAATTAAACATAGTTGATTCGATAAATAACAGTCATCAGATTAATTAAAGTAAAGTCACGACAACAGCTTGCCCTCGAATTCAGGTGCCACACAAGCAAAACACATCATATTCTCCTTTCTACCTTTCCTGTAACAAAGCCAACAATTTCTAGAGTAGTCCTCAAGTACATTGAAGTTGTAATCTTTCTGTTCTGGCTATCAGTCAAATGTTAGCTTGGTCTTGGATCTGTTTGTGCTAGTGCCTAAAAGATTAAATATCACATTTATATAAGTATTCAGACCCCTTTACATAGTATTTTGTTGAAGCACCTTTGGTAGCGATTACAGCATTGAGTCTTCTTGGGTATGACGCTACAAGCGTGGCACACCTGTATTTGGGGAGTTTCTCCCATTCCTTTCTGCAGATCCTCTCAAGCTATATCAGGTTGGATGGGGAGCGTTAATGCACAGCTATTTTGTGGTCTCTCCAGAGATGTTCGATCGGGTTCAAGTCCGGGCTCTGGCTGGGCCACTCAAGGACATTGAGCAACTCCTGCGTTGTCTTGGCTGTGTGCTTAGGTTCGTTGTCCTGTTGGAAGGAGTAGGTTTTCATCAAGGATCTCTCTGTACTTTGCTCCGTTCATCTTTGCCTCTATCCTGACTATTCTCCCAGTCCTTGCCGCTGAAAAACATCCCCACAGTATGATGCTGCCACCACCATGCTTCACCGTAGGGATGGTGCCAGGTTTCCTCCAGAAGTGACACTTTGCATTCAGGCCAAAGAGTTCAGTCTTGGTTTCATCAGACCAGAGAATCTTGTGTCTTTAGGTGCCTTTTGGCAAACTCCAAGGGGGCTGTCATGTGCCTTTTACTGAGGAATGGCTTCCGTCTGGCAACTCTACCATAAAGACCTGATTGGTGGAGTGCTGCAGAGATGGTTGTCCTTCTGGAAGGTTCTCCCATCTCCACAGAGGCACTAGAACTCTGTCAGAGTGAACATCGGGTTCTTGGTCATCTCCCTGACCCAGGTCCTTCTCCCCCGATTGCTCAGTTTGGCCAGGCGGCCAGCTCTAGGTCTTGGAAGTTCCAAACTTCTTCCATTTAAGAATGATGGAGGCCACTGTGTTCTTTGGGATCTTCAATGCTGCAGAAATGTTTTGGTACCCTTCCCCAGATCTGTGCCTCGACACAATCCTGTCTCGGAGCCGTACAGACAATTCCTTCGACCTCATGGCTTGGTTTTTGCTCTGACGTGCGATGTCAACTGTGGGATCTTAAATTGACAGTTGTGGGCATTTACAAATCATGTCCAATCAAGTTCTAGAAACATCTCATGGGTGATCATTGGAAACAGGATGCACCTGATCTCAATTTCGAGTCTCATAGCAAAGGGTTTGAATACATATTTAAATAGGATGATTGTTTTTTATTTTTTTTATAAATTCACAAACATTTCTAAAAACCTGTTTTCGCTATGGGGTATTGTGTATAGATTGCAGAGTATTTTTAATTTAACCAGCTTCACCTGGAATGCTTTTCTATCAGTCTTCCATCAGGAGTTCCCACATATGCTGAGCACTTGTTGGCTGCTTTTCCTTCACTGCGGTCTGACTCATCCCAAACCATCTAAATGGTTGAGGTTGGATCCCAAAATCTCAAATTTGGACTCCAGACCAAAGGACAAATTTCCACCGGTCTAATGTCCATTGCTCGTGTTTCTTGGCCTAAGCAAGTCTCTTCTTCTTATTGGTGTAATTTAGTAGTGGTTGCTTTGCAGCAATTCGACCATGAAGGCCTGATTCACACAGTCTCCTCTGAACAGTTGATGTTGAGATGTGTCTGTTACTTGAACTCTGTGAAGCATTTATTTGGGCTGCAATCTAAGGCTGGTAACTCTAATGAAATTATCCTCTGCAGCAGAGGTATTTCTGGGTCTTCCATTCCTGTGGCAGTCCTCATGAAGCTGGTTGAGAGAATGCCATGAGTGTGCAAAGCTGTCATCAAGGCAAAGGGTGGCTACTGAAGAATCTCAAATTTATTTGTTTAACACCTTTTTTTGGTTACTACATGATTCCATATGTGTTATGTCATAGTTTTGATGTCTTCACTTTTATTCTACAATGTAAAAAATGTTGCAAATAAAGAACCTTTGAATGAGTAATATTCCAAACTTTTGGCCCCCAGTGTACATGCTTATGACAAGTCTTATGGTTAATTATAACTACATCATAATACATTACACCTGTAAATTATAGTTACAACAATAATTGGTACTGACAAATATAACTGCTGTTCGGTTACTATCAGATATACCAACAGACAATATTGTGGTCCCTTTAGGCAGAATAAGAATAGACTCAATTAATGGATGCATCTGTTGCCATTCTTCTCGATTGACACTATTACTGATCAATCTGTCGTGATCCCGATTGGCGGACGCCGCTATCGTTAGAAAGTACTATTGAATAAGTGATTGGGTTGTAGAAGCACTCACCATGATGAGAGAGCTCAGCAGCATGGCCTGGATACGCTTGGTGCCCTGGTGCCTGAGTGGAATATCAACAACAGTTTGTTAGGCAATGGGGGGGCGGGGCAGAGAGGAGAAAATAGTGACATTTTGTCTGTACTGAAAAGACTTACAGAAAGTACTCACACCCCTTGACTTTTTCATATTTTGTTGTGTTACAGCCTCAATTTAAAATTGATTAAATGTAATGTTTGTCACTGGCCTACACACACGACCCCGTAATGTCAAAGTGGAATTATGTTTTTAGACATTTTTACTAATTAATAACAAATTAAAATACTAACCTAATTGACAGAGTGAAATGAAGGAAGCCTGCACAGAATACAAATATTCCAAAACATGCTGTTTTCAACAAGGCACTAAAGTAATAACGCAAAAAATGTGTCCTGAATACAAAAATGGGGAAGATTCAATCCAACACATTACTGAGTACCACTCTCCATATTTTCAAATCATAGTGGTGGCTGCATCATGTTATGGGTACGCGTGTAATCGTTAAGGACTGTGAGGTTTTTCCAGGATAAAAAAATAAATGGAGCTAAGCACAGGCAAAATCCTTGAAAAAAACCTGAATAAATCTGCTTTCCGCCAGATACTGAGAGATTAATTCAGCTTTCAGCAGGACAATTACCTAAAACACAAGGCCAAATCTGCACTGAAGTTGCTTACCAAGTGGCCAAGTTACAATTTGACTTAAATATACTTGAAATTCTATGGCAAGGACTGAAAATGGTTTGCCTAACAATGATTAACAACCAATTTGACAGAACTTGAATAATTTAAAATAATAATTGGCATATGTTGCACAATACATGTGTGGAAAGCTCTTAGAGCCTTACCCAGAAAGTCTTACAGCTGCGAAAGTTGCTTCTACAAAGTATTGACTCAGGGGTGTGAACACGTACAGTACCAGTCACAAGTTTGGATGACAGCTTTGCACACCTCTCTCAACAAGCTAAAACAGTCACCTGGAATGCATTTCAATTAACAGGTGTGCCTTGTTATAGAACATTTTTTGAATTTCTTTCCTTCTTAATGCGTTTGAGCCAATCAGTTGTGTTGAGACAAGGTAGGGGTGGTATACTGAAGATAGCCCTATTTGGTAAAAGACAAAGTCCATATTATATCAAAAACAGCTCAAATAAGCAAAGAGAAACAGTCATTACTTCAAGACATGAAGGTCAGTAAATCCGGAAAATTTCAAGAACATCTTCTTGTACAGTCACAAAAGCCATCAAGCGCTATGATGAAACTGGCTCTCATGAAGACCGCCACAGTAAAGGAAGACCCAGAGTTACCTCTGCTGCAGAGCATAAGTTATTTAAAGTTACCAGCCTCAGAAATTGCAGCCCAAATAAATGCTTCACAGAGTTCAAGTAACATACATCAACTGTTCAGAAGAGACTGCGTGAATCAGGCCTTTATGGTCGAATTACTGCAAAGAAACCACTACTAAAGGACACCAATAAGAAGAAGAGACTTACTTGGGCCAAGAAACACGAGCAACGGACATTAGACCGGTGGAAATCTGTCCTTTGGTCAGATTTCCACCGGTCCACTGTGGTTGGAACCATTTTTGATTTTTGGTTCCAACCACAGTGTCTTTGTGAGACACAGAGTAGGTGAACGGATGATCTCTGCATGTGTGGTTCCCACCGTGAAGCATGGAGGAAGTGGAGTGATGGTGGTGATGCATCAGATGAGCCACAACCACCAGACCTCAACCAAATTGAGATGGTTTGGTATGAGTTGGACCGCAGAGTGAAGGAAATGCAGCCAACAAGTGCTCAGCATATGTGGAAACTCCTTCAAGACTGTTGGAAAAGCATTCCAGGTGAAGCTGGTTGAGAGAATGCCAAGAGTGTGGAAAGATGTCATCAAGGCAACAGGTGGCTACTTTGAAGAATTTAAAATATTAAATACATTTTGATTTGTTCTACACTTTTTTGGTTACTACATGATTCCATGTGTTATTTCATAGTTCTGATGTCTTCACTGTTATTCTACAATGTAGAAAATAGTAAAAATAAAGAAAACCCCTTGAATGAGTAGGTGTGTCCAAACTTTTGACAGGTACTGTATGTAAATTAGATATTTCTCCATTTCATTTTCAATACATTTCTAAAAACATGTTTTCACAATACATTATGGTGTATTGTGTGTAGATGGTTGAAATTATTACTATTTTTAATCGATTTTGAATTCATGCTGTAAAACATCAAAATGTGGAATGTCAAGTCAAGGGGTGTGAATACTTTCTGAAGGCAATGTATATACAGTATAATATATAGATATACTGACTAGGTCTATTCTCTATAGTACATCTGTGTGGAAAGTATGAAAATAAAACATATCTACATCCTTATATTATAACTAGAAATAGAACTATAATATAATTACAGAAAAATAATATAAATTCCTATGGCATTCTGGAAATGTGTTTTGAATTTACCCTGATGTTTATAAGCACCTTCATGGCATTCATGGATGCTAAGGGAAGCCAGGCTTTCCCCATAAATTTGACAAAGAAAAAAACAAAATAATTTATCTTTTGTCTCTTTGTTCCATCATTTTCCTAAAATTTGCAAGAGGCTGAATGTATCTCACCGGAGGAAGCCCACAGGCCATGACAGAGCATTGCAGGGCGGTCTGCATTTGTTATACTGATGGTGGGAACGGGCGGTCAGACAAACAACTTTGGGATTACATTTTTTTTGGGTCCCGCATATTATTTTGAACGGTTGTCTTTCGGTTTTGAATGTGTCATCTATTACATTAAAATAACTCTCATAGGATAATTCTCTTGTGTTGGCCGTGTGAGATCAAATGCGCAAATGTGTGGTCTTAAATAAAAAGCCTGTAAGCTATACGCATTGGTGGAAAAACATACGCAGTTGTCTTTCCGAGGATTTACATTCTGTAGCCTACCTTTCATCTCTATTATTGGGTATGCGAGGTCAATTAAAAAGCCTGTAGACTAGGCTATATGGGCAGAGAAGCACGGGCAGTTGTCTTTAACTTCTCAAATATGATAGGCTATAGTTTAGACTCTGACATTGACTGGAATAACAGATGTATCTTATTCTGCTTGCAAATCGTCCCGCTCCTAAAAGCTATGCTTTAATCTAGCTCAAGGTAAAAAAAAAAAAAGTAAAGACCGGGCTGATGGAAACAGGAAATGGCACAACAATTACAAATTGTTAGTTTGATTGGTGGGATCTTTTTGTGTTGTTAAAATTAATTATGCGAGAAATTGAAACGCCTTTATGCGCAAATATTGATATAATAACAATAATAACGAAGTAAACTAGGAGTCATGCGACAATATGTTGTGTGGTCCTCCCACTACGACTCGGGAAAGCATGCAGTTTATTAGGCTACAGCAGAAATAAAAGTTATGATGAACCATCCGAGTTGAAAATGCGATGGAAATCCATTTAACTTGTATTTTTTATTTGGTACATGGGAATATAACTGCAAAAGTAATTTTTATGTGCACTAGGTCATCACGCACAGCTTTTTAATCCGTCAGTTTGTTGGAAACACATCTCTGGTGGGAAAATGTGCATATTGTTTTATGCAGATTTTAGAATATTCGCATGACAATCTGTCGCCAAATTAATAGAAACCTAGCTACTGATTAGCTTGATTCCAATATTATAGATTT
This sequence comes from Thymallus thymallus, assembly GCA_023634145.1. Classification (NCBI taxonomy): domain Eukaryota; kingdom Metazoa; phylum Chordata; class Actinopteri; order Salmoniformes; family Salmonidae; genus Thymallus; species Thymallus thymallus. The sequence continues at coordinate 33,578,332 of CM042382.1, read as the reverse complement.
TCTTCAACTCATGGAAACATGTCTTAATAGACTACATACTGACACGTTTTGGCTAGCGCCTTACTCAGGTTGTGTGATTCAGCTTGTTGTAGGTATTGTGGCCAGAAATAGTCGTTTAAGAGAGACGATAGTATAAAAACATACTGATATACAGTATAGCCCTATATATAGATGTCCTCTTTCAGGTAATACATCCAATGCTGTATTAGCCTTATATTTAGCTAATTAATAAGCTTCTAACTTATAGCCTCTGTCTCTTGCGCAATACAAACGCACCTTTTCTCCACTGGCCTCTCTCCTTAAAAAACGCTCCTTAGCTCTTGGAGTCCCATGCAGGAAAAACTAGACTAGAATAGCTTGCTGGAATGTTATTTATGCATTTCTTATACCAATACACTATTCGAAGGAGGGACGCAAGCTCTTTTTTGCTGAATGTCAAATACAGCAGCCAATAGAACTCACGGGTAGTTTGAAAGAAGAGCGAACACGCAATGGCGCTAGGCTATAGCAGTTATTTATTCAGACCCATAACCATTCAATCTTTGTGAATAGAATGTCATCTGCATCTAATTCTAGTCCTATATTATTCAAGCATGTCATTACAATGAAGAAGATAAGGACAATAAAACGTATTTAACAGCTGAAAGTGAGGAAGAAATGAAGCAACAATAGAAAGAGAAAGAGGTGGTAGGCTAATAACATTAGGGGAAATATTATGAAAGGTATATATGCGTCAGCCAACTACTTAAACAAATAGGACCTATTTTATTTCAAAATTAAAATCTAATTCGCTAGCCTATCCTAACTTTGTAGGCCGCATGTGCTGCACCAGAATCACATTTTCTCTTCTGATTTATCATGGTTTGAACGATGTGTGTAATTCCAGTCCATATAATACAATACAGTAATATAGTCCACACTCAAAAAGATTAGCCTCCTGGAGCTAGTTTCATTTATTTACCCAATAGAGCATAAACTGTAGCTAGCTACATCTATGGGCATTTATGTTTTTCGGTGGTGCGTAATGTGCAGTAGCCTATATCATGTATTGGAAAACGGCACAATCATTTGGGCATTTTTGGGCTTGGGCTCATAAAATGTATTAAATATATGGCTCATAAATATATAAATATATAAATATATGGCTCAGGTAGCATCAGGTTTGAATTTTCATGATGATCAAAGCTCTAATCAAATCCAGGCATATTAATATACTATATACTTTTATAATGCTTCTGGCTTTGTCGGGAAATACAGAGTTACCTGGGAGAAAAGTGATTTATTCTCGGGATGGAGCATTTGTAAAATATTCAACCCTAGTACCAAACCAGTCACCCCTAACTCAGAAAAGCGAACCCCCGGGATGAACCTAATGTCCGTGGGAAACCCTGTAGCGTGGAAGTAATGAATGTGACTCACCCAATCTTCACAGTGTCCAGGGTGTGGCAGGGGGTGCCGTACACGGGCACCTTGCCCATGATGAACATCATCACCTCCGCACGCTGGTAGTCTGGCAGGTTGCCACCAAAGAACCCTGGGTGTCCATGGGGTAAATTAATGCGTTAGAAAACCTTGTCTGTTAAATTGTCAATAGATACAATTATTTTCTTCGGCACTCTGACTTTAAAGGAATGGCGCATACACAAGCTATTTCCAATCATACTGTGTGTAGCTTTTGAATATATTCCATGTGAAAAGCATACAAATTCAGATGCATGTAACTATGGGGTCAACATTAAAGCCAGCAGATACAATTTCAAAAGCCTGATCCTGCCATTTGTTTGTTAACATAAGGGATGGGGCATTCTTCAAAAATGTAAACCTACTTCAAATCATTGGAAATCAATATATATATATTTTTTAAACAGTATAGGAGGATAACGTTTTCCTGTGGTGGCACTAACAGTTTCATTTTAGATAGGTACTTTATTGATCCCCGATGGGGAAAGTTCTTTGTCAAGCAGCTACAACAACAAAACACAGGGCAGGTGCAAAATGCCACAACGAAAGTACACAAAATACAGATACACGGTACATGATACATAGAGCGGCAGTATGAAAAAGTATAGAAATACAAGATATCTGGAGTGCAAAAAAAAGTTATAAAAAGACATTGCATAGTATGGGTGGATGGCTGAATATGTACACTATACATTGGTGGATGTTGGATGGTTAACTATACTATACAGGTCGATGGTAGAAAAATACTTCAGTAGCTAAAAATGCATATGATATGAGCGAGGGTAATAATAGTTTACTTAATAGACAGACTGGCTAAATGAACAGGTAAGTGAATATTTTGCATAAGAAGATTTTGAAATAAAACTGTTGCAGTGAGTGATAAAGGAATTTGTATGTTTAATGTTAATGACTAAGATGTTTCACCCTGAAACTGTGTAATGTGTAATATGTATTAGAAATTACATAGACAATGTTTAGAATGTTACTATTTGGTAAATGAGTCAGGATGTAGTTGTTGGGCTTGCAGGAGATTAGCCATAAAAGTTTACCATCCTCATCTATCAGAGTGGGGGTCTTGTCCCTGAGGTGTAAACATTAGCAACTGAGGGATGCCTTTGAGGGGAGTGACCTGAGATAACAGGACAGTGTCTTTGAAGGCAGACCCTGAGGACAAAACAAGGTGGGGGCTTGACTGTGACTGGATGGTATAAAAGTGTTTTGTGTTTTTTCTCTCAGGAGAGCTCTCTGAATAAACGTCTGATCTGTTGCAGACTGAGACTTTTCTTAATTCTTTATTAACCAGAATCTTACAACCTCTGGGAATTAATCAAAGCTAGAGTGATAGTTCATTTAGAACATTGAGATAGAAATTCTCGTGACAGTGAGTGTTTGTTGCAGCTTGTTCCATTAGCTGCAGCGAACTGAAAAGAGTCTTACACAAAGTCAGATGAACTAGTGATTACCATTTCTATGTCTGTGTCCAGTATGAAGGAAGTTAGATGTTTCGTGCGCAAAAGCTAACTAGCATTAGCGCAACAAAATTAGAGTGAAATGCTTACCTAAAAGCCCTTATATTTTTTCTTAAAACAGCATTGTAGTTTAAGTTAAGTATTTACTAAATAAACTGAAGTAAACAAATAAATAAAAACGAAATGAAAAAATAATAAAATAGAAAACATAATCATTAAAGAGCAACAATAAAATAACGAGGCTCTATACAGGGGGAACCGGCACAGAGTCAATGAGCTGGGGCACAAGTTAGTTGAGGTAACATGTACATGTAGGTAGAGGTACGGTGGCTACGCATAGATAATAAACAGATTGGAGCAGCAATTTATGTACTGTCTTGGTGTGCAAATGTTTTAAAAACAAAAAACAGAAATACTTTCAGACCCTTTGCTATGACACTTGAAATTGAGCTCAGGTGCATCCTCCTTCCATTGATCATCCTTGAGATGTTTCTACAACTTAATTGGAGTCTATCTGTGGTAAATTAAATGCATTGGACTTGATTTGGAAAGAAACACGCCTGTTTATATAAAGGTCCCACAGTTGACAGTGCATGACATTGACGGTCCCCAAGAACACAGTGGCCTCCATCATTCTTAAATGGAATAAGTTTGTAACCACCAAGACTCTTCCTAGAGCTGGCCGCCCGGCCACACTCAGCAATCGAGGTAGAAGGGCCTTGGTCAGGGCCTTGGTCTCTGTGGAGATGGGAGAACCTTCCAGAAGCATGGTGGTGGCAGCATCATGCTGTGGGGATGTTTTTCAGAGGATCTGCAGAGAAGAATGGGAGAAACTCCCCAAAAACAGGTGCGCCACGCTTGTAATGTCATACTCAAGAATCCAGGCTGTAATTGCTGCCAAAGGTCCTTCAACAAAGCACAGAGTAAAAGGTCTGAATACTTATGTAAATATAATATTTCAGTTTTTGAATAAGGCTGTAAGCTAACAAAATGTGGAAAATGTCAAGAGGTCTGAATACTTTCCGAAGGCATTAAAATGCCATTAGTGCTTTTAGAATGTTTTCACACCCCTTAACTCTTTTACCAAAGAGTTGTGTTACAGCCTGAATTTAAAATTGATTAAAAATTTAGATTTTTGTCGTCACTGGCCTACACCCAATACCGCATCATATAAAAGTGGAATTATGTTTTTCAAATGTTGTACAAATTAATTAAAATGAAAAGCTGAAATGTCTTGAGTCTAAGTATTCAACCCCTTTGTTATGGCAAGCCTAAATAAGTTCAGGAGTAAAAATGTGCTTCACAAGTCATATAATAATGTTGCATGGACTCTGTGTGCAATAATAATAATCTCTGTACCCCACACATAAAATGATCTGTAAGGTCCCTCAGTCGAGCAGCGAATTTCAAATACAGATTCAGCCACAGAAAACAGAGGCTTTCAAATGTCTCGCAAAGAAGGCCACCTATTGGTAGATAAAAAATTATATGACGTGTTTACACAGGACCTTGGAATGTGCTCAATCCATCACTATAGGAGCCAGCTAGTCTGAGCTGTGCCTCCCGCTATCTCTCTCCAGATGTATGGACATCTTGTTTGGACCATGGTATATAAACTCTTGGCTCGCCTTTGTTTAGCGTTTGCATGGCAATTACATTCACCGGTGGTTGCTCTACAGAACCAGATCTGTACAAATAAATATATTGTATCAACTCTCCGTCTAATAGTTATCTTCATTCTCGCATCTTGATTTCTTCAATACCGAGAACCTCATCTTAACAACAAAAAAAAAGCAGACATTGATTATCTCTTTGAGCATGCTTAAGTTATTAATTACACGTGGGATCGTCAATATAAAGATAAAAGGTGTCCTTCCTAACTACCAGTTGCCAGAAAGGAAAGAAACCGCTCTGGGATTTCATCATGAGGCCAATCGTGACTTTAAAACATGGCTGTGATGGGAGATAACTGAAGATGGATAAACAACATTGTAGTTACTACCCAATACTAACCTAATTGACAGAGTGAAAAAGAAGGAAGCCTTTACGGAATAAAACGATTACAAAACATGCATCATTGTTTGCAACGAGGCATTAAAATAATGCTGCCAAAAATGTAGCAAAGCAATTAACTTTTTGTCCTGAATACAAAGTGTTATGTTTGGGGAAAATCCAATACAACACTTTACTGAGTACCACTCTCCATATTTTCAAGCATAGTGGTGGCTGCATCATGTTATGGTTAAGCTTGTAAAATTGGGACTGGGGAGTTTTTCAGGATAAAAAAGAAACAGAGCTAAGCACAGGCAAAATCCTTTAGGAAAATCTGGTTCAGTCTGCTTTCCACCAGACACAGAGATTAGTTCACCTTTCAGCAGGACAAAAACCTAAAACACAAGAATGTATCTCAGTGGCCGAGTTGGTTTCGACTTAAATCTACTGGAAAATCTATGGCAAGACCTGTATATGGTTGACTAGCAATGATCAACAACCAATTTGATAGACCTTGAATAATTTTGAGAAGAATAACTGGGCAAATGTTGCACAATCCAGGTGTGGAAAGCGCTGAGACTTAAGGCGCCAGCATGTTTCGGTTCGCCTAGCCAAACTCTTAAAAGAGCTTTGCTTAAAAACGGCAATAATACTGTTTGTCAATCTTAGCCAGAATAGTCAAAAATAATAGTCTAAAATAATCAAAGATAACTGTCATTCTTGCAGAGATCTTAGTCTCGCAACTTAACATTAATTGGTTTGGTGCAGTATTTCTAAAGTGGAAAAATGCGCATGAAAACGAGTCTTCTCTTGTTGAATGACAACAAACACTTAATTGAAGAATCCCTACTGTTGACCAATCACTGACGAAGGGGTGTAGACGTCGGCTACCGACTTCAGCTTGCCGTGAGAAAAAAAAGACAAAAACTAAACAAAATGTCGTCATAATAAGTCAAAGGTTGACACACCTACTCATTCCAGGGTTTTTCTATATTTGTACTATTTTCTACAATAATAGTGAAGACATCACAACTATGAAATAACACATATGGTAACCAAAAAAGTATTTAAAAAATAAATTGTTTATTTTAGATTCCTCAAAGTAGTCACCCTTTGCCTTGATGACAGCTTTGCACACTTTTGGCACTCGCACAACCAGCTTCATTAGGAAAGCTTTTCCAACAGTCTTGAAGGAGTTCCCACATATGCTGAGCACTTTTAGCTGCTTTTCCTTCACTCTGCAGTCCAACTCATCTCAATTGGGTTGAGGTCGGGTGATTGTGGAGGCCAGGTCATCTGATGCAGCACTCCATCACTCTCCTTCTTGGTCAAATAGCTCTTACACAGCCTGGAGGTGTGTTGCATCATTGTCCTGTTGAAAAAAAAATGATAGTCCCACTAAGCGCAAACCAGATGGGATGGCGTATCGCTGCAGAACGCTGTGGTAGCCATGGTGGTTAAGTGTGCCTTGAACTCTAAATACAATCACAGTGTCACCAGCAAAACACCCCCACAACATCCCATCTCCTCCTCCATACTTCACAGAGACCGTTCGTCTACTCTGCGTCACAAAGACACAGCGGTTCGAACAAACAAATCTCAAATTTGGACTCAATCAGACCAAAATACAGATTTCCACCGGTCTAATGTCCGTTGCTTGTGTTTCTTGGCCCAAGCAAGTCTCTTCTTCTTATTGGTGTCCTTTAGTAGTGGATGCATGATGGCCTGATTCACGCAGACTCCTCTGAACGGTTGATGTTTAGATGTGTCTGTTACTTGAACTCTGTGAAGCAATTATTTGGGCTGAGGTGCAGTTAACTCTAATGAACTTATCCTCTGTAGCAGAGGTAACTCTGGGTCTTCCTTTCCTGTGGTGGTCCTCATGAGAGCCAGTTTTATCATAGCGCTTGATGGTTTTTGCAACTGCACTTGAAGAAACTTTCAAACTCTCAAAAGCATTGAGGAAAGAAATTTCACAAATGAACTTTAAGAAGGCACACCTGTTAATTAAAATCCATCCCATGTGACTACCTCACGAAGCTGGTTGAGAGAACGTCAAGAGAGTGCAAAGGTGTCATCAAGGCAAAGGTTGGCTACTTTGAAGAATCTCAAATAGAAAATATATTTTGATTTGTTTAACAAGTTTTTGATTACTACACGATTCCATATGTGTTCTTTCATAATTTGACGTCTTCACTATTATTCTAAAATGTATAAAATAGTAAAAATAAAGACAAACCCTGGAATGAGTAGGTGTATCCATACTTTTGACTGGTACTGCATGAACGAACTGTCACAAACTGTTACGGAAGAGAAGCAAGTGGACGCCTTCACCCAGAAAGACTCTCAGCTGTAATAACTGCCAAAAGTGATTCTAAAGTATATTCACTCAGGGGTTTGAATACTTAACTAATCAAATGTTTAAAATATTCTTCCACGTCAACAGAGTATTTCATGTAGATCATTGACAAAATGGACAATGACAATTAAATACATTTTAATCCCACTTTGTAACAACAACATTTGGAAAAAGTCAAGCTGTGTGAATGCTTACCGCCACCAGACTGTAGCATTGATCGCAGGCAGGATGGGTCCATAGACTCATGCTGCTTACGTAAAATCCTGACTCAGCCACCAGCCTGACGCAACAGGTACCGGGATTCGTCGGACCAGGCAATGTTTATCCACTCCTCAATTGTTCAGTGTTGGCGATTGCGTACCCACTGGAGCATCTGCTTCTTGTTTTTAACTGATAGGAGTGGAACCCGGTGTGGTTGTCTGCTGCAATAGCCCATCTGTGACGAGGATCGACGAGTTGTGCGTTCCGAGATGCCGTTCTTCACACCCCTGTTGTACTGCACCGTTATTTGCTTGTTTGTGGCCCGCCTGTTAGCTTGCACGATTCTCGGTAAACCCTAGACACTGTTGTGTGTGAAAAGCCCAGGAGGCCGACTGTTTCTGAGATCCTGGAACCGGCGCACCTGGCACCCGACGATCACGCCGCGCTCAAAGTCGTTTAGGTCACTCGTTTTTCCCGTTCTAATGACTCGATGCCTGCCTGCTTCATATAGCAAGCCACGGCCACGACTCACTGTCTGTAGGAGTGAACCACTTTTGTGAACAGGTTGGTGTACCTAATTAACTGGCCACTGAGTGTATATTTGTTCATGTTCAAATTTGACCTACAGTTTTGTGCATATATGACGTTTATTAATTACACTGTTAGAATGTTGCATTCAGAATGACGGCTCAGAATGAGGCCCAGTGGTTCTAGTGTTAACAGTACACAGATACATGAAATTGGGCATGCTATGAAAATGGGCATATGAACGTTTTGTAATGTGTTTTGTGTGGACCCGAGGAAGATTAGCTGTCGTGACTAACAGCTAACGGGGACCCAAATAAAGAAATGCAATGGGCATGTTAGGGCAACTAACCAATGGTCTGGATGATGGCGTTCTGGACGATGCGCTCCTCGCTCTCCTTGACCCGTCCGGACGAGGACACGCTGGCGCCGGAGTTCCGTCTGGAGTTCTCGCCCAGCTCAAAATCCACGCTCATCCGCAGGTGCTTGAGCAGGGTGTTGAACACCTCCAGTACCGTGGGGCCTGATGATACAAGCACACACACAATCACACACACAAGACACACACAGGCAAGTACACACACACACACACACACACACACACACACACACACACAAGCGCGCAGACACACAAGCAAGCACACACAGAGGCATGAAGGCACACACACCCACACACACAAAAGGCATACACACAGTTAGGAATTGTGGTCAACACACCATCTGGTCACCAAAGACTGTTGGATTCTATTATCACATGTAAAAGCTTGTAAAACTACACAATCAAGGAATACTACACTCCATATCTAGCACAGTACAATAAAACATCAACAACTTAATATTAGGAAGGTGTTCCTAATGTTTGGTATACTCAGTCTATGTGATCCCTGCAGGATTGAACCGGCAACCTTGGCATTGATTGTGCCACGCTCCTCCTAACTGGGCCACACAGAACCAGGTAATGGTACCAGTAAACCATGCTCAGTTTATTTCTCAGTGGATTAATCGAAATTACTTTCTAATATTATAATAACAAAATTGTATAAAAAGGACTACAAGCACTTTATACATTCAATTTCTAGCACAACTAATGTCACTGTACACCCTAATATATTACAGAAAGAATCACAACAGAAAAACTACAAAATACATGTAACATGTAAGCGACACAGAGTTTAGCACAGGGGTGGAGGAAGTTGGCATAGAAGTTTACACCATTACGTAAACAATAATCTTGTCTTACAGCTACAGTACCACAACAATAGACACCATATCAAAGCTTCCACCAATGCAGTTAAAGACACAATCGGTAACATTAAATCCCAGTCAAATATGCTGCACCAGTAAACTATGTAAACTGACCATGTGGGAGGTAGGTTGGCACATAATTCAAATAAATAAGAGGAGCAGAACCAAGACCCACTCCATTTACAAACAAGAACAGGGCCCGAACTTGAAAAGGTACAGTGTGGCTTTAAGTTTGGATGGGATATGGTGTTGATAGAAGTTTTTGAGGTTAGTTAATATGATCATAGAGCTGTGGTTAGGGGCCAACTTCTACCTCCAGCTATGGAGCCCCCTTGCATCCTGAACATACCTAAACAGAGATTTGGTGGGGATGAGGTTTGGGAGTTTGGATTAACAGTGTATGTGCTGTTGTATGTATGTTTGTTGGAACGGGTTATTGGGAGGGCAAAAGGGGGCCAAATAATTGGGTTTAAATACACATGGGATAAAAGTCTTCCTCCTCCTAGACTTTCTCTCCAAACTGAACATCTACTATTAAATCAAGGAGAATGAATTCAAAGTGGTCGACAGTATTCTGCCTCCCATCATTACAGTAGCAGCACTAAAAACAACCGCAAAAAGTTAAAAATGGCTAGCTTGTAGCTATGATACTGACAATAAACCCTAAAGCTACATTCTGCCACAACAGCAAAGTTGAGACTTGACAGCTTAAGCAAGCAGTTGTCGACATCAACAAAATAATCATAGTCAAATCATTCCCTATGCATCCATCTACCCATAGACCCATTCATTGACTACATCTAGATCAGCGTTTCTCAAACTTTTTGTGCCAAGGCATTCCAGTTACTGATAAAATTACAGTAAAATCCAAGTGGATTGATGAGAAATTGAAACATTTTATGGTTGAGAGGGGAGACAAAAAGGAATTACAAATAAGTCTGGCTGCACAGCTGATTGGAAAAAATACTGTACATTGAGAAACCATTTGACTAAACTGAACAAAAACAAACTATACTGTGAAACAAAGATAAATTATATAAAGAATGATAGTAAAACGCTTTGGAGCCCCTTAAATGAATGGGGATCCATAATGAATACAAATAGCCTTCCTCTGGTGGGTAGTCAGCTGGCAACTGGAGGGTTGCTGGTATCAAATTCTAGCTGCCGTTGTGCCCTTGAGCCTTTAACCCCCATAACAAGTCTTTTGGAGTGGTTGGGTTAAAAGCGGAAGTCAAATTTCGGTCGGACCTTGTGTGCAATTGACCAATAAAGTGATCTCAGAAACAAATACAGTGGGGAGAACAAGTATTTGATACACTGCCGATTTTGCAGGTTTTCCTACTTACAAAGCATGTAGAGGTCTGTAATTTTTATCATAGGTACACTTCAACTGTGAGAGACGGAATCTAAAACAAAATTCCAGAAAATCACATTGTATGATTTTTAAATAATTAATTTGCATTTTATTGCATGACATAAGTATTTGATCACCTACCAACCAGTAAGAATTCCGGCTCTCACAGACCTGTTAGTTTTTCTGTAAGAAGCCCTCCTGTTCTCCACTCATTACCTGTATTAACTGCACCTGTTTGAACTCGTTACCTGTATAAAAGACACCTGTCCACACACTCAATCAAACAGACTCCAACCTCTCCACAATGGCCAAGACCAGAGAGCTGTGTAAGGACATCAGGGATAAAATTGTAGACCTGCACAAGGCTGGGATGGGCTACAGGACAATAGGCAAGCAGCTTGGTGAGAAGGCAACAACTGTTGGCGCAATTATTAGAAAATGGAAGAAGTTCAAGATGACGGTCAATCTCCCTCGGTCTGGGGCACCATGCAAGATCTCACCTCGTGGGGCATCAATGATCATGAGGAAGGTGAGGGATCAGCCCAGAACTACACGGCAGGACCTGGTCAATGACCTGAAGAGAGCTGGGACCACAGTCTCAGAGAAAACCATTAGTAACACACTACGCCGTCATGGATTAAAATACTGCAGCGCACGCAAGGTCCCCCTGCTCAAGCCAGCGCATGTCCAGGCCTGTCTGAAGTTTGCCAATGACCATCTGGATGATCCAGAGGAGGAATGGGAGAAGGTCACGTGGTCTGATGAGACAAAAATAGAGCTTTTTGGTCTAAACTCCACTCGCCGTGTTTGGAGGATTTTGAGCTGGGCGAGGAAGAAGAAGGATGAGTACAACCCCAAGAACACCATCCCAACTATCCCAACCGAAGCATGGAGGTGGAAAGATCATTCTTTGGGGATGCTTTTCTGCAAAGGGGACAGGACGACTGCACTGTATTGAGGGGAGGATGGATGGGGCCATGTATCGCGAGATCTTGGCCAACAACCTCCTTCCCTCAGTAAGAGCATTGAAGATGGGTCGTGGCTGGGTCTTCCAGCATGACAACGACCTGAAACACACAGCCAGGGCAACAAAGGAGTGGCTCCGTAAGAAGCATCTCAAGGTCCTAGAGTGGCCTAGCCAGTCTCCAGACCTGAACCCAATAGAAAATCTTTGGAGGGAGCTGAAAGTCCGTATTGCCCAGCGACAGCCCCGAAACCTGAAGGATCTGTATGGAGGAGTGGGCCAAAATCCCTGCTGCAGTGTGTGCAAACCTGGTCAAGAACTACAGGAAACGTATGATCTCTGTAATTGCAAACAAAGGTTTCTGTACCAAATATTAAGTTCTGCTTTTCTGACGTATCAAATACTTATGTCATGCAATAAAATGCAAATGAATTACTTAAAAATCATAAAATGTGATTTTCTGGATTTTTGTTTTAGATTCCGTCACTCACAGTTGAAGAGTACCTATGATCAAATTTACAGACTTCTACATGCTTTGTAAGTGGGAAAACCTGCAAAATCGGCAGTGTATCAAATACTTGTTCTCCCCACTGTATGTAAAAAAACTTAAGAATTTAGCCGTACTGCCATTATTTCAATACATATAAATAACACACAAAGATAAGTCAAATCAATTTGAAGAGGCTGGTTTGTCGTAGCTGAAATGCAGCAGAAAGGTATCGGGAAGTTCATCATGTAATAATTTTGTGTGTGTGTGTAGAAAATATCTGCATTGCATTTAAATGCGATATTCTCACAGTCCCTTCTAACATGGCTTGGGGGCGTCAGAAGACGGGTACATGTTCACGGGAGTCGTAGGATTCAGGAATGGGGTCATAATAATTCCAAAGTAAGAGCCAAATCTGTAGGAGGGAAACAGAAACCGCTCTCTTTGTCACAACCGCTAAGTGGGGATCGAAGTTTACTGACCTAAACGCGGTTCTATGAACTAAGAGGCGCATTCAGTTGATTGAGACAAATCCTGTGCAATCAGTAGGATTTCGTCATGAGGGATATGCCGCGGACCGGCAGGCATTCCGCCGCAGACCTGGGTTTGAAAAATGCTGATCTAGAGGAATATTTCACCCTGAGCCATCAATCTGTCATGTCAACAGCCTGATCCTCAGCTGTTTATTATCAGTTATACCCTATCCATCCATAGAGCCTATGTATTTGGGACTCATCCGACTGACTACATCTCGTGGGCCCTGTCAAAAGTAATGCACTGCAAAGGGAATAGGGCGCCATTTGAGACGTAGCCTGTTGTGAGTCACTAGAGGCACTTCCCGAGCCAACTCACCGACGGAGCCTTTGGCTGCTATGGCGACCGTCTCCAGGAGAACCTGCACGATGCCGGCCCTCATGCGAGGGGTGTTCTTGTTGTGTATGTCCAGGTGGCCCAGGACCTGCTGGATGACGTGGTGGGAGTGTTGGGCCTGGGAAAGAGAGTGGGAGAGAATGGAGGGAGGAGGGAGACGAAGACTTAAATGCACGCACGCACACAGAGTTTGGAAGCTAGGGTTTAGGGGTTAATGCCTTGCTCAAGGGCACAAAAGCAGGAAAGGCAGGGGTGGGGTTTGGGAGGGTTGGGGGAGCAGTCAGTCTAATCGATTGAGCAAGAGTTACCTTTAAGAACACATGTAATTCATTTATCCTTTTTTGTTGTTTTTTTTGTCTTCAAACACTAAAACAATCAGTAACAATCAATGTCCCCACTACATCTGAAAACGGACAGGTGGATGGACGAACAGACATACCGTTTCACTCACAGACACAAAGGCGCTGGGATGTTCTCTCCTGCCATTGAGTGGACAGACAGGTGGAAGGACAGATGTACAAAGACAGACGGACATGCAAAGACAGAGACAAAGACAAAGACAGGCGGACAAACGGACAGACATACAAGCAAATAGACAGATCCTCTATAGCTCAGCTGGGGAGAGCATGGCGCTTGCAACGCCAGAATTGTAGGTTTGACTCCCAGGACCATCCAAACATAAAATATATGCAGACATGACTTAGTTATTTTGGATAAAAGAGTCTGCAAATATGGCATATACATTTTATTATATTAATACAGACAGAGAGTTTATCTTGCCAACAGACATACAGATACACAGTATCTCTCTCAGTTTCTCTCTCAGACAGACAAAGACAGACCAGACACTGTCTCTCTCGCCAAGTCACTAAAACCCAGACTAGGATTAGGGCTGACCCTGAGTGCTGCTCAAACAAAGCTCTTAAAACACACAACACACCTCGGCCCGAGCCCCATCGATCGTCTCTTATCTGGCAGAGGCACCTAGGGCCCCCTGGGGACTGCGGGCCGGCCGGCCAATTAAAAGCGAGAGAAAAAGGAGAGGAGAGCCAGACACCAGACACATCTGAGGGGGAAGTTAGAAGGGGAAAGACTTTGTCTGTCAGTAAGTGACTGACTGAACCAAGAGGTTTGTGGGAATATGATATACTGTATGTGTACATTCTAAAACAAACATTGTGGGCACTAGGGAGATTGAGGTAAATTTGTGTGTGTTTAATATGGGGTTAATATGAGTGTTGCAAAGCTTGTTCTCACAAATCAAAAAGCGATAGTATGCAAAAGAGTGAACCGAACCCAACACCTCACTTCTCCTTCAGGAAGTGTGCACTCATGCAGAACCACCTGAATACACAGACGCACTTCCAAGTTGCTTGACTGCTCTCACCGATCTCACTTCTGGCACCAATGTAGCCAACAATAGACCCCTCCCGTTCCCCGCTTGGGCCAATTAGTGACAACAATTTAAGCTCAAAGGGGACAGGAGATACTATGCCTGTTCAAAGTTTGGAATTTCAGTTCATTACTATAGCTAGCGCCCCCCTTAGGCCAATCAGTGTAATTTTACTGAATCTCTATGGCAAGACACATCATTCACCCAAATTTCGTCCAAATTGGGGCAGTGGTATCTAAGATATCACGTGTGACTAGCGTATGAACGGACAGAGAGAGATCCCTAATCCCCCCTCTGATTCCATCGAGGGGGACAACGAAGGGAGTGTTAACTAGCAACTGTAAAGTAAAAGCAAGAGAGCCACAATCCAAACTCGACAATGAGGTAAAACTTCAACAAATTTAACTAACCCCTTAAGATACCATTTAAGTGTTTCCCAATAGGATAAGTGCTTCCCCAAAACGCTAAAATGCCATGACTGGAGAACCAACCTGTATGGAGTACATGATGATCCGGAAACAGGAAACAGCAAACTCGTTGGGGTCCCACAGCCGGTGGTTGTCTAGATGCCTGCAGTAGGAAGAACATGAAGGAGACACATTGTAATGACATTATAGTACTGCACATAACAAAAGGGACAACAAACTCAATTGTTGAGAATACATTATATTATATTTCAGGCACTACAGGAGTAAAAAGGTTGAAATGAAAGGGAGGAGAGGAGAAAGAGAGGAGAGAAGAGAGACGTAGACGTACAGGATGGACGCAAAACAGACGCATACACATACAAACAGTAGGATATCAGAAATACGAACACGTCAGGAATGGAGGTTGTTCAGAAAAACTGGAATGTCTAACTTTGAAATTCCGTGTTTTCTAAAGACCCAATTCAATTGGGTCCATTCGGTCGACTGGTCAGTCTGTAACCAAGGTTTATATATTTAAGGTTCTACTGTATAATACACTGACTTTAAACATACGTGTCTTTGCTGCTTTAACCCACCTAATGCCTATGGGAACTTTCCTTGGACCAAACACGGTCTCTAGTCACAAACCTGTCTCTAGTCAGCCTATATAAAGAAGCAATCACCACCAATCACTCCTGCTCTGACCCTGGCTTTCCAACATACCTGACCCATGTACACTGTTCTCCACACAGGAAGACTGTGGAGCTTTCTCATAAATACTTTTGTGATTGTTCAACAATCCCTCTGAATGTCGAATAGTTCCTTCCTCTTTTAAGAATGTTCACTCAGATACAACAACAGCGATTCATTGTGTAGAAGACACCGCTGCCATGGACCGGTAAGTGGACCGGTTAGGGTTAAGTTAATGTTTATTTAATCTGTTCATGTTATAGGCTCCATACTCCTGTCTAACTACAAGCTTATACATTTCTTATTCAATGTCTAGATGCTAGTAATTCAGGCTTGTGAACTAGCCATGTAACATACCCTAAGTGGAGGGTAGCAGGGTGTCTGCTAAATCACTGACGTGCATTAAGACTTTCATTGTATATCGGTTAGTAGCAGAAAGATAGCAACACTGTTCCCCGTGAAGAGTAGAGGGAACCAGGACTATGATGAGGCTCTGCCTCTTCGCTGCTCCTCTCACTCCCCTGGGACAGTTTAGGGGAGAGAGAGACAGAGGAGGAGAGCAGAGACCACCCCATAGTGTGCTGCTACCGGACTGCTTTAGACACCTCCCTTTAGCTCAGCTAACTCCTGCATGGAACTGCTGCTGCTGGTGCTTCAGTTGCCTTTACACTCAGTGTCACACTACAACTAAACTGATAACCATGGAGGATTCTCAAGAAAAACATGTGCCAGGTTTCCTCCAGACGTGATGCTTGGCATTTAGGCCAAATAATTCAATCTTGGTTTCATCAGACCAGAGAATCTTGATCCTCATGGTCAGGGTAATTTAGGTGCCTTTTGGCAAACTCCAAGCAGGCTGTCATGTGCCTTTTACTGAGAAATGTCTTCCATCTGGCCACTCTACCATAAAGGTCTGATTGGTGGAGTGCTGCAGAGATGGTTCTGGAAGGTTCTCCCGTCTCCACAGAGGAACTCTGGAGCTCTGTCAGAGTGACATCAGGTTCTTGGTCATCTCCCTGACCAAGGCCCTTCTCGCCCATTTGCTCAGCTTGGATGGGCGGCCAGCTCTAGGACAGAGTCTTGGTGGTTCCAAACTTCTTCCATTTAAGAATGATTGAGGCCACTGTGTTGTTGGGGACCTTGAATGCTGCAGAGATTTTTTGGTACCCTTGACCAGATCTGCGCCTCGACAAAAAACTCTGTCTTGGAGCTCTACAGACAATTCCTTCGACCTCATGGCTTGGATTTTGCGTTGACATGCAATGTCAACTGTGGGACCTTATATAGGCAGGTGTGTGCCTTTCCAAATCATGTCTAATCGATTGAATTTACCACAGGTGTACTCCAATCATGTTGTAGAAACATCTCAAAGATGATCAATGGAAACAGGATGCACCTGAGCTCAATTTCGAGTCTCATAGCAAAGGGTCTGAATTCTTACTTAAATAAGGTTTTAAATTAGCAAACATTTCTATAAACTTGTTTTCGCTGGGTCCTTATGGGCTAGTATGTGTAGATTGAAAATAGAGAGGCATAATAAGTAATGCCAAACTGTGTAGAACTGAAGAAAATGCTTTTTAAAAAGTAAAAAAATATATAAATCTGGGGGAGGACCCCCCGTCTGACCTTTTGGAGAATCTGATGAAGATCAGGTGGTGGCAGAGCAGGCAGCTGCAACAGGGATCACATTCCATTTTCTTTTTGAGCCCAAATCAATGCACTGAGAGCATGCTGGTGCTTAACTCCGGGATAGGCAGAGTTGCAAAGAAAAAGCCATATCTTCCTCTGTCCAGTGACTGTTCTTTTGCCCAACTTAATCTTTTCTTTTTATTGGCCAGTCTGAGATATGGCTTTTTCTTTGCAACTCTGCCTAGAAGGCCAGCATCCCCGAGTCAACTCTTCACTGTTGATGTTGAAACTGTTTTTTTGCGGGTACTATTTAATGAAGCTGCCAGTTGAGGACTTGTGAGGCATCTGTTTCTCAAACTAGACACTCTAATGTACTTGTCCTCTTGCTCAGTTGTGCACCGGGGCCGCGTTGTACGAGATCTTCAGTTTCTTGGCAATTTCTCGCATGGAATAGCCTTCATTTCTCAGAACAAGAATAAGACTGACGAGTTTCAGAAGAAAGTGCTTTGTTTCTGGTCATTTTGAGCCTGTAATCGAAACCACAAATGCTGATGCTCCAGATACTCAACTAGTCTAAAGAAGGCCCGTTGTATTGCTTCTTTAATCAGCACAACAGTTTTCAGCTGTGCTAACATAATTGCAAAAGGGTTTTCTAATGATCAATTCTCTTTTTAAAATGATCAACTTGGATTAGCTAACACAACTTGCCATTTGAACACAGGAGTGATGGTTGCTGATAATGGGCCTTTGTACACCTATGTAGATATTCCATAAAAAAAATCAGCCGTTTCCAGCTACAATAATAATGTTAAACCACTCCCCAAACAAATAGTAACACACTGTTTCAGTTCCTTTTTAGAAAGTTCAGACATATTGCCTACGGGCAGTTCATCAGCTGGAATTGGGGCTATCTGGGACGGCACAACCGTGTGCCAATTCCAGTGTGTGTAGGCAATGGGATAAGAAATTGGTTTCCAAATGAGCAGAACATGCCCTATACAGGCTTCAAGTTACCATAAAAATCACGTTTATACCTTTTTATTAACGGTTAAACCAATTCTGGTACATCACTTTTGTCAGGGGTCTTTTTTAAATGTATCTGTAACATTACACTGGTCTCAGTCCCCATAATAATGATAGTTCAAATACAAAAACAATAACATTTTAGAAATACAATAAATAATTGTATATATTTGTATACATTTCTTTATGGATGATAGAGTTCCATAAATGCATGTGGTTCACTGTAAGTAAGAAACATTAGCACAATTCACAGAACAGCATCTTATCACTCCACAAATTCATAACCATCCACAAAGCCAGTCAAATCAATAAAGACATCACACACCCGCTGTATGACTAGTATCAGTTGCTACATTATGGCCGAATGCAAAAAATTCCAGTATTAAAGAGTAAGAAAAAAAAAAAATCTATGCACTCACTACTGTAAAATCAGTCTAGATAAGAGCGTCTGCTAAATGACTAAAATGTGGTTAGACATGGTGTGCCAGCAGCCTTGAAAAGGCGTATATACTATACAGAGTTCCTCACTGCCTGGTCCTTCGTGGGACGCTGAAACTGGCTAGAGTGGTAGAGGTGATTCCAGGATCCTGGGATAAACCACAGCTTTCACTATTTTGGCAGCATAGTCTGTAAAGACAAATAACAGGCATTTCAACAATATTGTCAGACTGTAATAAAATATACTTTTTTAATATATTATTTTACTAGAAAGAATTTAAAGAAATCTTACCGTAGGTGCGTTTGGTCTTCACTGGACTAATTGTGTACCCCTTTTACCACTATTAGTCTTGAAGTCGTTGGTTGTTTAAAATCCCAGCAAAGTGTCGACATGTTTTTGGAACACAGTCAGACATTGACAAGCTGGATAATCTTGCTAGCTAGCAGAGAGAGAGGCTATGACACGTTAGCTGGTCAAAAACATTGCAGTAAGTGTAGCTTTTCTTGTAAAGTTACTAGTATACAGGTAGCAACCTTATAATACATGTTAGCTAGATATAACAATCTAGAAATGTTAGCTAGATGATGGATAGATATAATTTCTACAGAATACATAGCTAGTTCAGTCAGGCATAAAGTGTGGCTATCTATAAGAGAGGTTTACCACATTGAACTTACCTGGTTTATCTTCATCACTCCCAACACTGCCGATGTAACATTACCGGAAGGTTGGTAGGAAACAGAGGTAGCAGGCTTCACATTCATGCTCGGCACAGCACCTGGTTTCAGTCGGAGTCTCATTCCAAATTGTGCCTTTCACTGGTTATAGCCATCAAAATCCACTGGGGTTACATGAGCACCGCTTACAGTAGACGTGCCTGCAGTTCCCTTACTCCAATCCGCTCGATTCAACCGGACAAACAGGTCCCACTTCAAAGCTGGTTTCTCGTTTTTGGGCCCCAAATGAGTCGTAAACCCTGTCCTTGTGGGTATTACTGCACCTAGCAACAACACACCTCCTTGGGATACTTACAGCTTAAGTCGGAAGTTGACATACACCTTAGCCAAATACATTTAAACTCAGTTTTTCACAATTCCTGACATTTAATTCTAGTAAAAATTCCCTGTCTTAGGTCAGTAGGATCAACACTCTTCCTGTAGTACTAACTCCAAAAAGTTCTGGGACACTGTAAAGTCCATGGAGAATAAGAGCACCTCCTCCCAGTTGCCCACTGCATTGAGGCTCGGAAACACTGTTACCACCGATAAATCCACGATTATCGAACATTTCAATAAGCATTTTGCTACGGCTGGCCATGCTTTCCACCTGGCTACCCCTACCCCGGCCAACAGCTCTGTACCCCCGGCAGCTACTTGCCCAAGCCCCCCCCCCCGCTTCTCCTTCACCCAAATCCAGACGGCTGATGTTCTGAAAGAGCTGCTAAGTCTGGACCCCTACAAATCTGCTGGGCTAGATAATCTGGACCCTCTCTTTCTGAAATTATCAGCCAAAATTGTTGCAACACCTATCACTAGCCTGTTCAACCTCTCTTTCGTATCGTCTGAGATCCCTAGAGATTGGAAAGCTGCCGCGGTCATCCCCCTCTTCAAAGGAGGAGACACTCTAGACCCAAACTGTTATAGACCAATATCCATCCTGCCCTGCCTTTCTAAAGTTTTCGAAAGCCAAGTTAACAAACAGATAACTGACCACTTCGAATCCCACCGTACGGTCTCTGCTATGCAATCTGGTTTCCGAGCTGGTCATGGGTGCACCTCAGCTACGCTCAAGGTACTAAATGATATCATAACCGCCATCGATAGAAGACAGTACTGTGCAGCCGTCTTCATCGACCTGGCCAAGGCTTTCGACTGTCAATCACTGCATTCTTATTGGCAGACTCAACAGCCTTGGTTTCTCAAGTGACTGCCTTGCCTGGTTCTCTAACTACTTTGCAGACAGAGTTCAGTGTGTCAAATCGGAGGGCCTATTGTCCGATCCTCTGGCAGCCTCTATGGGGGTGCCACAGGGTTCAATTCTTGGGCCAACCCTTTTCTCTATATACATCAACGATGTCGCTCTCGCTGCTGGTGACTCTCTGATCCATCTCTACGCAGATGACACCATTCTGTATACATCTGGCCCCTCTTTGGACACTGTGTTTACTAACCTTCAAACAAGCTTCAATGCCGTACAACACTCCTTCCAAGGCCTCCAACTGCTCTTAAACGCTAGTAAAACTAAGTGTATGCTTTTCTATCGAACGCTGCCAGCACCCGCCCACCGGACTATCATCACTACTCTCGACGGGTCCGAATTAGAATACGTGGACACCTACAAATACCTAGGCATCTGGTTAGACTGTAAACTTAACTTCCAGACTCACATCAACCATCTCCAATCCAAAATTAAATCCAGAATTGGCTTCCTATTTCGCAACAAAGCCTCCTTCACTCATGCTGCCAAACATGCCCTTGTAAAACTGACTATCCTACCGATCCTTGATTTCGGCGATGTCATTTACAAACTAGCCTCCAACACTCTACTTAGCAAATTGGATGTAGTCTATCACAGTGCCATCCGTTTTGTCACCAAAGCCCCATACACTACCCATCACTGCGACCTGTATGCTCTCGTTGGCTGGCCTTCATTATATATTCGTCGCCAAACCCACTGGCTCCAGGTCATCTATAAGTCTTTATTAGGTAAAACCCTGCCCTATCTCAGCTCACTGGTCACTATAGCAACACCCACCCGTAGCATGCGCTCCAGCAGGTATATCTCACTGGTCACCCCCAAAGCCAACACCTCCTTTGGCCACCATTCCTTCCAGTTCGCTGCTGCCAATGACTGGAACGAATTGCAAAAATCATTGAAGCTAGAGGTTCCTATCTCCCTCAATAACTTTAAGCATCAGCTGTCAAAGCTGCTTATCGATCACTGCACCTGTATATAGCCCTTCTGTAAATAGCCCACACTACTACCTCATCCCCATATTTATTTTTGTTATTTTCACAAATCTTGCACTCCATTATCTCTATTTGCACATCATAATTTGCACATCCTTCATTCCTGTGTTAATGATGATAATCTGTCATTTATTTCACCACTATGGTCTATTTATTGTCCTACCTCCTAACCTTACTGCATTTTGCACTACATTTTGCACTCTGTATATAGATTTTCTATTGTGTTTTTGACTATGTTTGTTTACTGTGTAACTCTGTGTTGTTTTTGTCGCACTGCTTTGCTTTGTCTTGGCCAGGTCGCAGTTGCAAATGAGAACTTGTTCTCAACTGACCTACCTGGTTAAATAAAGGTGAAATAAAAAATAAAAAAATAAAGTATGTTTGGGGTCATTGTCTATTAGGAAGACCCATTTGCGACCAAGCTTTACCTTCCAGACTGATGTCTTGAGATGTTGCTTCAATGTATGCACATCATTTTCTTTCCTCATGATGCCATCTATTTTGTGAAGTGCACCAGTCCCACCTGTAGCAAAGCATCCCCACAACATGATGCTGCCACCCCCGTGCTTCACGGTTGGGATGGTGTTATTTGGCTTGCAAGCCTCCACCTTTTTCCTCCGAACATAACGATGGTCATTATGGACAGTTATATTTTTGTTTCATCAGACCAGATTTCTCCAAAAAGTACGATCTTTGTCCCCATGTGCATTTGCAAACCAAAGTCTGGTTTTTTTATTGGTGGTTTTGGAGCAGTGGCTTCTTCCTTGCTGAGTGGCCTTTCAGGTTATGTCGATATAGGACTCTTTTTACTGTGGATATACAGTGGGGAGAACAAGTATTTGATACACTGCCGATTTTGCAGGTTTTCCCACTTACAAAGCATGTAGAAGTCTGTAATTTTTATCAAAGGTATTCTTCAACTGTGAGTGACGGAATCTAAAACAAAAATCCAGAAAATCACATTGTATGATTTTTAAGTAATTAATTTGCATTTTATTGCATGACATAAGTATTTGATACATCAGAAAAGCAGAACTTAATATTTGGTACAGAAACCTTTGTTTGCAATTACAGAGATCATACGTTTCCTGTAGTTCTTGACCAGGTTTGCACACACTGCAGCAGGGATTTTGGCCCACTCCTCTATACAGACCTTCTCCAGATCCTTCAGGTTTCGGGGCTGTCGCTGGACAATAGGGACTTTCAGCTCCCTCCAAAGATTTTCTATTGGGTTCAGGTCTGGAGACTGGCTAGGCCACTCCAGGACCTTGAGATGCTTCTTATGGAGCCACTCCTTAGTTGCCCTGGCTGTGTGTTTTGGGTCGTTGTCATGCTGGAAGACCCAGCCATGACCCATCTTCAATGCTCTTACTGAGGGAAGGAGGTTGTTGGCCAAGATCTCGCGATACATGGCCCCATCCATCCTAACCTCAATACGGTGCAGTCGTCCTGCCCCCTTTGCAGAAAAGCATCCCCAAAGAATGATGTTTCCACCTCCATGCTTCACGGTTGGGATGGTGTTCTTGGGGTTATACTCATCCTTCTTCTTCCTCCAAACACGGCGAGTGGCGTTTAGAACAAAAAGCTCTATTTTTGTCTCATCAGACCACATGACCTTCTCCCATTCCTCCTCTGGATCATCCAGATGGTCATTGGCAAACTTCAGACGGGCCTGGACATGCGCTGGCTTGAGCAGGGGGACCTTGTGTGCGCTGCAGGATTTTAATCCATGACGGCGTAGTGTGTTACTAATGGTTTTCTTTGAGACTGTGGTCCCAGCTTTCTTCAGGTCATTGACCAGGTCCTGCCGTGTAGTTCTGGGCTGATCCCTCACCTTCCTCATGATCATTGATGCCCCACGAGGTGAGATCTTGCATGGTGCCCCAGACCGAGGGAGATTGACCGTCATCTTGAACTTCTTCCATTTTCTAGAAATTGCGCCAACAGTTGTTGCCTTCTCACCAAGCTGCTTGCCTATTGTCCTGTAGCCCATCCCATCCTTGTGCAGGTCTACAATTTTATCCCTGATGTCCTTACACAGCTCTCTGGCCTTGGCCATTGTGGAGAGGTTGGAGTCTGTTTGATTGAGTGTGTGGACAGGTGTCTTTTATACAGGTAACGAGTTCAAACAGGTGCAGTTAATACAGGTAATGAGTGGAGAACAGGAGGGCTTCTTAAAGAAAACAGGTCTGTGAGAGCCGGAATTCTTACTGGTTGGTAGGTGATCAAATACTTATGTCATGCAATAAAATGCAAATTAATTATTAAAAAATCATACAATGTGATTTTCTAGATTTTTGTTTTAGATTCCGTCTCTCACAGTTGAAGTGTACCTATGATAAAAATTACAGACCTCTACATGCTTTGTAAGTAGGAAAACCTGCAAAATCGGCAGTGTATCAAATACTTGTCTCCCCACTGTAGATACTTTTGTACCCGTTTCCTCCAGCATCTTCACAAGATCTTTTGCTGTTGTTCTGGGATTGATTTGCACTTTTCACACCAAAGTACGTTGTTTGTACAGATGACCGTGGTACCTTCAGGCATTTGGAAATTGCTCCCAAGGATGAACCAGACTTGTGGAGGTCTACAATTTGTTTTTCTGAGGTCTTGGTTGATTTCTTTTGATTTTCCCATGATGTCGAGCAAAAAGGTAGGCCTTGAAATACATCCACAAGTACACCTCCAATTGACTCAAATGATGTCAATTAGCCTATCAGAAGCTTCTAATGCCATAACATAATTTTCTGGAATTTTCCAAGCTGTTTAAAGGCACAGTCAACTTAATGTAAACTTCTGACCCACTGGAATTGTGATAGTGAATTATAAGTGAAATAATCTGTCTGTAAACAATTGTTGGAAGAATGACTTGTGTCATGCACAAAGTAGATGTCCTAACCGACTTGCCAAAACTATAGTTTGTTAACATGAAATGTGTGGAGTGGTTGAAAAATGGGTTTTAGTTACTTAAACCTAAGTGTGTGTAAACTTCCGACTTCAATTGTAGCTATAAAAAAAAAAACTGTTGGATCTGAAATGAAAACGAACACTAGCTACTACTACAACACTCGACTACCACTACCAAACGCACAGGAGAAGAGCAGATGCAGTTTTTTGTATGAATTTACATGGTTTCTACCTCACCAGTGCCAACACTTGGTTTGGAATGTAATTACTCATGCTTCCTACCCTTTAAAAAGATCTTAGTCGCTACCATTTATCTTGCTATTAGGGTTGACTAACTTGAAAGCCTGTAAGCTTGCTAGTTAACATTACACTAGCTAGCACAGCAAAAACATGCAGATGTTTGCTCGTTGGCTAGCTTGTAATTTAGTATGTTAAGAAACACAGCACAAACAAGCAGACTGTTAGCTATAATTTTTTGCTATGGTGAAGTGAAATGAACTTTTTCTTGTATTAGTCAGAGTAATTGTGGTGTAAGTTAGAATAACTCTACATTAAAAGTTGCCATGTCTTAAGTTAATATTCCTAGTTCAATCAATTTTAAGTATTGATTTAAGTGTCCCTCTCTTCGCCCACTGCCCTCTCTCTTTCTCTCTCCCACTGCCCTCGCTCTCTCCCACTGCCCTCCATCGCTCCCTCATCAGAGGCGTGGGGGGGAAACCAGCCATCTGGTGAGCTGGAGCATAGAAAGAGGAGGCTCATTGCATTATAAATGGGCCCACCATCGTTGCGGTGACGTCAATACAACCCCAGCCAACACAGCAAACCCCCCCCTTAACCCCTGCTATTTTTAGACCTGCCTTGAAGATGCTTTTCTCTCCTGTTCTGTTGTTGAATTGGGAAGTCTGGAGTAATGGTGTCAGTTTCTGAAGCTACGCCAGACGAAAGGGTTACCTGGGTCATGTTCATTAGGCACCAAACGGAATAAAACAGAGACAGATAGACTACCTGGACTTGTACAATACGAAAAGCTCCTTTTGACTTTCCATTTCAAAACACTATGTATGCTATGGTGGGCCCTACTGAACACCACCCTAGTTTAACTCAGCTGTGTCACTTGCAGTACATTCCATGATAAGTAATCTGCGTCCAGTTGAGTCAAAATCCGGCAATTTGTTTTGCTTCCATGTGTTATTTAATAGGCCTTTAGCAGTTACCTTACTGGTTAAAACCTGAATGGACAAGTAAAAAAATCCCACAAAAATCACTATCAAACAGTTACTCCGATCAGAATAGGACCAGATGTCATGATAGCCAATTCAAAACATATTGTGATGACTGACTAGTTAACCATTTAGCTAATAACATGTATTAATGTCCTTGTCATGTCCTAAAAATATTTTGACTAGCACTCATTAATACATGACAGACACACAGTTGATGAACAGGTGCGTTAATAAACCACTCCTTTTGTAAAAGCGCCTCTCAAGCGCTCAAAATTGGGAGTTGAGAAATAATGTTCTAAGAATAGCCTAATTGTGAAATTACACCTATGCAGTCAATAGATCTCCACTCAAATCTGAATAGTTTAAGGTTATAGATTGTCAGGCTCTGGCCATAGAGAAGCTTTGCTTCTCTATAGTTCTATGGTCAGAGTCTGGCAGATCTATTATTTCTACGTCTGTGTGGTGTTGTGTGTGGGATCCCTAATTAGAGGCAGCTGCATTGCATTACCTCTAATTAGGGATCTTACTTATATGTCTGTGTTCCACTCCGTTGGCGTGGTTCATTGTTATGTTGTCTCGTGTCGTGCTACGTGTGTCTTTATTATTATCATTTGTTATTTTGTATAGTTCGCTAGTTCATTGAATAAACATGTCGAACTATCGATACGCTGCGCCTTGGTCTCTCTACACACCCGAACGTGACAGAATGAACCACCACCCGACCAAGCAGCGTTATTCTGGAGCTAAGGAGAAAAAAGGAGAGAAACGGCGTAATCGAGTAAACGGAGGTAACGGAGCCCGTAGGCAACCCCAAGAAAATTTCGGGGGGGGGCTATGGGGTTGGTCTGGCTACGAGGAGGACGAGCCAGTACCACTCTCCATGTGGAATACGGTGGAGAAGGAGGAAGAGGAATACCTAAAGGGGGTATATTGTGATATTATGGAGCTGTGTAGGCGTAATATGGAAGAGTGTGAGAACGAGCGGAGGGAGCTGGAGTTAAAGGTGCCCAAGGTGTGCATCCCCAGTCCGGGTCGTTTAATATCTACATCCCGCGCCGAGTCTCCAGTGTACATCCCCACTCCAGTATGTCTTATGCCGGTTTCACGTGGGAGAACTCCAGTGCCAGAACAATCCGTTCCATCGGTGCCCAGTCTGGGTCAGGCCGTCTACTACACTCCAGTGTCAGAGCAGTCCGCTTCACCGGTACCCAGTCTGGGTCCGGCCGTCTGCTACACTCCAGTGCGCCTCTCCAGTCCGGTACGTCATGTGCCTGCTCCTCGCACTCGCCCTGAGGTGCGTGTCACCAGTCCGGCGCCATCAGTGCCGACTCCACGCACCAGGCCTCCAGTGCGCCTCTCCAGTTCGGTACGTCATGTGCCTGCTCCCCGCACTAGCCCTGAGGTGCGTGCTATTAGTCCTGTGCCACATGTGCCGACTTCACGCACCAGGCTTCCAGTGCGCCTTCCCAGTCAGGTACGTCCTGTGCCTGCTCCCCGCACTCGCCCTGAAGTGCGTGTTATTAGTCATGTGCCACCAGTGCCGACTTCACGCACCAGGCTTCCAGTGCGCCTCCCCAGTCCGGTACGTCCCGTGCCGACTCCCCGCACTCGACCTCCAGTGCGTGTGCATAGCCAGGTTCCTCCAGTTCCGGCTTCACGCACCAGGCCTCCAGTGCGCCTCCCCAGTCCGGTACGTCCCGTGCCGACTCCCCGCACTCGACCTCCAGTGCGTGTGCCCAGCCAGGTACCTCCAGTGCCGGCTCCCCGCACTCGACCTCCAGTGCGTGTGCCCAGCCAGGTTCCTCCAGTACCGGCTCCACGCACCAAGCCTCCAGTGCGCCTCTCCAGTCTGGTACGTCCCGTGCCGACTCCCCGCACTCGACCTCCAGTGCGTGTGCCCAGCCAGGTACCTCCAGTGCCGGCTACACGTACCAGACCGTCGGTGCGCCTCATCAGCCCGGAGCCTCCCGCGACGGTCGACAGCCCGGAGCCTCCCGCGACGGTCGACAGCCCGGAGCCTCCCGCGACGGTCGACAGCCCGGAGCCTCCCGCGACGGTCGACAGCCCGGAGCCTCCCGCGACGGTCGACAGCCCGGAGCCTCCCGCGACGGTCGACAGCCCGGAGCCTCCCGCGACGGTCGACAGCCCGGAGCCTCCCGCGACGGTCGACAGCCCGGAGCCTCCCGCGACGGTCGACAGCCCGGAGCCTCCCGCGACGGTCGACAGCCCGGAGCCTCCCGCGACGGTCGACAGCCCGGAGCCTCCCGCGACGGTCGACAGCCCGGAGCCTCCCGCGACGGTCGACAGCCCGGAGCCTCCCGCGACGGTCGACAGCCCGGAGCCTCCCGCGACGGTCGACAGCCCGGAGCCTCCCGCGACGGTCGACAGCCCGGAGCCTCCCGCGACGGTCGACAGCCCGGAGCCTCCCGCGACGGTCGACAGCCCGGAGCCTCCCGCGACGGTCGACAGCCCGGAGCCTCCCGCGACGATCGACAGCCCGGAACCTTCCGCGACGATCGACAGCCCGGAACCTTCCGCGACGATCGACAGCCCGGAACCTTCCGCGACGATCGACAGCCCGGAGCCTCCCGTGACGATCGACAGCCCGGAGCCTCCCGTGACGATCGACAGCCCGGAACCTTCCGTGACGATCGACAGCCCGGAACTTTCCGTGACGATCGACAGCCCGGAGCATCCCGTGACGATTATATGGCCAGAGTCGCCTGCCACACCGGTGCTTAGTCCTGGCCCGGTTATTTGCCCCGCTCCATGGCCTGAACTTATTTCCCCACCATTGTTGTTTCCAGGACCGGTGGGTTGCCCCTTTATATGGCCGGAGTCGCCTGCCACACCAGTGCCCAGTCCGGGCCAAGTAGAAATGAGGAGGAAGACATCCACTTCGCCTGGGCCGGAACCGCCACCGGCGATGGATTATGTTTGATGTTTTTCCCTCCCTGACCCTTCCCTCATGTTTATGTGTTTGTTTTTCTTGCGGTCGGGAGTCCGCGCCTTTGGGGGGGGGGTACTGTCAGGCTCTGGCCATAGAGAAGCTTTGCTTCTCTATAGTTCTATGGTCAGAGTCTGGCAGATCTATTATTTCTACGTCTGTGTGGTGTTGTGTGTGGGATCCCTAATTAGAGGCAGCTGCATTGCATTACCTCTAATTAGGGATCTTACTTATATGTCTGTGTTCCACTCCGTTGGCGTGGTTCATTGTTATGTTGTCTCGTGTCGTGCTACGTGTGTCTTTATTATTATCATTTGTTATTTTGTATAGTTCGCTAGTTCATTGAATAAACATGTCGAACTATCGATACGCTGCGCCTTGGTCTCTCTACACACCCGAACGTGACATAGATAAACATGTCTTAGTAAGTTACCTTGCTTTGAAGTAGCCTACATTAGCCATTTGATCCTTGATCCATTAAAATCTGGAAATTATTTAATAATGGCATAAAAAGTATTTGGGTGTAATTGTAATGTTGCAATTATTATTTAGGCCTCTTAGGGTTGCCAATAATCTTCCAGGAGAGCCTTAAAGAGGCAGTGTTCTAATATGCAAAGAAGCCAATAGGCAGAGGGTAGCGTACATTTTTGTATGATTCTCTGTGTGGTAATCATTTTGATAATTGTATTTTGTAGTGGTTCCTTGCATCATACAACTATTTAATTTCTTCACTCTTAGTTATTCATGTAGTTTACTCTTTTTTGTCCTCCAGTGTAGATCTAGATTTAAATTTAACATAATGAAAACATTACCTTTAAACATTTAATATTTCCGATGTAAGCATGTTTTTTCAACCTCCCAACCAATTTATATTTCTCGGTTGTAGTGCCCGTCAACTTTCTAAATCCATCCTGAATTCACCATTTCAGTAGGATCAAGATTATCCAGATTTTCGGCATTTAAACTATCCCAACCACTGACTGAGTTCTGAAAAACGCAACTACAACATTTAATCTAGATTAAAGGTCAGATTGGATTATGAGTCCGAATGAATAGAATCAATTTATTCTGTTTTGAAATACCCAATTCTGAGATTTAATCCTATAGTTTTGAAAAACTGGACCTTGGTGATTATTAGGCCTAAATACACCATTGTGAGAGTATGTACGCAGCACCGGTTCTAACTCTACTAGAAAACCAACGGTTTGTTACCCCATTCCTGCAGTGGCACATTAGGTTAATCAAGCATTATTGTACATTTCACAACATGGTTCCATCTTTTAGAAATGTGTGATGCCATACATAACAGTTGAACCCTGATGAAGGTCTATTGATACCAAAACGGTGCAAGATTAATTCAACAGTCGTTCAAGTTCAGCATAACTAGCTAGCCAGCAAAGCGATTCACAGTTCTTACTTGCTAACCAAATGACACCTGTATCTCTAGCTGTAAGCACCGAGAAATGAGTAGAAAAAGTCAGTCACTCACCCACTCGTCCAATGACATGATATACTCCCAGCAGCTAGCTAGCTAACTAAAAATAGGCTCTGTGTTTTTAGCTTGTTAAATAAATAAATATGCTAGCCTATTAGCCACGTTATGACTGACTTTATTTTCCTTGCTAGTTTAGGCCATCATTGTAAATAAGAATATGTTCTTATCTGACTTGCCTAGTTAAATAGATGTTAAATAAAAAATAGTTGGATTGTATTGACATTCCCAGCCCAACTCAAAATATTGAGTCATTGAAACTGAAACAGTGCATCCTGAATGGGTGGAGGCAGCAAGCAATATACCAGGCCAGCTGTAGCAATGCTTTTTGGATTACCAAGAAATGTATTGGTGAATTGTATTAATCATGCATTGAACTGCATCCATCTATTCTGCCAACAATGCCTTCGTGTAAGTCATGGAACGTTGAGTCAAATATAACCTATTTTCAAAACCAATTCTAAAGTTGGTTTTGTAGCATAAACTGTGAATGTTATATTTTTATCTGTTTGTTTCATATTGACAAACTAGTTAAAATGCTGTCAATTCCACTTTAATATCACCAGTGTGCTGGAGTTTCTTTGCATTATACCATAAAATAGTTTAAAAGACAAAAAAACAACAATAGAACAACCCTAGTAACAGGCTGTGTGCATCACATGCATAGCACAAAGCAATCAAGTGAATGCATAAGCATTTTAACTTGCATGCCAGCAGATGGCGCTACATTCTGCTACATAACAAACAGTAGGATTGGGAGCACGTATTTGGTCAGGCCAGGGAAAGTCAGTGGGGCCGGACACGTGGCCAAATTCCATGGAGACACCGCAGGCTTTAATAGTGTGTCTCTCTACCAGTCCTGCTGTCTCAACATGTACATGCTGGTTTGGTGTGTATGCTGGTTTGGTGTGTGTGTGTACATGCTGGTTTGGTGTGTGTGTGTACATGCTGGTTTGGTGTGTGTGTGTGTGCACATGCTGGTTTGGTGTGTGTGTGTGTGCACATGCTGGTTTGGTGTGTGTGTGTGTGCACATGCTGGTTTGGTGTGTGTGTGTGTGTGTGTGTGTACACTTACATTATTATTGTAATGCATCTTAACAGAATATAAATTAGACTGAAAAGCAAAACATTGCCCGCTGCGTCTTCATCCCTGCTACACTGAACAAAAATATAAAACGCAACAAGTGTTGATCCCATGTTTCATGAGCTGAAATAAAACCTCCCAGAAATGTTCAATACGCAAAAAAGCTTATTTCTCTCAAATGTTGTGCACAAATGTGTTTACATCCCTTTTAGTGAGCATTTCTCCTTTGATAATCCATCCACCTGACAGGTATGGCATATCAAGATGCTGATTAAACAGCATGATCATTACACAGGTTCACCTTGTGCTGGGGACAATAAAAGGCCACTAAAATGTGCAGTTGTGTCACACAACACAATGCCAGGAAGCGTGCAACTAGCATGCTGACTGCAGGAATGTCCACCTGAGCTGTTTGAGCAAATTTGGGAGTGGGACAACATTCCACAGGCCACAATCAACAGCCTGATCAACTCTATTTAAACGTGATGTATCGCTGCATGAGGCAAATGGTGGTCACACCAGATACTGAATGGTTTTCTGATCCACGCCCCTACCTTTTTTTGGGGGGGCATCTGTGACCAACATATGCATATTTGTATTCCCAGTCGTGAAATCCATATATTAGGGCCTAATTAATGCATTTCAATTGACTGATTTCTGAAGTGTAATTCAGTGAAGTCTTTGAAATTGTTTCAATTATATTTTTGGTCAGTATATAAATCCTAAATGAATATCATAAATTGCCTACACAGTAATACAATTTCACTTCAAAATATAATATTTGTATAATATAATTTGCAAATGACCTGTATGAAAACGTTGATTAATAAAACACAGCTGTTTTCAAATACAATCTAGGTCTCTAATTTAATTTAGTCTAGGCATGAACATTTTAATTAGGCCTAATAAATAACAAAACATGGCTGTCTACAAACACCAGGGCTGGCTGGTCATGGCTAGAAAGGACCCAGCTTTTGTCAAATCAACGTCAGGCTTGACTTTTCGTAGCAGTGTAACAAGTGTTTAATTTCATGTTTTATAATTAAACAAAATATGAATAGTTCCCATGCCTGATATTACTGTACATTCCTGTTGTTGTAAGTGCCCTTTTTAATGTCGCACACTTCCTTCTCCTTTCCCCCTCATAAACATCCCCCTCTTCCCTGTCTACAGTACCCATGTGAAAGAGGTAGGTTACTGTAACATTGTCCCATTAATATACTAATAAATCAATTAAAATAGACAAAAATGCCTTTTCCTTATGGGGGAAAAGTTAGTACACCCCTACCTTCACCATCAAATAAAATGGCTAAAAATAGAATAAGGTTTACCAAAACAAGTGCAAATGAAAATTGGTCTGGTTTGGTCTTAAATATATGGGTGTGTGGTAACACATCATTCAAAGATCAAAAGACCTACCCGAGGCCCTCAGAAGAAAGATTATTGATACCCATGAGTCTGGGATAAGATGCTCATAGAAGTCTCTAAGAACCCCAGGGTAACATCAAGGGATCTACAGGCCTCTATTGCCAAAATCAATGTCGAAGTGCATGGATACACTGTTAGAAAGAGACTGCACAAACTTGGTCTACATGAAAGGTCAGGAAGGAAGAAGCCTCTGCTCTCAAAAAAGAATATCAAGACAACTGACTTTTGCCAGACAACACCTGGGTAAAATCAGTTGTGTCTTGATATTATCTTACACACACACACACACACACACACACACACACACACACACACACACACCTTAGCCAAATACATTTAAAAACTCTGTTTTTCACAATTCCTGACATTTAATCCTAGAAATTTTAAGAATGTGAAATGTCAGTAGTAGATTTCAGCTTTTATTTCTTTCATCACATTCCCAGTCGGTCAGTTTACATACACTCAATTTGTATTTAGTAGCATTGCCTTTAACCTCTTTAACTTAAACGTTTCCGGGTAGCCTTCCACAAGCTTCCCACAATAACTTTGGCAAATTTTGGTCCATTCCTCCTGACAGAACTTGTGTAACTGAGTCAGGTTTGTAGGCCTCCTTGCTCACACACGCTTTTTCAGTTCTGCCCACAAATGTTCTACAGGCTTGAGGTCAGGGCTTTGTGATGGCAACTCCAATACCTTGACTTTGTTGTCCTTAAACCATTTTGCCACAACTTTGGAAGTATGTTTGGGGTCATTGTCCATTTGGAAGACCCATTTGTGACCAAGCTTTAACTTCCTGACTGATGATTTGAGATGTTGCTTCAATATATCCACATAATTTTCCTTCCTCATGATGCCATCTATTTTGTGAAGTGCACCAGTCTTTCCTGCAGCAAAGCACCCCCACAACATGATGCCGCCACCCCCGTGCTTCACGGTTAGGATGGTGTTCTTCGGCTTGCAAGCCTCTCCCATTTAACTCCAAACATAACGATGGTCATTATGGACAAACAGTTCTATTTTTGTTTCATTAGACCAGAGGACATTTCTCCCAAAAAGTACGATCTTAGTCCCCATGTGAAGTTTCAAACCGTAGTCGGACTTTTTCATGGCGGTTTTGGAGCAGTGGCTTCTTCCTTGCTGAGCGGCCTTTCAGGTAATGTCAATATAGGACTCGTTTTACTGTGGATATAGATACTTTTGTACCTGTTTCCACCAGCATCTTCACAAGGTCCTTTGCTGTTGTTCTGGGATTGAGTTGCACTTTTCACACCAAAGTACGTTAATCTCTAGGAGACAGAACGCGTCTCCTTCCTGAGCGGTATGACGGCTGCATGGTCCCATGGTGTTTATACTTGCATACTATTGTTTATACAGATGAACGTGGTACCTTCAGGCATTTGGAAATTGCTCCCAAGGATGAACCAGACTTGTGGAGGTCTGATTTCTTTTGATTTTCCCATGATGTCGAGAAAAGAGGCACTGAGTTTGAAGGTAGGCCTTGAAATACATCGACAGGTACACCTCCAACTGACTCAAATTATGTCAAATAATCAGAAGCTTCTAAAGCCACGACATAATTTTCTGGAATTTTCCAAGCTGTTAAAAAGGCACAGTCAACTTAGTGTATGTAAACTTCGGACCCACTGGAATTGTGATATAATGAATTATAAAATAAATGATCTGTCTGTAAAAAATTGTTGGAAGAATTACTTGTGTCATGCACAAAGTAGATGTCCTAACCGACTTTCCAAAACTATAGTTTGTTAATGACTTCAACCTAAGTGTATGTAAACTTCCGACTTCAACTGTATATACATTCATACATACATAGAGTGGGGAGAACAAGTATTTGATACACTGCCGATTCTGCAGGTTTTCCTACTTACAAAGCATGTAGAGGTCTGTAATTTTTATCATAGGTACACTTCAACTGTGAGAGATGGAATCTAAAACAAAAATACAGAAAATCACATTGTATGATTTTTAAATAATTAATTTGCATTTTATTGCATGACATAAGTATTTGATCACCTACCAACCAGTAAGAATTCTGGCTCTCACAGACCTGTTAGTTTTTCTTTAAGAAGCCCTCCTGTTCTCCACTCATTACCTGTATTAACTGCACCTGTTTGAACTCGTTACCTGTATAAAAGACACCTGTCCACACACTCAATCAAACAGACTCCAACCTCTCCACAATGGCCAAGACCAGAGAGCTGTGTAAGGACATCAGGGATAAAATTGTAGACCTGTACAAGGCTGGGATGGGCTACAGGACAATAGGCAAGCAGCTTGGTAAGAAGGCAACAACTGTTGGCGCAATTATTAGAAAATGGTCGAAGTTCAAGATGAAGGTCAATCTCCCTCGGTCTGGGGCACCATGCAAGATCTCACCTCGGGGGCATCAATGATCATGAGGAAGGTGAGGGATCAGCCCAGAACTACAGGGCAGGACCTGGTCAATGACCTGAAGAGAGCTGGGACCACAGTCTCAAAGAAAACCATTAGTAACACACTACGCCATCATGGGTTAAAATCCTGCAGCGCACGCAAGGTCCCCCTGCTCAAGCCAGCGCATGTCCAGGCCCGTCTGAGGTTTGCCAATGACCATCTGGATGATCCAGAGGAGGAATGGGAGAAGGTCATGTGGTCTGATGAGACAAAAATAGACCTTTTGGTCTAAACTCCCCTCGCCGTTTTTGGAGGAAGCAGAAGGATGAGTACAACCCCAAGAACACCATCCCAACCGTGAAGCATGGAGGTGGAAACATCATTCTTTGGGGATGCTTTTCTGCAAAGGGGACAGGACGACTGCACCGAATTGAGGGGAGGATGGATGGGGCCATGTATTGCGAGATATTGGCCAACAACCTCATTCTCTCAGTAAGAGCATTGAAGATGGGTCGTGGCTGGGTCTTCCAGCATGACAACGACCTGAAACACACAGCCAGGGCAACTAAGGAGTGGCTCCGTAAGAAGCATCTCAAGGTCCTGGAGTGGCCTAGCCAGTCTCCAGACCTGAACCCAATAGAAAATCTTTGGAGGGAGCTGAAAGTCCGTATTGCCCAGCGACAGCCCCAAGTATGCTAGCAAGAGCATCCTGTCTGGTGCAGAGATCAACAAGGCCTATGGTGTCATCACTACTGTGTCTTGCCACCTTGGCCTGGATGAGGGCAAGGTTCACCAACATCAGCCGCCTCAGAGCGCAACTGGTCCTTGTTTGGGAACACACACAAAAGCACGGCTT
This sequence comes from Thymallus thymallus, assembly GCA_023634145.1. Classification (NCBI taxonomy): domain Eukaryota; kingdom Metazoa; phylum Chordata; class Actinopteri; order Salmoniformes; family Salmonidae; genus Thymallus; species Thymallus thymallus. The sequence continues at coordinate 33,542,527 of CM042382.1, read as the reverse complement.
GACCAATGCAAGGGTTGAAAAATTGGTTGCCATCCGGGCAAATGATAGGCTTTTTGAGCCTGACAACGAGCCATCCTCAACAAGGTTGGAAAGTGACAGTGAAGATGAGGCCTCAGAGTCTGATGTTCAAGAGCTGGACATTGAGGAGGTCCAGGGAGAAGACATGGAAGCCTGAGCGATAGACAACCAAAGCTTTAGTTTCTAGACTATCATTTTTCAGACGCGATGGATCATTTACATTTAAATGGTATTAATATATTTCCGTTAATTCCAATATATTCCTGTTAATTCTCACCGAAAGCTTCCACCTCTGAATGTTCCCCAAAATGTGCAACCCTAATTGCAACATCGTAACTCTCCAATGTGAATAGCTGGCAACTATGTTTCGTTTCCAAGTGCTACTGAATAACCTCAACTGGTTTGCACCAATTGATCATAATACACATCATTACTCTAGTCTATCAATCCATTCCCAATCTTTATACTATACATGACACAGGGGCGGCATATGTTGATCTTGCCTAAGGCAGCAGCAGAACTGCTAGGACCGGGCCTGACGAACACAATCATTTGCCTCTAATTTACTTGCGTTACTTGGAGCAGCTTGCAATATGCATCAGCCTCGTTACATTGTCCTCAAGAAGGCGCAATCTTGAGGCTGTCTTTACTGTTTTGGAAAAATAATCCCCTCTCGGCAGGCACACTGGAAACGGGTATAATCAACACATTCTTTGCTCATTTTGTCCCTTATGAGGACTTGCGTGAGTAAAATTAGAAACACAAACACTAATTTCCAAGTAGCTTGGGGTTTTATTAGCCTATGAAGTATATTTGCCTTTGAAGTTGGAGCACATCGACTGGTATTTCCATCAATTAATAAAAAGCATTATTTTGCAGTGATTAATATATATATTTTTTTTTTTACAATTTGACCAGCAACAATTGTATAAAAAAAAAAATAGGCCATTTTTTTTATTTTTTATAAAGGAAACCCTGGTGTGTGTGTGGTGGTGACATGAATACATGACCCTTGGCGGACGGCCCAAGGTAAGCGTATAAATTATTTGAGTAGAGCAGGCGAAAGACCCTGGGGATGGAGAGTCATAGGCCCTTGTACTTATGTCCAGAAACAAACCCATAATCTCTAGCCCTGTGCTTCAAGTGGAATAAAAAGGTAATGCATTCCAAATTGACTCCTATAGTCCCTATAGCTGAAAGTACCAACTCAAACTCCCCTGTCTGATATACAGATACAAACCTGCACATAAAAATGATCTAACAAGCCAATTACTTTGACAGGCAATTCATTAAAAGATCACACAAACATGTGTGCGCGATTCTCTCCTCTTCATAAATGTGGAGCTAAATAGGACAGTAAGAAAAACAACGCTTTGGGAGATTTCCCTTGGCGGGAGGACGGTGGGTGGGGGAGACCTGGTAGGTATGTTAGGATCGAGAAGATTTACTTAAATTGGCAAAACGACAGCAGTTCACTGCACCTATGTGACAATAAAACATAATATATACAGTGCTTTCAGAAAGTATTCAGACCCCTTGACTTTTTCCACATTAAAGCCTTATTCTAAAATGTATTAAACTATTTTTGTTCCTCATCAATCTACACACAACCCATAATGACAAAGCAAAAACGTTTTTTTTTGCAAATTTACGTTTTGGCGAACTGATATATCACATTTACATAAGTATTCAGACCCTTTACTCCTTTACTTTGATGAGGCACCTTTGGCAGCGAATACAGCATGGAGTCTTCTTGGGTATGATGCTACAAGCTTGGAACACCTGTATTTGGGGAGTTTCTCCCATTTCTCTCTGCAGATCCTCAAGCTCTGTCAGGTTGGATGGGGAGCGTTGCTGCACAGCTATTTTCAGGTCTATCCAGAGATCGGGTTTAAGTCCGGGCTCTAGCTGGGCCACTCAAGGACATTCAGAGACTTGTGCCGAAACCACTCCTGGTTGTCTTAGCTGTGTGCTTAGGGTTGTTGTCCTGTTGGAAGGTGAACCTTCACCCCAGTCTGAGGTTCTGAGCACCCTGGAGCAGGTTTTCATTAAGGATCTCTGTACTTTGCTCCGTTCATCTTTGCTCTGATCCTGACTAGTCTCCCAGTCCCTGCCGCTGAAAAAAATCCCCACAGCATGATGCTGCCACCACCATGCTTCACCGTAGGGATGATGCCAGGTTTCCTCCAGATGTGACGCTTGGCATTCAGACCATTGAGTTCAATCTTGGTTTCATCAGACCAGAGAATCTCCTTGACCAAGATCCTTCTCCCCAGATTGCTCACCTTGGCCGGGCGGCCAGCTCTAGGAGGAGTCTTGGTGGTTCCAAACTTCTTCCATTTAAGAATGATGGAGGCCACTGTGTTCTTGGGGATCTTCAATGCTGCAGAAATGTTTTGGTACCCTTCCCCAGATCTGTGCCTCAACACAATGTCTCGGAGCTATACGGACAATTCCCTCGTGGCTTGGTTTATGCTCTGACATGCACAGTCAACTGTGGGACCTTATATAGACATGTGTGTGCCTTTCCAAATCATGTCCAATCGATTGAATTTACCACAGGTGGACTCCAATAAAGTTGTAGAAACATCAAGGATGATCAATAGAAACAGGATGTACCTGATCTCACTTTCGAGTCTCATAGCAAAGGTTCTGAATTTGCAAAAAATTCTAAAAACCTGTTTTCGCTTAGCCATTATGGGGTTGTGTGTAGATTGATGTGGGAAAAAAAAGAAGATTTAATCAACTTTAGAATAAGGCTGTAACGCAACAAAATGTGGAAAAAGTCAAGGGGTCTGAATACGTTCCGGATGCAGTGTGTGTTCATAGCTAGCTAGCAGCACAAGCAAACGTTGTGCAAATCTCTTTACCCACCATCAACACCAACAATCTGGTTCCAATATCCGTGTCCTTGAGCAAGGCACTTAACCCTAATTTGCTCCAGGGGCTGACCCTGTAGGTAGGCCGTCATTGTAAATAAGAATTTGTTCTTAACTGAATTAGGTTAAATAAATAAATATAAATATTGGATAAGGTAACATTTCAAGTGCAAAGGGCTAGAGATCATACTTATGGTCCTTGTGACATGATGTATAGAACGAGGGAAACATGTAAGACTTTTGTTAAAATCTAGAATGCATTCAATGGACAATGTAATAATAGAACGGAAGGTTAATGTGATAAACTTATTTTTCTTTTAATCCATTAGGGAATGTGTTGCATTTTAAAATGCAATAGAAATAAAATGCCCTATATTGCTCAAAGTCAATACATAGAAAAACTAAGTAAACAGATCTATTGTAGAGAAGCCGTTATCTGTAGCATAACCTTCAGGATACCTGGGTAATCTTGAAATCGAATGTAACGGAGTGGTTCTGTAACACTATACGATTGGGGAGAGTGTACATTGAATATCTATTAAAATTACAACCAAAAAGCAACACATTTGGGAGCCAGTTCCATTGCAACAATATTATTGCATATTTTCTCAATTGTATGCTATCTATAGTACTGGGTCATGTTCATTTTGGCAATGCTTTGAAACTAAAACAAATTAACATGATCCTGTATTTGAGTGGTACAAACTGTATCTCCAAGACCTAGATGCTCCTTCTCCACTTACATTGTTCCAAATGCCAACAATAACTGCCAATGAACTGAATCTGAAAGGGTGGAAACCAAAACACTAGGTAAAACAGGCCATCCCCCAGGGCTGTGTTCAATAATGCACACTGTAAAACAATTCACATGGAAAAATTAAAGCAAGTGTTTCTCATTGGACAAATTCAGGTAGTTCCCTCTTCGTTTTGGTCTGTTTGGTTCCTAGCAAATACACACCACCTTTCAACAGGACCAACACCACCACCATAATGGCTCTCTGCCTCAACTAAATCTCCAACTGAAATACAATAGTAATAGCACCTTGATGACGATGATGATGATAATAATATTAAGAATAAGTGTTATGAAGCAACACTTGCCGACACTTTCAAATTTGTCACCACCTCCTGCAAAACCAACTGGATTTGAATTAGCAAAGCACGGGGGGATGACTTCCTGAACCCAGCAGAAAGCTCTGCACACTCCACTGCTAGGTGTGGGTGTGTGATTTAAGAGAAAGTGAGAGAGAGGGAGAAAGAGTGAGAGGGAGAGAGAGACAAGACAGAAGTGTGTGTGTGTGTGTGTGTGTGTGTGTGTGTGTGTGTGTGTGTGTGTGTGTGTGTGTGTGTGTGTGTGTGTGTGTGTGTGTGTGTGTGTGTGTGTGTGTGTGTGTGTGTGTGTGTGTGTGTGTGTGTGAGCGTGCTACAGAGAGAAGAAAAATTATTCCAGCTCCCCCTGTGAGGCTTTGGATTTGAGACTGATAATGACTCTTCGGCTAAAATGACCTCCATCTCACCCCCCCCACACCATTCAGACAGTAACTGGGTAATGTGTGAGCTTGTGCCCAGTGGAGGGAACCGCAGCCAATGAGTAAGTGTGAATTAGATTCAGAGTTGCAGAGGTCTGTGAGAGTGGGTGACCGTGTGACTTGGATCCAGTCAGACTATTATTCCTGATTGGTAGAACTTCACCTCAGTAGGTATTGGATCAATAAATAGCCATCAATCGATCTAATTGATGTTAAATATATATCTTTCAAGAGAACATGGTTCATGTGGTTGCTATTTGGAATGCACCTTGCATGTTGTTCGCCATATTCCTCATCAATCTTAAAATTAACTTGTCTCTTGCCTCCTCCTACACTATGTGACTACAAATAAAGAGACCACCTCAGTCAGTCAATGTGTGTCTGTGTCCATGTCTGTGTGTGAGTGTGGCAGTGATCACCAGCCTCCTCTGATATGAAGTCTGTACAGCCTGGTAAACACTAGTACTCACACTAGTACAGGGCGGACGGCATTGTTCATGTTGCCGTAGGCGGCTCTTCCCAGCAGCTCTCTGAAGCAGCTCTCGGCCAGGGCTGCTGGGTTCTCCTCGCCATCCTGCCCTGTCCTCGAAGGCGTGCCGGGTGGACCCACCCTGAGAGAAGGAGAGAGAATTGATAAAAATCGCTCTTACCTTACCACATAAGCGCAATGCAAGGCGGTGCACTCATACAGAGAATATTTATTGGCTTGAAATAAAAATGCATAAGTAGCAGTAACTCAAAAGATATAAAAAAACGAAAGTGAAGGATAAACTTCTCAGCTGTTTTGGTCTGGCAGTGATGAAGTTGCAGCGAGCGAGCGAGAGTGAGGGGGGAGGTGACGGGAGAAAAATCAGTCCATCAGAGAAAATAGCAGAAATCGAGAGAAAATGCAGGTCTAGAGTAAGTCTCATCAGCGATAAATCTGTAAATAACCAGTATATCAGAGAAAAAGTGTGTGTCTGATGTGAAATGGCTTGCTAGTTAGTAGTGCACACTAATAGCGTTCAATCAACTTATGAGTGTGTGTGTGTGTGTGTGTGTGTGTGTGTGGAGAAAAGTGTGTGTGTGTGTGTGTGTGTGAGAGAGAGAGAGGGAGAGAGAGAGAGAGACACACACAAGTTTTTCCATCAAGTCAGTTCATCAACTGCTAATGTGCTGGTCAACTGTAAGTACTGTTATTGTGAAGTAAAAACTTCTATGAGCAACAACGGTTCAGCCGCAAAGTGGTAGGCCACACAAGCACACAGGATGGGGCCGCCGAGTGCTGAAGCGCTTAACCCGTAAAATAACTTCAAACTGCCTCTGGAAGACATCTCAGCACAAGAACTGTTCGTCGGGATATATATGTAATATAACAGATTGTTTTTAAGGATGGCTAAAGGTAACGTTGTAATTTTACAACAAGGGGTCTTACAGGGTTAATGAAATGGGTTTCCATGGCCGAGCAGCCGCACACAAGTCTAAGACCACCATTCGCAATGCCAAGTGTCGGCTGGAGTTGTGTAAAGCTCACTGCTATTAGACTCTGGAGCAGTGGAAACACGTTCTCTGGAGTGATGAATCACGCTTCATCTGGCAGTCGGACGGACGAATCTGGGTTTGGCAGATGCCAGGAGAACGCTACTTGCCTCAATGCATAGTGCCAACTGTAATGTTTGATGGTGGAGGAATAATGGTCTGGGGCTGTTTTAGTTTGGGCTAGGCCCCTTAGTTCCAGTGAAGGGAAATCTTATTGCTAGAGCATACAATTCAAGACAATTCTGTGCTTTCAACTTTGTGGCGACAGTTTGGGGAAGGCCCTTTCCTGTTTCAGCATGACAATGTCCCCGTGCACTAAGCGAGGTCCATAGAGAAAAGGTTTGTTAAGATCAGTATGGAAGAACTCGACTGGTCTGCAAAGCCCTGACATCAACCCCATCCTAAACCTTTAGGTTGAATTGAAACGCCGACTGCGAGCCAGGCCAGAGCGCACGAATGCTCTTGAGGCTGAATGGAAGCATGTCCCCGCAGCAATGTTCCAACATCTAGTGGAAAGCTTTCCCAGAAAAGTGGAGGTTGTTATAGCAGTAAAGAGGGACCAACTCCATATTAATGCCCATGATTTTGGAATGAGATGTTCGATGAGCAGGTGTCCACATACTTTTGGTCATGTAGTGTATGGATGTGTACAAAATGGCACCCTATTCCCTATATAGTGCACTACTTTTGAACAGAGCCCTATGGGTGCACTATATTAGGAATAGGGTGCAATTTGGGACTCTGTGGGAGAATCTCAATTGCATTCTCCTCGCATCCTATGTTCTTGCTTCTGTTCAACCTTCTCCTCCAATGGGTTTTGAGGAGGCGGCGAGGAGAGAGGGCGCGAGGGTATGCAATTGAGATTCTCCCTGAGTTTCCCTATGGAGGGGAGTTGAAAGTGGGGGAGGGGGAAAACGGTAATATTTCTATGTGAATCCCGATGAGTATGTCTGTGTATGATATTGGCAAATTAATGAAACGCTAAATCATTTCCCTGCAATAAGCCCACAGCCACAGAGGGCATCTGTCCCTCGGGAGAGAAAAACAATTATTTGCAGCCCACACACAGTTCATGGAAAATGTTATGCTTATTGATTGTTTTCCAACCAAGCCTCAAAATTAGGGAAAATAAATGAAAAATAAAAATAAAAAAAGCCCAAAACAGGTTGCCGATAAATGTCTCCAATAGGTTTACTGGTGATCACTCAGAGAGAGTGTGAGAGAGGCGCAGAGAGAGAGAGATTATGCATTTTGAACCACTAATATCCCTGTAGCAGCCATGCAGTAGTCAAGGTTGTCCACAAGGTCGCTTATTTGATCCGTTGTGTGACACAGTAAACAAAAGGAAGCGACTGGCGTAACAGCAGGAATTAATTTGAGACAGAGAGCCATTTCCTCACAGCCGACCATTAAACGGGTAATCTGCAGTTTGAACAACAACGAAGCAGCCACTGTTCTGTTAAACAGCTGTGGGATGGGGCTGGAGAAATCTAATTCATAGACTGAGCTATAGATGCAAAGACTGACCATCCATGAACTCAAACTTAAAACCTTACAATTACATTGTTTACAAACAATGGAGTAAAACAAGCTTATATTTTGTGATCTTATGGGGTATGAAAGTTGAAGTAAGCTCATTAGGCATTTATAAGTTACTGTTATATTCTATATAATTCATTTAAAAGTAAAAACATGGAGGAGGGAGGAGGAATTGTTTTAAGATGGCATGCCATTTGTATTTGTATTTATTATGGATCCCCATTATCTGCTGCCAAGGCAGTAGCTACTCTTCCTGGGGTCCAGCAACATTAAGGCAGTTAAAAACATTACAATGCATTCACAACAGATTAAGTGTGTGCCCTCAGGCCCCTACCACAGATCTACAACACAAAATGCATGTGTAATTGTGTGTGTTAGAGCATATTTTATCATGCGTCTGTGCCTATGTTTGTGTTGCTTCACAGTCCCCGCTGTTCCATAAGATGTAATTTTATCTTCTTTTTTTTTTTAAACATATTTTACTGATTGCATGAGTTACTTGATGTGGAATAGAGTTCCATGTATTCATGGCTCTACAGTATGTAGTACTGTGCATCTCCCAAAGTCTGTTCTGGACTTGGGGACTGTGAAGAGACTCTGGTGGCATGTCTTGTGGGGTGTGCATTGGTGTCTGACCTGTGTGTTATTTGTTTAAAAACAGACAGCTCAGTGCTTTCAACAATAATTCTCACAAATACAAGTAGTGATGAAGTTAATCTCTCCTCTACTTTGAACAAGGAGAGATTGACATACATTTCAATGTTAGCTCTCTGTGTGCATCCAAGGGCCAGCCGTGCTGCCCTGTTCTGAGCCAATTGCAATTGTCCTAAGTCCCTCTTTGTGGCACCTGACCACATGACTGAACAGTAGTCCAGGTGTTGTATCAACATGTTTTGACCATGACAGTTTACAATCCAGGGTTACTCTAAGCCATTTAGTCACCTCAACAGGCTCAATTTCCACATTATTTATTACAATGTTTAGTTGAGGTTTAAGTGAATGATTTGTCCCAAATACAATGCTTTTAGTTTTTGAAATATTTAGGACTAACTTATTCCTGGCCACCCATTCTGAAACTAACTGCAGCTCTTTGTTAAGTGTTAGTCGTTTCAGTCGCTGTAGTAGTTGACGTGTATAGTGTTGAGTCATCCAGATACACAGACACAGTCTTTACTCAAAGCCAGTGGTATGTCGTTAATAAAGATAAGGGGCCTAGACAGCTGTCCTGGGGAATTTCTTGATTCTACCTGGATTATGTTGGAGAGGCTTCCATTAAAGAACACCCTCTGTGTTCTGTTAGACAAGTAACTCTTTATCCACAATATATCAGGGGGTGTAAAGCCATAACACATAAGTTATTCCAGCAGCAGACTATGATCGATAATGTCAAAAGCCTCACTGAAGTCTAACAAAACAGCCCTCACAAATCTTTTGATCAATTCCTCCCAGCCAATTAGTCATTTGTGTAAGCGCTGTGCTTTTTTTTGGTCAAACACAAAACAAAGTATAAAGGATGGTAACAGGCTGATTGGTCAGCTTTTTATTGACATCCCCATTATCATCACCATCCCATTCCTCAGAGGTTGTTTCCCAGAAAGCCGCACCTTGGTTCATGTGGCAACGGGTCAAAAAAGGTTAACCTGGTTGGTGATGATGGTGAAGTAATGCCGATTGCATTGTCAACATCCTTTTTCAAGAAAAGGTCTCCTTGATCATCCAGTATATAAACTAATCCAACCCTAGCACATGCAGCCACGGCGAATCAATGGCAGTGATAGGTTGACAGATGGTGCACAGTAGCGCAGCTGAGATCGTATCAATGTCTCTTTGTGGAGATAATTTCTTCTCAGGCTTCATATCGCACACCGCCGTGACACTAGCCACTTTACATTCAGGTCACACTCTGGCACCACAAAGACCATTAAAGGAATCAGATATCCTTTACCCTATGCTAGCAGGGGTTTGGTGGAGAGAGCCTTCTTTAAAAAAAAACTGCTCCTTTCCTTATCCTTGGACCCAGACAAGAGATGCGTCAAGGAGAAAGCTGTTGACTTTTTATAATCTCTTCCATCTTTAGGCACAAAATAAATCTGAAATAAGGCGAAGAAAATTGAGTTTGCCACAGACCGACCATACAGACATCGGGCAAGCTGCAGTTTTTGAGAGCATTGCATAAATGCCAGTCCAACCCTGAGCCGACCCCATGAGGTGCATCTCCCACACACAGTTATCTTCCTGGGCGCAGACTTGAAAGTTTGTGAGGAGCCAGGGAGGGAAGAGAGTCACCAGGGAGTATGGGGGATTATTATGGCCCATGGTGGCTTGAGAAATGCATCCTTACATTCCTTTGTTGCTTTAATGATTTTATTTGACAAATTTAAAAACGTTGTATTTCCTTTCCTCTTTCCTTCCTCTGTACATATGTTCCTTCCCTCCTTTCATCTTAAGTACAAACCTACAGAAAGTATTTACACACACACACACACACACACACACACCTTAATTTAAAATGGATAAAATTGAGCCTACACACTGTAAAAATGGTTCTTGTCATCGGAAAAGGACTAGGGAGTTTTTTTTATTTTTATAAAAAGAAACAGATTGTAGCTAAGCACAGGCAAAATCCTAGAGGAAAACCTGGTTCAGTCTACTAAGCTGTTTTAGGAAGATCATACTAAAGATCATTTATGGATTCAATATTAAGACCCCTTTAAGTTTATAAAAAATATATATATATTTTGGCCTTACTGCTATTAGCCCATACAAACGCATTGAATAACAGATTCACTACATAGGCATTAATATGATATAACATCCTCCACTCTTCAGGGACAGCTTTCCACTAGATGTTGGAACATTGCTGCAGGGACTTGCTTCCGTTCTAATTCATCCCAAAGGTGTTGGGTTCTGTGAAGTCCTTTCAGGTTCTTCCACACCAAACTCAACAAACCATTTCTGTATGGACCTCACTTTATGCACGATGGCATTGTCATGCTGAAACAGGAAAGGGCCTTCCTCAAACTGTTGGAAGCACAGAATCATCTAGAATGTCATTGTATGCTGTAGCGTTAAGATTTCCCTTCACGGGATCTAAGGGGCCTAGACCGAACCATGAAAAACCACCCGACCATTATTCCTCCTCCACCAAACTTTACAGTTGGAACTATGCATTGGGGCAGGTAGCGTTTTCCTGGCATCCTCCATACCCAGATTCATCCGTCCGACTGCCAGATGGTGAAGCGCAATTCATCACTCCAGAGAACATGTTTCCACTGCTCTAGAGTCCAATGGCAGTGAGCTTTACACCACTCCAGCCGCCACTTGGCATTGCGCATCTTAGGCTTGCGTGCGGCTGCTAGGCCATGGAAACCCATTTCATGAAGCTCCCGACGAACAGTTCTTGTGCTGATGTTGCTTTCAGAGGCAGATTGGAACTAGGTAATGAGTGTTGCAACAGAGGACAGAAGATTTTTATTTTACCCACTACGCGCTTCAGCACTCGGTGGTCCCGTTCTGTGAGCTTGTGTGGCCTACTACTTCGTGGCTGAGCTGTAGTTGCGCCTAGACGTTTCCACTTCACAATAACCGCACTTACAGTTGACCAGGGCAGCTTTAGCAGAGCAGAAATTATACGAACTGACATGTTGTGAAGATGGCATCCTTCCTGAGTGGCGCAGCGGTCTAAGGCACAGTGCAAGAGGCGTCACTAAAGACCCTGGTTCGATTCCAGGCTGTATCACAACCCGGCTATGATTGGGAGTCCCAGAGGGTGGCGCACAATTGGCCCAGCGTCGTCCAGGTTTGGCCGGAGTAGGCCGTCATTCTAAATAAGAATTTGATCTTAACTGACTTGCCTAGTTAAATAAAGGTAAAAATTCAAAAACATGACAGTGCCACGTTGAAAGTCACTGAGCTAATCAGTAAGGTCATTCTACTGCCAATGTTTGTCTATGGAGATTGCATGGCTGTGTGCTGTACACCTGTCAGCAACGGGTTCCACCGAATCCACTACTTTGTAGGGGTGTCCACATACTAAATTGACTGAGGTCTTTTATTTGAATTCCATTTCTTTCTGCTTTTTTCTGTGAGCTAAATGCACACATTACGCTGCAGTTTCTCTAGCGATAAATCAGATCATCCCCGAACGATGCGTTGTAGTAGGGAGCTGTAGTTTCCAACAGGCCAAACTATGTTGTACATAGTTTAGCGCAGAAAACGTGATAATTAACTACAATGACCATCATCCATTGTGTGGCTACTTGTCAGGTCTGTGTTTCTTTGTTGCCTGCTACGTAAGAGAAGAAAACGCGATCAAGAGGGGAAACATATAGAGCAGTTTCTTCGCAAGGTACTGTATCTCTAACTGAAAATAAATGATCTGTGACTTAGTTGGTATTCAGAAGTCTTATTCACAAAATTGTGATTTTGTCAGACAGCATAGGCATCAGATCTGTAGAGGAGACGAGGACTTGGAATGAAATAATAAAGTAATCTAATAAAACAGCTAACGCTCGCTAGCTAACGTTAAGTGTATGATCAGTGTAGTAATATTATTTAAATCAGAATACCATTTGTTTGTTAGCTCTTTAGCAACCTGCAGATTCATACTACAGCTATGTCAATGTTTGTATTTGTAGTAGTATGAGTTGGGATTATGCCGGTTCATTGTTTAGCTAGCTAGCTGCAGTACATGTCTAAACAAAAAGACTCCACTTCCCCAGATGATTACATGACCCATCAAGTTAGCCAGGTGTGATTACGGCCATCTATTGAACATGTGTACATGTCTAGACAATAGTGTCCCCTCCACTTGGCTAGATGTGGCTGGGGGGTGGTAATAGCATTTCTTTCACATGACCCATCAATTTAGACAAGTGTGTCGGGAAAGCGTCATGTAATAATTACACAATATTTATAAAATGTCTTTATCGGGACACTTTCTGTTTTTGACATTGCAAGTAATAATTTAATTGAACTGTTTACCCCTTCTGCACCAAGTCAGATTAGGATATAGACCAAGGACTAGATCAAGTGTATTTTTACCTGGAGTTTTTCCTTATTGTAGGCTACTACTTTTACCACTTTTAGTCTTGAAATCTTTGATAGTTTACTAAACTATTCAACTCTGTTTAGTTCATGGCCTGAAGTGAATCCTTAAAGAGATGGGTGAGGCTAAGGCTTAAGCGGGTGTGAACATTTCTGAATGGGTGTAGACAAAGAAGAGATCTCCAATAGGTGTACCAAAACATTGCAGGGCCATTTTCTCAAAAGTGGGGTTACAGGTTTATCAGCTTTCAAAGCAGAATTAATTTCCCATTGCTCCTCAACCGCAGTGTATGATATACAAAGTCTATTTTTATCCAATGTAAAAAATACCATTTCAAATTTTGCTACGTAAGACCGAATCGAGGCGGTTGGTCACAAATGTAGTAGAAAGAGTCGAAAATGCAAAATGAAGTGTATTTGTTCAACACAAAGAGACGAGAGCGGAGTCTTACGTCCGGCAGCGTTAACCTTGCGGTTCGCTTGAGAACAATTAAGCAGGGATCAAGTCATGCTGAGGAGAGCTTCAGGAGCGTAGTAAACTATGCAAGAAAGAGAGTGAGAATAACCAGTGGGCAGGTGAGTGGCGCTTTATAAAGAGGGAGGGGCTCACCTCATTCGCCACTCGACCTGTCTGTTTCTGATAGACGTTGTGTGATTGGTTCTTCCTAGTAGTGAGCCGCCTATCGCGAATCCCATTGTGATACATCAAAAATAGTATTCGAAAGAACCCCTTCACTTCTGATCTTCTCTGCAGGTAAACTACATGATTCGAAATGTATACTAGCATGAAGAACCTATGTGCACATACAAAGATGGGTGTATTATGACTGCTCACTTTGATCTTGACCACATTGTGCAATGCAACAAATTAAATTTCCTTGGTTATACTGTAGTAACAGAAAAGCCATGCACTTTGTGAATACCATGTGATTGACAGGTGACGAGCCCCAGGTGTCATTACCTTGATAAGGTGTTAAACATGTGGCAAAACAATGATAAGCGACAAACACTGTTGTGGTAGGTGTATCAGAACTAGAATTCCTCCGCATGCAGCAGTGCTCGTCTGCTGTTCAAAGAGAGCTCTATGTATAAGGGACAGAAGAAAAAGTCTGGCGCCAAAAATAGCTTTGTTCACATGGAAACCACCTGGAGGGAAGGAGAATAGAGACAGAGAGAGCAAGCTAGAGAGGGAGGGTAGAAGGAGCGACTAAAGACAGAGGAGAGAGAGAGAGAGAAAGGGAGTGAGAGAGATATGTCTGTATTTTGCGCCGGGGATAGGAGAGAAGAGGAGAGCAGTGTAAGCTTTCTCTCCACAAACCTGTCCTGTCTTATCGAGCCGCCTTGTGTCAAGGTATCCAAATCTAAATCTCCAGTGGGGTAAACCTCGGGCGTGGGCAAGAGCCTGGCTCAACGGCTATCACCGGCTCTGGCCTCTGACAGAGCACATGGGATTTCAAGCTTTTTCAAATTCTCCAGAAGAACCATTTCAATTCCCTATCGTCACTCATCCTCCTCGGGCTAATGGGATATCTCGTCCCAAAGGGAACCATATTCCCTATATAGTGCACTACATTTGCCCAAGGCCCATATGAAATCCCCCATAGTTTAAATAAAGGTTAAATACAAATAAAAATAAAAAATAGGGCCATGGTCAAATGCAGTGCACTATATTACCCATGCTAAAACTGGGATGCTATGGGCTTATACAGTGCATTCGGAAAGTATTCAGCCCTCTTGACTTTTTCCTAATTTTGTTACATTACAGCCTTAATTAAAAATGTATTGTCGCTTATCATTGTTTTGCCACATGTTTAACACCTTATCAAGGTAATGACACCTGGGGCTCGTCGCCTGTCAATCACATGGTATTCACAAAGTGCATGGCTTTTCTGTGGCTACAGTATAACCAAGGAAATTGCTCAGATTTGCTGGGCAACCAGCTCTAGGACGAGTCTTGGTGATTCCAAACTTCTTCCATTTAAAAATGATGGAGGCCACTGTGTTCTTAGGGACCTTCAATGCTGCAGAAATGTTTCCCAGACATGTGGCGCGACACAATCTTCTCCTTATACCCTCTCTTCCCCTCAGAATTCCGCAACTTCAGCTCCCTCTGGACGCATTTCAATTTGTCCCTGTCCCCCTCCTTGAAGACCCTCTTCTTCTCTTTAATAAGCAGGGCCTTCAGGTCGCTGGTGACCCAGGGTTTATTATTTGGAAAACAGCGTACGTTCCTGGTGGGTACAGTGTTGTCTACACAAAAATGTATATAGTCCGTTATGCATCAACATCATCCCCATGAACCTCACAGAGCACATCACAGTCGGTTGTTTCAAAGCAGTCCTGTAGGGCCTCATTCGCCTCTGGGGACCATCTCCTAATGGTCCTAGTGGTCGCTGGCTGCTGTTGCACCATAGGCCTGTAGAATGGAGGGAGTGCAGGGAGGGAGATGCATGGATAAAATCCCCCGAAATGGCAAAGAAGGCACTGGGATGCGCTGTCTGTAACCTCGCCATAACAGAGTGGATGACGTCACACACTGTGTTTGCATCAGCGAAGGGCAGTATGTAAATAATAACAGCAATGGCCACTGTGAATTTCCTCTGCAAATAGTATGGTCTCAGGGTAATGGCTAACAGATCAATGTCCGGGCTACAAAACTGTTCCTTAACAGTAATATGGCTCGGATTACCCCATCTGATCCAACATGGCGTAACAGTGCGGATATATTTATTTTTTTGTCCCGTCTCATGTCCCGTGTAAATGGTTTGCAATTAGTCTGTCTTTCCAAATATTTTATTATTACACATATACTTCTCCTGCAACCCGCCTCACCCAACGTGAAACGGATCTAATATCTTTATTTCTTTACTTTTTCATAATTTAACTGGACCGCCGTCAGAAGCTAGCCTGCTAGCTAGCTTGCCTCACCACTGCTCTGCCTGCATCAGCCAGCTTTTCGTTCAGACAATATCGGCCAGTCTGCTCAGAGCGCTACCAACCCAGCGCATATCGGATTGAGTTCCCTTCCACTTCACCGGATTTCTACCGACATCACAGGGCCTTCACACCGGATCATCGCACCTAGCTAGCTGCAATCAAGTGGCTGCTGTATTTGGCTACCACCATTGTCCATATGCTACCTTGAGCTAGCCCCGAGCTAGGCACATCTCCCGGCCAGCCGACGTGTACTAGCTAATCTCACGGGCTCCAGTACCTTTTTCAACCTGCCTGGACCTTCTGCTGTCGACACGGAGCCCGCCGAGCCACCACGACTGGTTTGCCGACGTAATTGTCTGACGTGGTCTCAACAGGCTTATCCTCTGCGACGTCGCCGAAGATCCATCTGCTAGCCCCGGCCTGCTAGCACTCTGAACGCTGTGCCTCCCGCTCGCCTAGTGCAGCGCCCACTGAACTGCTCCCTGGCCCACCTCTTTGCTGCTCATCGGATCTTATGATTACTCGGCTGATGCCTGTTGGACTGTTTCGTCATATGGTTCATTCTGTTTATCTGCTAGGCCTCAGGTCCTGTGTGTAGCACAACAATTTCTCTATCTGACCCTCTTTGTCCATTCATCGCCATTACCCGTCGTTGTCTTAGGTCCCTTGATTAACTGTGTTTGTTTTATGCCTATTTCTCATTTCAATATGCCTTGCCTGCTGCTGTTGAGGTTAGTTATTGTTTTACTTCACTGTAGAGCCCCAAGTCCCGCTCAACATGCCTCAGATAGCTCCTTTGTCTCACCCCCCACACATGCGGAGACCTCACCTGGCTTAACTGGTGTCTCCAGAGATGCAACCTCTCTCATCATTACCCAACACCTAGGTTTACCTCCAATGAACTCACATCCTACCATACCCTTGTCTGTACATTTTGCCCTCAATCTTTTCCACCACGCCCAGAAATCTGCTCCTTTTATTCTCTGTACCCAACGCACTAGACGTCCAGTTCTTAAAGCCTTTAGCCGTACCCATATCCTACTCCTCCTCTGTTCCTCTGGTGATGTAGAGGTAAACCCAGGTCCTGTAGCCCCCAGTACTACACCTATTCCCCAGGCGCTCTCATTTGCTGACTTCTGTAACCGTAAGAGCCTTGGTTTCTTGCATGTTAACATCAGAAGCCTCCTCCCTAAGTTTGATTTATTCACTGCTTTAGCTCACTCCGCCAACCTGGATGTCCTAGCTGTGTCTGAATCCTGGTTCAGGCCACCAAAAATTCTGAAATTACAACTACAATATTTCCCGTCAAGATAGAACTGCCAAAGGAGGTGGAGTTGCAATCTACTGCAGAGATAACCTGCAGAGTTCTGTCATACTGTCCAGGTCTGTGCCCAAAAAGTTTGAGCTTCTACTCTTAAAGATCTACCTTTCCAGAAATAAGTATATCATTGTTGCCGCCTGTTACAGACCCCCCTCAGCCGCCAGCTGTGCCCTGGACTCCATATGTGAATTGATTGCCCCCCCATCTATCTTCCGAGTTTGTACTGTTAGGTGACTTAAACTGGGATATGCTTAACCCCAGCTGTCCTTCAATCTAAGATAGATGCCTTCAATCTCACACAAAACCTACGAGGTACAACCCTAAATCCGTAAACATGGGTACCATCATAGATATCATCCTGACTAACCCGCCCTCCAAATACACCTCCTCTGTTTTCAACTAGGATCTCAGCGATCACTGCCTCAATGCCTGCGTTCGTGATGGGTCCGTGGTCAAACGCTCCCTAAAACACTTCTGCGAGCAGGCCTTTCTAATCGATCTGGCCCAGGTATCCTGGAAGGATATTGACCTCATCTCGTCAGTAGAGGATGCCTGGTTATTCTTTAAAAATGCTTTCCTCACCATCCTAAATAAGCATGCCCCTTTCAAAAACGTAGAAATAAGAACAGATATAGCCCTTGGTTCACCCCAGACTTGACTGCACTTGACCAACACAAAAACATCCTGTGGCGCACTGCATTAGCATCGATTAGCCCCCGCGATATGCAACTTTTCAGGGAAGTCAGGAACAAATATACACACAGTCAGTTAGAAAAGCAAAGGCCAGCTTTTTCAAACAGAAATTTGCATCCTGTAGTACTAATTCCAAAAAGTTCTGGGACACTGTAAAGTCCATGGAGAATAAGAGCATCTCCTCCCAGTTGCCCACTGCATTGAGCTAGGAAACACTGTCACCACCGATAAATTCCCGATAATCGAACATTTCAATAGGCATTATGCTACAGCTGGCCATTCTTTCCACCTGGAGATCCCTACCCCGGCCAACAGCTCTGCACCCCCCGCAGCAACCTGCCCAAGCCCCCCCCCCCCCCCCGCTTCTCCTTCACCCAAATCCAGACAGCTGATGTTCTGAAAGAGCTGCTAAATCTGGACCCCTACAAATCTGCTGGGCTAGACAATTTGGATCCTTTCTTTCTAAAATGATCCGCCAAAAATGTTGCAACACCTATTACTAGCCTGTTCAACCCCTCTTTCGTATCGTCTGAGATCCCTAGAGATTGGAAAGCTGCCGCGGTCATCCCCCTCTTCAAAGGGGGAGACACTCTAGACCCAAACTTTTACAGACCTACAGCGGGTGAAATAAGTATTGAACACGTCACCATTTTTCTCAGTAAATATATTTCCAAAGGTGCTATTGACATGAAATTCACCAGATGTTAGTAACAACCCAAGTAATCCATACATACAAAGAAACCAAAACAAATAAGTTGTGTAATAATGTGAAATGACACAGGGAAAAAGTATTGAACACACTTACTGATATTTATTTAATACTTTGTACAAAAGCCTTTGTTGCTAATGACAGTTTCAAGACGCCTCCTGTATGGAGAAACTAGTCGCATGCATTGCTCTGGTGTGATTTTGGACATTCTTCCACACAAACAGTCTTCAAATCTTGAAGGCTCCGTGGGCCTCTTCTATGAATCTTGATCTTCAGTTCTTTCCATAGATTTTCAATGGGATTTAAGTCAGGTGATTGGCTGGGCCATTCTAGCAGCTTTATTTTCTTTCTTTGAAACCAATTGAGAGTTTCCTTGGCTGTGTGCTTGGGATCATTGTCTTGCTGAAATGTCCACCCTCGTTTCATCTTCATCATCCTGGTAGATGGCAGCAGATTTTTGTCAAGAATGTCTCGGTAAATTTGCCCATTCATCCTTCCTTCAATTATGTGAAGTTTGACAGTACCATTTGCTGAAAAGCAGCCCCACACCATGATGTTCCCACCTCCAAACTTCACTGTTGTTATGGTGTTTTTAGGGTGATGTGCAGTGCCATTTTTCCTCCAAACATGGTGTGTATTATGACATCCAAACAGTTCAATTTTGCTCTCATCTGACCACACTATATTCTCCCAGTATTTCACTGGCTTTTCCAAATGTTGTGCAGCAAACTTTAAACGAGCTTCAACATGCTTTTTTTTCAGCAATGGAGTCTTGCGTGGTGAGCGTGCATACAGGCCATGGCGGTGGAGTGCATTACTTACTGTTTTCTTTTCCGTATTATGGCCCCGACAATGATCACTGGAATATTCAGAAGCTTAGAAATGCCATCATTATGTTTTGCAACAATTAGGTTGCGAAGGTCTTGAGACACCTCTTTGCTTTTACCCATCATGAGATGTGTCTTGTGTGACACCTTGGCAATGAGACCTTTTTGTAGGCCATTATTTGGGACTGATATTAATTTACACTGACAGGGGGCTGGATTGCTTTTTAATTACTGATAGTTTTCAGCTGTCTTGGCTTTCCATGCCTTTTTGCACCTCCCTTTCTTCATGTGTTCAATACTTTTTCCCTGTGTCATTTCACATTATTACACATAACTACATTTCTGAACTTATTTGTTTTGGTTTGGTGACGTGTTCAATACTTATTTCACCCGCTGTATATCCATCCTGCCCTTCCTTTCCAAAGTCTTCGAAAGCCAAGTTAATAAACAGATCACCGATCACTTCGAATCCCACCGTACCTTCTCCCCCATGCAATCTGGTTTCGAGCTGGTCATGGGTGCACCTCAGCTACGCTCAAGGTACTAAACGATATCATAACTGCCATTGATAGAAGACAGTACTGTGCAGCCGTGACTGCCTTGCCTGGTTCTCCAACTACTTCTCAGACAGAGTTCAGTGTGTCAAATCGGAGGGGCTGTTGTCCGGTCCTCTGGCAGTCTCTATGGGGGTGCCACAGGGTTCAATTCTTGGGCCAACCCTTTTCTCTATATACATCAACGATGTCGCTCTTGCAGCTGGTGACTCTCTGATCCATCTCTACGCAGATGACACCATTCTGTATACATCTGGCCCCTCTCTGGACACTGTGTTGGCTAACCTTCAGGCGAGCTTCAATGCCATACAACACTCCTTCCGTGGCCTAAGTGCATGCTTTTCAATCGAACGCTGCCCGCACCAGCCCACCGGACTATTATCACTACTCTCGACGGGTCTGACTTGGAATATGTCGACACCTACAAATACCTAGGCGTCTGGTTAGACTGTAAACTTCCAGACTCACATTGACCATCTCCAATCCAAGATTAGATCCAGAATCGGCTTCCTATTCCGCAACAGGGCTTCCTTCACTCATGCTGCCAAACATGCCCTTGTAAAACTGACTATCCTACCGATCCTTGACTTCGGCGATGTCATTTACAAAATAGCCTCCAACACTCTACTCAGCAAATTGGATGTAATCTATCACAGTGGCATCCGTTTTGTTACCAAAGCCCCATATACCACCCAACACGGCGACCTGTATTCTCTCGTTGGCTGGACCTCATTACATATTCGTCGCCAAACCCACTGGCTCCAGGTCATCTATAAGTCTTTACTAGGTAAATCCCCGCCTTATCTCAGCTCGCTGGTCACCATAGCAACACCCACCCGTAGCATGTGCTCCAGCAGGTATATTTCACTGGTCACCCCCAAAGCCAATACCTCCTTTGGCCTCCATTCCTTCCAGTTCTCTGCTGCCAATGACTGGAACGAACTGCAAAAATCCTTGAAGCTAGAGGTTCCTATCTCCCTCACTAACTTTAAGCATCAGCTGTCAGAGCTGCTTATCGATCACTGCACCTGTATATAGCCCTTCTGTAAATAGCCCACCCTACTACCTCATCCCCATATTTATTATTTTAGCAAAAAAGAAAAAGAAAATGATGTTGTTAACTAATAAAGCCAGCCCCCCTCCCTAACTCTTAATGGAAGAAGAGCTATCCTTGTCCGCTCTGATGGTCTGGAAACCGCCAATAGTGACGTTCTCTATGGGGATGTTATCATTCAGCCATGTCTTTGTAAAGCACAGTAGACTAGCTTCCTTGTTTTTTTTATTTCACCTTTATTTAACCAGGTAGGTTAGTTGAGAACAAGTTCTCATTTGCAACTGCGATCTAGCCAAGAAAAAGCAAGGCAGTGCGACAAAAAACAACAAAACAGAGTTACACATGGGAAATAAACAAATGTACAGTCAATAACACAATAGAAAATCTATATACAGAGTGCAAATGTAGTGCAAAATGCAGTAAGATTAGGAAGACAATAAATAGGCCATAGTGGCGAAATAAATTACAGATTAGCATAATCACTGGAATGATGGAATGTGCAAATGATGATGTGCAAATAGAGATACCGGAGTGCAAAATTGAGCGGAAGTTAAAAAAAACATATATATATATATATGGGGATGAGGTAGTAGGATGGGCTATTTACAGAAGGGCTATATACAGGTGCCTTTTCAACTCGTCCGGAATATTGAACATTTCCCTGGGGTACAATAGAGCTGAGTGTGCTAAATCCAGTAACTGGGCTTGGTTGTAAATAATTGAGGACTCGTGCGTACGTTCGGCGATGAGAAAAATAAAAAATGCCTCAGTGATAAAAAGGACCGCTAAAACCTTCGTAAAACAGTAGCACTCCATAACCCTGAACTATTATAGTTCAACTGCTGCAACAACAAAAAACTCACGAAAAACATACTATAACAACAATTAACGCACAAACAATGTGAGCTGCTTAACATGCGACCACACAGGGCGGCACCAATCTCTACATGATACCTACACATAATACAAATGTATGCTCTCGCTGTACTGCAAGTCTATTTGGATAAAGCATCTGCTAAATTGAATATTTTATAATTATATTAAAGAGTCAATCTGCGATTGCAACAGCCATGTTTGGATTTTAACATGTTATATAGCCATTAATTCTTGAAGAATAGAATGTAAAATGCCTCAAACTTAGTTCAACTGTCTAACCTCTTCAGAACCCACAATATAAGCTTGTTTTACTCCGTTCGTAAACAATGTATTTGTAAATAAACACTGTATAGCTTCAAAACATGGTTAAAACTATAATGTTGATCTCACGGGACGGTCAGTCCTTGCCTCCAACTGTCTATGAATTTGCATACATCCCTCAGCTGTTTGCCAAATCTGTGGCCTGTTTTTTTGTGGTTTGAACTGCAGTGCCACTTTAAGTAGACAAGTAGTGACAGGCAGAACCACCCACAGCCCAAATCTCATCTTTGTCCTACACACCAGGACTAATTGTTTATTTATTGATGTTGGTCCATATCAATGTATTTCAGTGTCTATGACTGCCATGTTGGTATATAAAAAAAAGTTATTGAAAAGTACCTGTCTAGGTCCTCGGCATCCTGCATGTTGAACAGCATGGAGGGGATGAGTTTGTCCATATGCTGGGGCTCCCAGATGATGGCCTGAAGCTCATCGTTCACAGTCTTCCTCACCACGCCCTGCAGCCCTTTGATACCGGCCACACGGATCCTACACAGGACACACACACACACACACACACACACACACACACACACACACACTCTCTAAGTATTTTATTTGAAGGATTTAAACATTTCAAAAGGTTATATATACAAAAAAATATCCAGAAAACGTCCCTTTATCCACATTTGTGACTTGTTTGAAGAAACTAGGCGTATGTCACACATCACTACTTCACAGGAGACATGTTTTTATCAAAATGTGTTTTTGGGCATAAATACCTTCTGGAACATGTGGACTTTCATATGACTTAAAAACAAACGTGTATTCTATCTGTAAATACAAATGTTACATTACGAGCCTAGCTGGTTTAGCCACGAAAAAGACAGGAACCTTCCCACTAGCCATGACTGGATGGGCTGGACATGCCGAGAGATGAGTTCAGATTGGTCTGCCATGTAGCACGCTTCTGTCTATAACATGAGCTCGTCAGTATGTGTTGCCAATCCTTTCGAACTAGTCTTTTTTTAGAGGTATCATGTAGAAGAACTGAAAAAAAGTGTTACCCTCCACTTTCTAGAACACAAAGTTTTGAAATCAGTGGAATGCCCAGAGGAAGTGTAGTTATGATAGCTAAGGAGATGGAGAACATTCTGCCGTTTGATTGCAAATATGCAGAGGATGTCGAAAAGTGAACACACAGAAGGCTGTTGTATAAAACACCTGTCTCCGGATTACGTAGCTAACGTTATGTGTAGCAATATTACTCGTATCTCTGAGCCATTTGCATTGCTAGTTATAGCCTAATGTTAGCTACCTAGCTAACATTGAACCTTGTTGGTTAGCTACCTGCAGATTCATGCAGGGTAGTAACGTTATGAGTTGGTATTATGGTTCATTGTTTAGCTAGCTAGCTAGCTACATGTCTAAACAAAAGACTCCACTATGCAAGTAACCATTTCACTACACCTTCTGTATCCTTTGCATGTGACATTACATTTTATTTGATATAGTATGCGTTTACCAGAGACAGTAATGTGAAGAACATGACCTGCACCAAAGTCAAATTAGGATATAACGAGACCTTTGTCCAAGTTCAAGATTATCCGGTAGAATGTCCTGCTTTTATTTCGTCACACAACCGTAAGGTATTTTATGTAATTGGCTCGCCATTTACTTAAATAATGATCTTGTTGTGAGTTATTTTCCCGTAATAATGAAGACAAATGAGCTAAAGTGAAGATGTTGTCAGCTATATGGTCATTATTTGAACTGGCTAGCCAGCAAACGTAACATTAGTTAGCTAGCTAACAAGCTAGAAACAAACCAAAACATTGTTTAGAAAGTTGCTTTTAGTTGCCTAGTTTGATAGATTGACATACTGTATACTAAATTCATTTTTAAACAGGTGGGTTTATTGGTGCTAAAATACACTAGTTGTGCTATTTTGGACCACCAGGCTGCTGATGTCATGCAGCCTGTAGTTTTTGTGTTTATACCTTTTTATAACGAAAATGTCAAGTTAGATGTCGGATAACAATAGAATGTTCATGATGTCACAGCGACAACTGTTGATAGACATAGTATAAACCAGCCTTTAGTCTTAATCTTTGGTTGTTTAGTACATGGCCTCAAATGTAAATCCTTAAAGAGATGGGTGGGGATAAGGCTTAAGAGGTTGTGAATGATTCTGAATGGGTGTAGACAAAGAAGAGCTCTGCAGTAGGTTTACCAAAAGGGCAATTTTCTCAAAAGTTTATCAACTTTCAAAGCAGAATTACTTTCCCATTGTTCCTCAACTGCAGTGTATGATATACCATTTTCTAACTCTGAGTGTCTACTTTTATCCATTGTAAATGGATCTGGGCAGGTGATGTCGTTGATGTTTGTATGTGTACGTTTTGTATTGTAAAATAATAAATAAAAGAAACGTGTTCTCAGGGCAGGCATGGTTGTAGCTAGATATTTCTGAGTCGCGTCAGGGACAATTGGAGCATTTTCCTAACCTGCTGCAAAAAGTAACTTCTGCTAGTCAAAACCGACAGACCTGCCCTGTGAACAGTGCGAGTATCCACTAATGCGATACAGCATTTATGACCCTAGCCAGAAATCGAATGCACCACCACTGTTCTAGAGCTTTTTTACTAGTTGGTTGGTTTGCTAGTGTTTGGTCTAAGAGCTCCAGCTAAGTGTGTTATCTAATAAACGTTGTGCTGCCTTTCTTTCCGTTGCTATGGGTATAATAGTATTCGTTGGTTGTTTTCTGTTGCTTTCTTACGATCACCTCATACATTTTTTGTTGGTGGCCCATTCCTTTATGGCTTTAAAAGGATACACTAGTTACCAAAATTACAACTTTGCATCTTTGCTTCCTTACTTGTCTATGGACAAAGAGAGAATGCCAATTTCCCCCAGTGAGCATAATTTAAGTCAAGTGAACAATCCCTTTAATCATTATTTTGTTACTGGTTTATTTTCAAGCCTGTCGTTATTTCCTCACCTGGTTCTGGTCTCAGGGTCTTCATGTGTCGAGTGGCACATGGCGCTGAACTGGGAGACAAAGAAGTCGTAGCGCCGGTGGTAGGAAGGTGTGTCCTCCTCGATGTTGGCAAACTTGACAAACTGTCAGAGGGAGAGGGGAGACTAGTGTTAATGGCAATTCTAATGACCAAATTAACTTATTGGAAGATCAAATATTTTATTTTGTTCCATTCCTTAGTCCTTAAGACAGGTTTCTATATAATCCAATTTCTTTTCACTATTTTATTGGAACAATAACGCTGTCAAGATTTGCAAACTCAACCAAGTCAAAGAAAAACCCAAGTGAATACAATAGAGATAAGTGTTAAGTCAATCAAAGATGGGACACTCATCTACGGAGGATTGGAGATTAAGAACAGAACTATATCTGCCAACCTTTCATTTTAATATGAACTGAACCAACATGCTAATTTACACCCATAACTAGCATAGAATACATCAGAGAAAACAAATTGGGTTGGGAAATGGTCACTTCCAGCCAAAACTAATTACACCTGCCTCCCCATCCATGCAATAGGATCTCTACCACGTTGACCTCAAGTGATGTCACACACTCCAGTAATGACAACAATAATCACTAAACCATTCCTTTTTAAAGGGCAAGGCACTTGAGCTGATCACATCCTCTCTTGGCTTTGAGTAGCAGACCGCAGTCAAGAATAAGGCTAAATGAGCCGCTTCTCGCCAACCTGGCTGCTAGCTGATCCCTCTTCGCCTTTGACCCTTAACCCGACAACCCTATCATCACACCAACTGGCCGCATGGTAAACTGCTGATTGCTATTAAGCCGAGGACCGACAAAAAAGAAAAAGGCGGTTTCCCCTCCGTACCTGGTCATTAAAGCCCATTTTCATCCAACCCCACTTGTGGCATAATGGCTGGGAATGGAGAGTGAGAGCGAAGGGAAGGCATGGAGGCGAGCCAGCCAGCACAAAGTACAGTGGGCTGGCCTCTTAGTGTCCGAAGCCCCATTTAGCCCCAAGTAAGTAGGGTATTCATTACAGTACCCCACGGCAGGGCAGGCGGAGAGGGAGGTCCCGCTTGGAGAGCCACACTCTGTCCCCCTGGCGGTAGTCCAGGACATTGCTCTGCCACCGATCCACCTGAGTCTTCTGATGGGCACCTGCCTCTTGCAGACTGATGTGTGCGGCGGACCAAACTTCTTCTGCCGACCGAACCCAATCCTCCACAGCCGGCACGTCACTGGGCTCGGTCCCGGTCCAAGGACACAACAGTGTTTCCCGGCCCAAGACGGCCTGGAACAGGGTCATCCCTGTGGAGGACTGGCGCAGAGAGTTCTGTGCGTATTCCGCCCAGGGGAGAATGTAAACTGGGGTCCACAGTCGGATACAATGTCCTCCGGAAGACCTCAGCGACCTGGAAGGCAGAGGGAAGACCAGCGAGAGGGACAAAATGAACAATCTTGGAGAATCTATCGACTACGACCATGATGGTCCTATGTCCCTCGGACCGGGGCAAGTCAGTCACAAAGTCAAAGT
The DNA here is from genome assembly GCA_023634145.1 of Thymallus thymallus. Classification (NCBI taxonomy): domain Eukaryota; kingdom Metazoa; phylum Chordata; class Actinopteri; order Salmoniformes; family Salmonidae; genus Thymallus; species Thymallus thymallus. The sequence continues at coordinate 33,516,225 of CM042382.1, read as the reverse complement.
TCTTGGTGCCTGGTCGGTAAGTCAGCTGGAAGCGGAACCGGGCAAAGAACATAGTCCACTTGGCCTGGCGGGGGTTGAGGCTACGAGCAGCTCTGACATATTCCAGGTTGCAATGATCCGTCAGAACTGTGAACGGCTCCCGTGTGCCCTCCAGCCAGTGTCTCCACTCCTCAAGTGCCAACTTCACCGCCAGGAGCTCCCACTTCGTAGTTCCTCTCCACAGCAGACAGTTTCAGGGAGAAGTAAGCACAGTGGTGCAGTCTCGGGGGACTCCTTTGCTGCTGGGAGAGGACTGCCCCCCATGCCAACCTCAGACGCGTCAACCTCCACGACGAACGGCAGGTGCGGGTCGGTATGGAGGAGTAGAGGAGCCCTGGTGAACCTGCGTGGAATGTCTTCTCCGCGTCCAGGTTCCAGTAGAGGCGCCGATGGTGCTGAAGCCTTGGATGAACCGGCGGTAGAAGTTGGCAAAACCCAGGAAGCGTTGAAGGTCCTTCACAGTCTTTGGGACTGGCCATGACCTAACTGCCTCCACCTTCAGCTCCTCCATCTTTACCCCCTCTGGGGAAAGATAATATCCCAGGAAGGAGATGGATGTTTGGTGGAAGACACACTTTTCTCCCTTGAAATACATTATCCTTATTGAGGAGACGTCTCAGGACATCACGAACGTGGGCCACATGTTCCAGGTAGGTGGGGGAGTAGATGATGATATTGTCAATATAGACTGTGACGCGTCTTCCCACCATATCCCGGAACACCTCATCGAGGTATGACTGGATTACCGCAGGCGCGTTGGCTAGGCCGTAGGGCATTATCAGATATTCATAGTGGCCTGACGTTGTGCTGAAAGTGGTCTTCCACTCATCTCCTTCCCGGATGTGTATAAGGTAACACGCGCTGCGCAGGTCCAGCTTGGTGAAAAACCGTGCCACCTTCAGCTGCTCTATGGTCGATGGGACGAGGGGCATCGGATACCGGAACTTCACCGTTACGTCGTTGAAGAAAAAGCTTGCTGAAGCAGGTGAGGTGGACATATACCTGCTGCTGTGATGTATTTCTCCATCGCCGAAGACTAAACCACAGAGAGCGGGTAAATCCTGTTCCGGGGGGGCACAGCTCCGGGTAGTAGGTCAATGGCGCAGTCCATTGGAGGGAGACACCTTGCCTTCTCGCTGGAGAAAATCTCCTTAATGTCCGCATACTCCCAGGGAACGTTGGGCTGAAGGACACACACCGGGCTCTCCACTAAGGTTGCTCCACAGGTCTTCCAGCATTTCGGCGACCAGTCCTGGATCTTCCGCTTGCTCCATGTGATGTTGGGATCGTGCTTTTGGAGCCAGGGAAGACCCAGGATGACCGGATGGACGATGTGATGACCAAAAGTTCAATTTTCTCCCGATGGCAGCCGTTGATGGTGAGAGTGAGTGGTCGAGTCACGTGGGTGATGGACCCGGCATCCAGTAAGAAGCGACGTTATCGTGGTCACCTTCTCCCTGTCAGGAACCGGTTGATCCCAAAAGTATAAATCACAATGGAGAAGGAAACCACGACAACCCTCCGGATTGCCATCATACAGGTAGAGCTTTCCGGAGCTTGCATACTGGAACACTGCTAGGATGCCCCACTCCCAGTTGAGTAGTGTGCTGCGGCACCACTTGGCTGCCTCTGGGTTCCCTCACCCGGTCGTGGTGTCATGGAGAACATGAACTCCCGGAACATTCCCATGAGTTCTCCCATCTGTCCTTCCATGGACAGATGGGCACCTATCCACTAGCTCGGACAGTCGGCCACCCGCACCGGCTCCCCCATTGCGCTCTCCCGTGCTCATGGAGAGGGAAAAACAAAAATGAATAAAAGAGTGAAAAGAAAACGTGGACCACAAAAAACTCAGGTGGCGATGGATTATTCTGTGACGATGTGAGGTCGGTGATGTGAGGTCGGAAAATAAGGACTTTAATACACATGCACACTAACGGGCTGAACAGCCCAAAAACAATAATCCACACAAATAGGGTGCGTGATTGAGTGATCGAATTCAGGTGTGTGTGTTGCTGCCATCGTTCTCATGCCGGTGGTTAGTACACCGGCAAGGTGGAAAGCCGGGACGGGCGGGCCACCGTCGAAGTAGGTAGGGTATTCGTTACAGATATGTGGAACAGAGTTGACAGCCACTACCACTAGGCCAGTCTCCGGCAAAATACTCTCAGGGCCAGTCTCCCGGAGTCAGATTAAGCCTAGTCCTGGATCCAAAAACTAAATTCTCCATTGAAATGGCTTCTTAGTCCAGGACTAGTCTTAATATATGTTAGCGAAACCGGCCTTTAGTCTTTAAAACAGGTGCATATTTTAAGGCTGCATCCCAATTTTCCCAGTGTGCACTCAAGAATTTAACAATGGTGGAAACTCCCTCTAGCCAATGATTACAACAATCCAATACTTTTAAATCCATGACAAGATATGTGAAAGTGCATACTTTAAGAGAAGGTTGGAGAATCTCAACCTTTGACCAGGTTCCAAAACTCAAATCAACTTCCTTCCTTGTATCTTATTTCCTTAATCTATAAGGAAAGTGGGGAAAGCGATAGGGTCTACGCCTGACTGTAGGCTGCCTAGGTAGTATCCACTTTCGACTCGACATGGCGGTCATCTAGGGATGCAAGTTTATTTTCCAGTATTCAGTCAGAGGCATCCACTTCATTGCTTTCTAACACGTCTTTCCTCACCCCTCTCCCTAAAACAAAGACTCCCCTGTCCCTATTATGAAGGGGGCCTCTGTTGAGCATGCTCGGTCAGAAAATAAGAGCACGGTCCTTCAATGGCTAGCCCTTGAAATGGAACAACAAAGTGGGACTACATAAGCAAACAAGGACTAAAGAGATCAGACTGCAAATCACAGCCATACTGGCAGAGAAATATTGCTTTGTGAACTTCTTGGCAAGGGACACTTTACAGAGAATGGAAATGCATGCATGACAACACCTCAGCAAAAATAACTGCTCTCATGCTCTATAAAGTATTAATAAATGTGAACAAATAAATTGATGGTTATGTCACACAGTTAGGGTTGCAAAGGTTCGGAAACTTTCCGGTAAAATCTCCGGAATTTTTACATGGGAAGTTAAGCCCTGGAATTTGGGGAACTTTGTTTAAATTCATAAAAAAAGTTAGCTTATAACGTTTATGGGATACTGTTAAGGTTGCGTCAATTCAAATCTGGTATTGGAACAAAAGGATTACTACGCCGTTTAAATCATCTATGTATTTTATTCTAGCAAACCCTTAAATGGTAAATATGAAGTTCGTATATACAGGCTCACTGTGACACCACGCAGGGCAAACAGCAAGCAGTGCTTTAGAAGAGAGAGAGAGAGAGAGAGAGAGCGAGTCAGCGAGCAGCGCTATAGAAGAGCGCCTAGAGAAGAGAGCCAGTCCTATCCTTTGTTCTTCCTTAAATACTCCGACAGAATCGTTCCCATTCCTTGCTGTCGGAGTAGAGGCTGAGTGTGGTTTAAACTTACTCAGCCTATCGTTGGCATGCAGGCTGGTCCCAGCCTCGTGACGCAATCCAGTTGCCGGAAGCAGTTGTAACTCTTGTTGCAGATTAACATATTAATTAGCTAAGCATGCATCAGCCCTTACAGATACACATAAGGCAATTCTAGGTGAAATGAAATTGAAATTGAAACCCTCTGCATGCACAGTGCATTCTTCCATCACATGTACAGTTGATTCTCAAGATCTTGCACACTAATGAGATTCTATTGAGCCCACACTACTACACGGTCTGAGCCAATGACTACATGCTTTCTGGTAAGATTTGATTACAATACTGGGTGGGGTGAATATATTTTATATGACATACATTATTTTTTGTTAACTAGTAAATAGAAGCCTACAGCAAAGTGTGTTTAAATAATTTCTAACTTGTTAACAATTTCTGCTAGTTAGTTTCTGCTACCATGTGGGTTTTACCTTGCTTGAGCATGCTAACTGAGTGTTAATTCATCTGTTTCCATACATGTTTCATTTTAAAACATTTATCTTACAAAGGAGTTGTTTAATCTAACTGCTCAACTATTTATCTGTACATGGAATTGTATTTGTTTGTTTTTTTTACTCATTATTTTCTATCTACACATGAAAATGCCAAGGGCACTATCTGATGTGTGGAGACATTTCACTGCAGCTAATGTAGAAGGAAAAGCGGTGTACATTTGCAAATACTGTGCCAAATCATATGTGAAGAATGCAACAAAGATGCAGAATAATCTGGCCAAGTGAATATAGTTCCCTCAGCGCTCACAACAAGCAACCTCTGACAAAAGTCCCTCTATTTCTATTTGAGGTGAAAATGATGAATCAGACACCTTATCGATAGCAACAGCTCATGGTCCTCCTGGAATCAGAAGTTGTTTTGACTCAATGGAGGAACGTAGTAAGAGAAATGCTGATGTGTCTTTCTCGAGCTGTGCATGCAACTGGTTCACCTCTGATGCTCACAGGCAAAGTGAATTGAAAGAGATTTCTGAATGTTCTTCGCCCAGCATACACCCCTCCAACCATACATGCTTTATCTGCTCATTTGCTGGATGCTGAGTTCAACAGAGTTCAAGTGAAGGTCAAGCAAATCATAGCGAAAGCAGACTGTAATGCAATTATCTCTGATGGGTGGTCGAATGCTCGTGGGCAAGGAATAATTAACTACATCTCCACCCCTCAACCAGTATTCTACAAGAGCACAGACACAAGGGAAAACAGACACACCAGTCTCTACATTCCAGATGAGCTGAACGCGATGACCTTGGACCACAGAAGGTATTTGCACTGGTGACAGACAATGCTGCGAAGATGAAGGCTGCTTGGTCTAAAGTGGAGAGGTCCTACCCTCACATCACACTCATTGGCTGTGCTGCTCATGCATTGAATCTGCTCCTCAAGGACATCATGGCACTGAAAACAATGGATACACTCTACAAGAGAGCCAAGGAAATGGTTAGGTATGTGAAGGGTAATCAAGTTATAGCAGCAATCTACCTCACCAAGCAAAGTGAGAAGAATAAGAGCACCACATGGAAGCTGCCCAGCAACACCCATTGGGGTGGTGGTGTCATCATGTTTGACAGTCTCCTGGAGGGGAAGGAGTCTCTCCAAGAAATGGCCATATCAGTCTGCCGATATGGACAGCCCCATCAAGAAGATCCTCCTGAATTATGTATTTTGGGAGAGAGTGGTAAACAGCCAAAAACTCATGAAACCTATAGCAGTAGCCATCTGCTATTTCTGAGGCTGAGGCTCTTTCCCCTGTGACAGTGAAGATGAGGCGGACATTGAGGAGGTCCAGGGGGAAGACATGGAAGCCTGAGAGGAAGACAACCAAAGCTTTAGTTTATAGACTATAATTTTACAGATGTATGTTGAAAATGTTTTTGGGAGATGCGATGGATCATTGGGGATTATTCAATATTCCCTTTCTTTTGTTGTTCAGTGAAATCATCCCATGTGAATAAAGACTTTAATGACTTTTCCGCACACCTTCCGCACACTCGGCCCCAGTAATGTACTAAAGGTTATAAACTATATACATTTGCATAAAATAACTCACCGACAGTAACTCTTGAACTGTTCAATATAGAGAGACACACCAAACCAACTTTCACATGTTCAGGATATCCTATCAATCAATCAACCAATCCAATCAATCGTTCCATCCATCTATTCTTTGCCATTGAAGCGACAAGACCAAATTTCAAATATCCTAACTTAAAATGATTAAAAACATTTATAAACTATGACATTTAAATGACTGTAAATGAGCATAAAGTAACCCACCAACTATAACTCTTGAACGATTCAAGCTAGAGACATGTTCAGGCTATCAATCAATCTTTCCATCAACCTACTTTTTAAACTATAAAAACAGTCACTACCATTAGTACAGCAGTCACTACCACTGCTATAACTTATTTCACAACCATAAATACTTTAAAACAAAATAGCAAGCACAACATTTTTTTCAAGCTATTTATAAAATAAATAAATCTAAAAAAAGGGTAAGCTTTTTCCATTTTACTCTAACAAGGGTACCCCCTCAATTTGAGCACTAGATGTAAATATGGGCAGACTGTGGCATTACATGCAGGTGTTTACTGCGTGCGTGTTTTATGTGTGTCTGTCTGTGAGGACGGCAATGGGGGGGGAGAGGTCTGGTTGAATTGCAACCATAATTCCAATTCAATCCATATGGCAGTTTATTTTGCATTCATTCTAACAGTGGCTTCAGAAACTATTCACACCCCTTGACGTTTTCCACATTTTGTTGTGTTACAGCCTGAATTTAAAATGGATTAAATAAAGATTGTGTCACTGGCCTACACACAATACCCCATAATGTCAAAGTAGAATTATGTTTTTAGGATTTGATTACAAATTAATAAAAAATGAAAAGCTGAAATGTCTTGAGTCAATATGTATTAAACCCCTTTGTTACCGTTTTAGAATAAGGTTGTCTAAATAAGACTTTGCTTAACAAGTCACATAACTGGCATGTTTCACAAAACTGACTACCTACTTTTTTTATTCACCCCACACATACAATTATCTGTAAGGTCCCTCAGTCAAGCAGTGAATTTCAAACAGATTCAACCACAAAGACCAGGGAGGTTTTCCAATAATGGGTAAACATAAAAAAATATTGAATATCCGTTTGAGCATGGTGAAGTTATTAATTACACTTTGGATGGTGTATCAATACACCCAGTCACTACAAAGACAAGTGTCCTTCCTAACTTAGTTGCAAGAGAGGAAGGAAAACGCTCAGTTGACTTTAAAACAGTTTAAGTTTATTAATGGCTGGATCGACAACAATGCAGTAACTTCACAATACTCAATGACAGAGTGAAAATGAAGCCTGTACAGAATAAAACATGCATCCTGTTTGCAATAAGACACTAAAGTAAAACTGCAAAAAATTTGCCAAAGATTTAACTTGTGAAGTGAATGTTCCTGAGTGGCCGAGTTACACTTTTGACCTAAACATGCTTGAAAATCTATGGCAAGACCTGAAAATGGCTGCCTAGCAATGATCAACAACCAACGTCACAGCTTGAAGAACTTCTTAAAGAATAATGTGCAAATATTGAACAATCCAGGTGTGCTAAGCTCTTAGAGACTTACCCAGAAGGACTCACAGCTGTAATCGCTGCCAAAGCAGATTTAACATGTATTGACTCAGGGGTGTGAATACTTATCTAATCAAGATAATGTTTAAGTTGTCTTGGATTTTTTTACAAACAGTAGAATTTTTCTTCCACTGATGAGTAATTTGTGTAGATCCAAAATAAATAAATAAGACAATTAGTGCATTCGGAAAGTATTCAGACCCCTTCCCTTTTCTACATTTTGTTACGCTACAACCTTACTCTAAAATTGAAAACGTTTTATTTTTCCTCAATCTACACATAATACACCATAATGACAAAGCGAAAAACGTTTTATTTTTCCTCAATCTACACATAATACACCATAATGACAAAGCGAAAAACGTTTTAGCAAATGTATAAAAAAACAAACAGAAATAACGTATTTACATAAGTACTCAGACCTTTTGCTATGAGACTCAAAATTGAGCTCAGGTGCATCCTTTTACCATTGATCATCCTTGAGATGTTTCTACAACTTGATTGGAGTCCACAGTTGGTCCCACAGTTGACATTGCATGTCAGAACAAAAACCAAGCCATGAGGTTGAAGGAATTGTCCGTAGTGCACCGAGACAGGATTGAGTCGAGGCACAGATCTGGAAAGGGTACCAAAACATGTCTGCAGCATTGGAGGTCCCCAAGAACAGCCTCCATCCTTCTTAAATGGAATAAGTTCGGAAACCACCAAGACACTTCCTTCACCTTCCAATGTAATTTCAGTATTATTGCAAACAAAAACATTATGGGGTATTGTGTGTAGATTGATGAGGGGGAAAAAAACTATTTAATCCACTTTAGAATAAGGCTGTAACGTAACAAAATGTGGAAAAAGTCAAGGGGTCTGAATGCTTTCCGAATGCACTGTAAATCCATTTTAATCCTACTTTGTAACACAACTAAATGTGGAAAAAGTCAAGGTGTAAATACTTTCTGAAGGCACTGTATTTCTATAAATCGACTTACAGTCATGTGTGGTCCAAGCGGGAATCGAACCCACAATCCTTACATGGCAAGTGCCGTGGTCTAGCAGCTGAGCCACAGAGGACCATGGGGTGTTACTTACAGAGTTGGTCCCCAGGACCTGCAGGTCTGGCTCCCGGGACTCCAGCAACTTGGCCACCATGTGGAGGAAGCTCTCCACAAAGGGCTTGATGCTCTGGGAGTGACAGGCCATCAGGAGCTGGTCCAGAGCCTCCATGGCGATGACCACGTAACTGCATGGGTCAACAGAATATTCATTATGTTCAGTATATTTATAAAATATAAAACAGTTCAGGTAGGAGAGTAACCATTCTGGTTGCCTTATGACTCATACTGAATTCTTCCACTGCTATATATTTGCTACATAATTCAGTCAGACTGCCATCGCTGAAGTCATCTGTGGTGACGTCAAAATGAGAGGTGTTGTACAAAATGTAAGTTGTCAGCAATTGGATAATCTCTAACCAATCAGAGTATCAAAAGCCAATGACTAAATATCTAAACACTGCATTACCCGCCCAACCCATTGGTTTTTGGGACCAATCAGAACAGGCAGCCATTCTTGAAGACTGGCATTGGATGTATTATGTGTTGATGCTGCAATGACAATCAGGCAGCGGGGTTAGTTTAGGTGTCACAGCCCCTAAATGCAGAACATACAGTGCCTAGTCTACACAACTAGCACAGTTGTTTTTTGTTTTTTTCTTTAGCTACAGATCTAGACAACCTACATTTTCAGGGACTTCACCATGAGGCCAAAAACATTATACAGAGTTTAACGGTTGTGATAGGAGTAAACTGAGGATGGATCAACATTGTAGTTACTCCCCAATACTAACCTAAATGACAGTGAAAAAAAGGAAGCCAGTACAGAACACAAATATTCCAAAACATGGATCCTGTTTGCAACAAGGCACTAAAAGTAATAATGCAAAAATATGTGGCAAGGCAATTCACCTTTTGTCCTGAATACAAAGTGTTATGTTTGGGGCAAATCCAATACAACACATTAAGGAGTACCACTCTCCACATTTTCAAGCATAATGATGGCTGTATCATGTTATGGATATGCTTGTAATCGCTAAGGACTGGGGAGTTTTTCAGGATAAAAAATAAATAAAAAGTCTGCTTTCCACCAGACACTGGGAGATTAATTCACCTTTCAGGAGGACAATAACCTAAAACACAAGGACAAAATCTACACAGGAGTAGTTTACAAAGTAGACAGTGAATGTTCCTGAGTGGCCGAGTTAGTCATGAAAATGGTTGTCTAACAATGATAAACAACCAATTTGACAGAGCTTGAAGAATATTTAAAATAATACAATGAGCAAATGTTACACAATCCATGTATGCAGATTTACCCAGAAAGACTCACATCTGTAAATCACTGCCAAAAGGTGCTTCTATTGACTCGGGTGTGAATACTTACGTAAATTATTTAATTTTCAATACATTTGCAAAAGTTTCTAAAAACATGTTTTCACTTTGTCATTATGTAGATGGGTGAAAAACATTTTACAATTTAATGCATTTTGAATTCAGGCTGTAACCACTAAATGTGGAATAAGGGGCATGAATACTTTCTGAAAGCACTGTATGTTGACCTAAGAATTGTGCAAGGTTGGGAGAATCTTACTCAAAACAATTCTGGGGTGTGAAGACATATGCAATAAATACATCTTAATTTTGAATGAATTAGGATGTACAGTTGAAGTCGGAAGTTTACATACACTTAGATTGAAGTCATTAAAACTCATTTTTCAACCACTCCACAGATTTCATATTAACAAACTATAGTTTTGGCAAGTCGGTTAGGACATCTACTTTGTGCATGACACAAGTAATTCTTCAAACAATTGTTTACAGACAGATTATTTCACTTATAATTCACTATATCAAAATTCCAGTGGGTCAGAAGTTTACATACACTAAGTAGACTGCCTTTAAACAGCTTGGAAAATTCCAGAAAGTGATGTCATGGCTTTAGAAGCTTCTGATAGGCTAATCGACATCATTTGAGTCAGTTGGAGGTGTACCTGTCGATGTATTTCAAGGTCTACCTTCAAACTCAGTGCCTCTTTGCTCGACATCATGGGAAAATCAAAAGAAATCAGACCTCCACAAGTCTGGTTCATCCTTCGGAGCAATTTCCAAACGCCTGAAGACACCACGTTCATCTGTACAAACAATAGTACGCAAGTATAAACACCATGAGACCACGCAGCCGTTATACCGTCTCCTAGAGGTGAACGTACTTTGGTGCGAAAAGTGCAAATCAATCCCAGAACAACAGCAAAGGACCTTCTGAAGATGCTGCAGGAAACAGGTACAAAATTATCTATATCCACAGTAAAAAGAGTCCTATATAGACAACCTGAAAGGCTACTCAGCAAGGAAGAAGCCACTGCTCCAAAACCGCCATAAAAAAGCCAGACTACGGTTTGCAACTGCACATGGGGACAAGATCGTACTTTTTGGAGAAATATCCACTGGTCTGATGAAACAAAAATAGAACTGTTGGCCATAATGACCATTGCTATGTTTGGAGGAAAAAGGAGGAGGCTTGCAAGCCGAAGAACACCATCCCAACCGTGAAGCACGGGGGTGGCAGCATCATGTTGTGGGGGTGCTTTGCTGCAGGAGGGACTGGTGCACTTCACAGAATAGATGTCAGGAAGTTAAAGCTTGGTCGCAAATGGGTCTTCCAAATGGACAATAACCCCAAGCATACTTCCAAAATTTGTGGCAAAATGGCTTAAGGACAAGTCAAGGTATTGGAGTGGCCATCACAAAGCTCTGACCTCAATCCTATAGAAAATGTGTGGGCAGAACTGAAAAAGTGTGTACGACCAAGGAGGCCTACAATCCTGACTCAGTTACACCAGTTCTGTCAGGAGGGCCAAAATTCACCCAACTTATTGTGGGAACTTGTGGAAGGCTACCCGAAATGTTTGACCAAAGTTAAACAATTTAATGGCAATGCTACCAAATACTAATTGAGTGTTTGTAAACGCCTGAGCCACTGGGAATATTATGAAAGAAATAAAACCTGAAATAAATCGCTCTACTATTATTCTGACATTTCACATTCTAAAAATAAAAAGTGGTGATCCTAACTGACCTAAGACAGGGTGGGTGGGAGGGTAGCTATGTAGGTAGGTAGGTAGCTAAAAGTGTGTATGATATAAGTGAGGGTAATAATAGTTTACTTAATATACAGACTGGTTAAATGAACAGGTAAGTGAATATTTTGCATGGTTAAATTAACTGTACAGGAAGAGATACTTTAATGCCTCACCACACCCTGTAGTGGACCTCCTGTAGAGCTCTCTGGCACACCGTGGTGGAATCAGTCTGACTGAAGGTGCTTCTCTGTGTCATAACCACGGCATGCATCATGCGTTGTCCATGATGGCCAGCAGTTTGACCAGGTTCCGTCTCTCCGCCACCTCCTCTGGAGTGTCAAGGCTAATCCCAAGAACAGTGCTAGCCTTCCTGATCAGCTTATTTACCCAAGAAGCATCACCGGCTTTTATGTTGGCGCCCCAGCACACCACTGCAAAAAAGATTGGTAGAAGGTATGCAGTAGTTTACTGCACACGTTGAAGGTCTCAGAAAGTAGAGTCGGCTCTGGCCCTTTTTGTACAGAGCCCCCGGTGTTACCAGCCCATTCCAGCCTGTTGTCCATATGGACTCCCAGGAACTTGTATGACCCAAACATTTCCACATCCATCCCCTGTATAGGGACTGCAGTCAGTTGGGCCTTGGTTCTCCTGAAGTCCACCACCATCTCCTTTGTTTTGCTGATGTTGAGCTGAAGGTGGTTATGCTCACACCACAACACAAAGTCATTGATTGCGCTCCTGTTCTCCTCATCCTGCCCACCCGATGCACCCTACAATTGCGGAGTCATCCGAGAACTTCTGTAGGTGGCATGTTTCAGAGTTATATCTGAAGTTTGAGGTGTAGAGGGTGAACAGGAAGGGGGCAGGACAGTTCCCTGGGGGGCCCGTGTTGCTCACTGCCCGTTCTGACACACAGCTCTGTAGTCGCACAAATTGTGGCCTACCGGTCAGGTAGTCCGTGACCCAGGAGACTAAGGGTGCTTCCACTTTCATCCTCGTCATCTTCTCAACCAGTAGCAGGGGCTGAATGGTGTTGAAGGCACTGGAGAAGTCAAAAAACATAACCCTCACAGTGCAACCTGCGTTGTCCAGGTGAGAGTAGGCCCTCCGCAGAAGGTAGATGATTGCATCATCCACCCCGATGTTGCGCTGATATGCGAACTGCAGGGGGTCCAGTGATGTACACACCAGGGGTCTGAGGTGAGCGAGGACTAACCTTTCCAGGGTCTTCATGATGGGATGTTAGCGCTACAGGTCTGAAGTCATTCAGGACAGTGGGTGCGCCTTCTTGGGCACTGGGACCAGGCAGGATGTTTTCCACAGCACAGGGACCCTTTCTAGGCTAAGGCTAAGGTTGAAGTATTCCACACAGTTGGTCAGCACAGACCCTAAGCACCCTTGGGCTGATGCCATGAGGGCCCGCCGCTTTCCACTGATGTAGTCTCTCCAGCTCCCTCTTCACTTGGTTGGTGGTGAAAGCCAGCCCAGGTGGGGAGGTGGGGGGAAGGGGGGTGTTGAGGATCAGTCCAGAGGGAGCAGGTGTGGAGGTAGGGTCGCTGATTGTCTCAACAGAGGTGCTGTGAGCAGAGTGGGGGTGGGACAGCCGTGAGGGTGTGTGGCCTGGGGAGCTGGAGCGGAGGTGGACAGGGCCAGTATCGAACCTGTTAAAATATTGGTTCAGCTCATTGGCTCTGTCCTGGGTCCCATCAGTCTGCCCACTTTTTGAAGCCGGTGATATTTCTCATACCCTTCCATGCCTCTCTCACCTGGCTCAGCCTCAGCTTGTCCTCCATCTTCTCCTTATACCTATATAGCACCCGATGCCACAGGAAGGCCAAAATGATCATCAAAGACATCAACCACCCGAGCCACTGCCTGTTCACCCCGCTATCATCCAGAAGGCGAGGTCAGTACAGGTGCATCAAAGCTGGGACCGAGAGACTGAAAAACAGCTTCCATCTCAATGCCTTCAGACTGCTAAACAGCCATCACTAACACACCAGAGGCAGCTGCCTATAGACATTGAATATAAATCACTGGCCACTGTAAGGAATAGAACACTAGCCACTATAATAATGCATCCGTAACTGCATCACTCATCTCTATGTATACACTGCACTGCACACTAAACTATTCTATGGTATCTTAGTCAATCATATTGCATCACCCATCTCATATGTATACACTGTATTGTACTCTATACTACGCCACTTATTGCTAAAAGCCATCTCCAGCACATCAGAGACTGCTGCCTATAGACCTTGATTATCTTTTAAGGAAATTAAACACTAGTCACTTTAATAATTTTTCTGTATCTTGCACTACTCATCTCATAAGTAGAAACTGAACGCTATACTATTCTTCGGTATCTTAGTCACTTAATCATGTTTACATACAGCATCACCAATCTCATGTGTATGCTGTATACTATAAAGCTTACTATGCCACTGTATCTTAGTCCAATGCTGCCCTGACATATGTATATATTTTCAATCCATTCCTTACTTAGATTTGTGTGTATGTTGTGAAACTGTTAGCTATTACTTGTTAGATATTATTGCACTGTCGGAGCTAGAAGCACAAGCATTTCGCTACACCCGCAATAACATCTGCTAACCACGTGTATGTGACCAATACAATTTGATATACAGTAAGTCAAACGTTTGGACACACCTACTCATTCAAGGGTTTTTCTTTATTTTTACTATTTTCTACATTGTAGAATAATAGTGAAGACATCAAAACTATGAAATACCACATGTTTAATCATGTAGTAACCATTTGCCTTGACAGCTTTGGATACTTAGCACTCTTTCAACCAGCTTCATGAGGTAGTCACCTGGAATGCATTTCAATTAACAGGTGTGCCTTGTTAAAAGTTAATTTGTGGAATATAGTACCAGTCAAAAGTTTGTCTAAACTGTGGCACAATTTATTTTCAGAAAATAAAGGAGTTGTGAATGTTTCAGTCCGAGAGTCGTCTCTTCTCTGGCACTATGTTTGGCTGGTGGTGGTCCTGGAGTTGAGAGAGAACTTGGTGGAATTCAATGGCGCAATCACACTTGACATGTGGACTGACTGTTTTTGAAAAATATGCATGGTGGGCTTTTGGTTTCTCTCCCTCTAAAAACAGAAAGAAATCATTCTAAATAACAAACTGGCTTTATTTACCACAGTGTGAAAGAGTGATAGCACCCTCTATATAAAGGGAGTTTCTGACACACTTAGTCCTTTTCTGATGTGAAGAAGAAACTGAATGAGAGTCCAGCGAGGATCGGGAGGGGAAAAAGGTTGCCCATGTTTTCAAGACCTGAGCTACTTCATTTATTTATGAAATGTACACACACACACAATACATTTACAAAAGGATAGTCTAATAGCTCAGCTAGTTGTGAAAAATCCCCCAATTTGTGCCACAGTTTAGACTACCGATAGATGCTGTGGTTAGTCAGAGTTGAGCTCTATTGTAAAGTGTAGCCTAATGGCCAAAAAAGAGCAAACTTGCAATGTATTCGATGCAAGTTTTACATTTCTAACTCAATATCACAGACCAGATTTGCCCTAACGAAAAATGCATCAACCCCTACAAATATATTCATTTATTATTAACCCTGCATTATAATTGTATTTAGAATCCATCCTTTTCATTGAGAGATTCTGGTCAACTCTTTGATGTTTCCTTTTATTAGATTATTTACCATGACAACCACTTGTTCAACACGTATAAAACCCAAAAATAATTATCAGTTTTAATTTGCAGGGATATTTGTGCGTTTCTGACTTAATGTAAGTAAGAACAAATACTTATTTCACTTCTATAATATTCCTGTTGCTATTGTTATATGTAAATACAAGAAATGTGTATGTGGAGGGGTAACGGTCTTCACCAGTTCTCTTACCATTTTGTATAATTGTGTGATTAGACTACCAGTTGGTGTAACTGTAATGTTAATTCTCTTGAGGAATTATGGTGTTATTTTTCTCTAAATTGTCAATTGTGTATAGAGATTGTTTAATGTAATATTGTTTATTGGATTTACATTGTAGTAACTGTATATGTATTTTATCCCTGTTTCTCTCTGTACGTAGACCAGATGTACTGTATACTCTGGTTCATCATTAAACTCCTAGACTGGGCTTCTGTGTCTGTCATCAATCTTTAGTCCGGTATTCGTTTACTCCCAGATGCCTCTCCACACATTAGAGAGCACCAGACTGTTTTAATAATACAACTTATTTTGAACGAAAGCCAGGAATTAATGAGTCACTCAGCCCTACGCTGTTCCTGCTTCTGTTGTCTATGTGTGTTTAATATCCTACTGATTCTGTGATCACCAAGCCTCATGCAACCGCAAAATGTTGGATAAAGCAATTTCACACAAAAGAAAGACACTATTTTTTTCTACTTTGTCAGAAGAAGCTGTAACTGGACGATGTAACACACAAAGAGACACATATACAGTATTTGTTCATCAACATCTTTATGCTTTTGTTGAAATAATGATTTTTAAAAAAGCACAAAAACGACAAACCACAGTAAAATTCCCGACCGTTAGTATTACCTTTTAAAATTGTAGTTATCATTAAAACAGTGTTTGATTAGCGCGGTTTGAAAAACCCACAGTAAATACTGTCCAGCATCAACCAAAGTTAGCAACAGTCTGACGCAGGCATTGCAGCATGCAACGTGGGGTTTGTTTTGTTTTGTGTGAAAAGTCAGTGACAGCGCTCGGGAGAAACTTCTAAGAGGACCAAGTGTGGTCGTATTTTGGGTTTTACAAGACTGCTAAGGGAAACTTCATCGAAGATGGTCATCCGGTCTGCAGAACATGCAAAAAATATATTAAAAAACGCTGCAAAAGGGGGCAACACTTCAAATCTATTGAGCATCTTCGTGACCACCACCCACTACTTTATAGCGAATGCAAGTTAACTTTTAGCTCAATGCATGATGTGGGGACTTCAGAATGGGGGGGGGGGGGGGAATGTACTAGTTTGTCTGTCTAACTTGCTAATAGCTTGTCAGTAATGTAAACTGAAGCTTTCAGCGTTACCTACACGTTGTTCTGCTGCTGTATGCGTCGTGTCTGCAGACTCTATTCGCCCATTGCACACGATAACACATTATGTAGTTTAGTCACCCAACCAACATATTTTGCTCATTTAAAATTCGGCAGTCGTTGACTTGATTATAAAAGTGTTCCAACAGGAGAAACACTATAGACTCCTATATTTACGTCAATTGTGGGCTCATTGCAATTACTATCACTGTCTTCTTAAGACTCATTTGTATTTATGTAAATTGTGCACGGGGTCATTGCATATGCTCAAATGCAACACAGAAGATAGACTGTGTGTGTGTGTGTGAATAATAATTATGTAACACCAATAATAATAAATAGTAATAATACATTTGCTATTCCCTTGTTTACAAAGTGGAGGTGCAGCAGGCAAACCCAGTAATGCTACTGCTCCATCATCTACAGTTTTGACACAGACACTTGAGCAAGCATTTAAAAAAGGCAGGCTGCTTATGCACCCACATCCAAAAATGCTCAAGACCTCACTGCAGCCCTTTCATCTTACATTGCAAAGGACATGATACATTTTTACATTTCAATCTCAAGTGAACAAAGATGCATACCTACAGGATGTTAGGCCAGCAGCACCTTATTTCTTTATGAAGGAGAGAACGGACATACAATCAGTGCTGTTCATTTGATTTGTTTACATATTTTGTGTTGTTATTTTAATGTCATCACCTGCACATTGGATTTGTTTACATATGGTTGTATTGTTCTTGCATGCACATTGCTTAACTTGTGTTGCTTTTATATGCACATTTGATTTGCTTACCTAAGGTTGTGTTTTATTAAAACCTGCACTAGGGAAACTTTTAACTCTCATGGCCACTTTAATGTTAATGTTTATGCACACAAAAAGTGCATAGTGCTGCTAATTGTATTTGTGGCTTGTTGGTTTTCAATAAAAAACTTGAACTTATTTCAGTGTGCGCATCAGTACTTTTTGAAAACTTCCAGCACATTTTAGCATTAACGTGATAATACTGATAACCGTGATAAATTTGGTCACTATTATCGGGATATAACATTTTCATACCGTTTCATCTCTAGCTCCACGACCACAGGTAAAACCTAGCTGAGATGATCAATGTATTTGTTGCAACTTGACGAACTGCTCACCAGGCACAACAAGGGCCGTCCGGACCGTTATGCTGTTCTGCTATTCCAAGGATGTGTAACCGAAGAGAGATACCACGAGTGGACACAGAATACCAACTGGGATGGATCCTGAGGCAAATATATATATATTTTTTATTTTAATTTAACTAGGCAAGTCAGTTAAGAACAAATTCTTATTTACAATGACGGCCTACCAAAAGGCAAAAGCCCTCCTGCAGGGAAGGGGTCTGGGATAAAATTCAATACAAAATATAGCACAAAAACACACCACGACAAGACACATGGCAGCAACACCATGGTAGCAGCACAAAACGGGGTACAAACATTATTGGGCAGACAACAGCAGAAAGGGCAAGAAGATAGAGACAACAATACATCACTCGAAGCAGCCATAACTGTCAGTAAGTGTCCATGATTGAGTCTGTGAATGAAGAGATGGAGATATAACTGTCCAGTTTGAGTGTTTTTTGCAGCTCGTTCCAGTCGCTAGCTGCCGTGAACTGAGAAGACGAGCGACCCAGTGATGTGTGTGCTTTGGGGACATTTGTATGTGGAGGATGAGGGCTGCAGTAGGTATCTCAAATAGGGGATGAGGTCTAAGAGGGTTTACCAGTGAACCTCCGAGTGTTCATATTTAATACGGTCTCAGAAGTTTCTGTCCATGAGTGATGCAATCCGAAAAAGCATTAGACAGAGTTAATGAGTACTTGAGGTCACAGAGAAAGTCTGGACATGGCCTGCTCTCCTTTATGTAAGGTGTTAGGCACTTTATTATGTAGGCTACAGTAAACATCTCATTGTCCTGTTCGTCAGATTGGAAAGCTACATTTCTCAGGCTAAACAGCACAACAAATACTGTAAATGTTGTCCAAACAATTACTATAATAATAACGGCAGCGTCGGTGGAGGCTCTGACCCGGAGAAGGACGCAACGCTGGGTCAGGTGGGGGCTCCTTCCCCGGCAGGACTGGCCACCTGAGCCTGCGAGGTCCTTGCCCGAGGCCGGACAGTACGCCAGAGCAGGGTGAGGCTCCGCGCACCAGGTCAAGTGGAGGCTCCGCCCCAGAGCAGGACTGGGCACCGGTTCAGGTGGAGGCTCCGCCCCCGGATCAGGACAGGGAGCCGGAAGAGGCTCCGCCCCCGGGGATGGGGATCGACACCGGGACCCTGGTGAGAGGAGCCGGCACCGAATGTACCAGGCTGGGGACCGGCACCGGGACCCTGGTGCGAGGAGCCGGTACTAGGCTGGGGACCGGCTCTGGTGGTACCTGGCTGGGGATTGACACCGGGACCCTGGTGCGAGGTGTCGGGACCGGGCTGGGGACCGCCTCCGGGAGCACTGGCATGGGAGCCGACAGCCGCTCTGCGCACATCTTCCTGCGGCACTCAAACGACTCCTCGTCCTGCCTCTGGCTGGTTCTCGCTCCCTGGTTGGGCGGTCTCAGCGCCAGCCAAGCCCTCCACCACCTCGACTGTTCCTCCAGGGGATGGTCGTAAAACACCTCCGGGGGCAGCCGATCTTCCCTCGCTGGAGGTCGCAGCACCTCGTCCACCCATGGCTCCTGACTGAGTGGGCTCGTCCAACAGCCCCCATGAGTTGGGAGACATTAGAAACTAAATTGTCTGGAGTGATGAAACCAAGATTGAACTCTTTGGCCTGAATGCCAAGCGTCACATCTGGAGGAAACCTGGCACCATCGCTCAGTGGCAAGGACTGGGAGACTAGTCAAAATGGAGGCAAAGATGAATGGAGGAAAGTACAGAGATCCTTGATGAAAACCTGCTCCAGAGCACTCAGGACCTCAAACTGGGGCAAAGGTTCACCGTCCAACAAGACAACGACACTAAACACACAGGAGTCTCTGAAGGTCATTGAGTGGCCCAGAATGTCCTTGAGTGGATCTGCAGAGAAGAATGGGATAAATTTCCCAAATACTAGTGTGCCAAGCCTGTAGCGTCATACCCAAGAAGAATCGAGGCTGCAATCGCTGCCAAAGATGCTTCAACAAAATACTGAGTAAAGGGTCTGAATACTTATGTAAATATGATATCACTTTTATTTGTAATACATTTGCCAAAATTTCTACAAACCTGTTTTTTGCTTTGTCATTATGGGCTATTGTGTGTAGATTGATTTAATCACTTTTAGAAAAAGGCTGTAACCTAACAAAATGTGGAAAAAGTCAAGGGGTCTAAATACTTTCCGAGGGGCACTGTATGCATGTACAGTGGGGAGAACAAGTATTTGATAACCTGCAAAATCGGCAGTGTTTCCCCACTTACAAAGCATGTACAGATCTGTAATTTTTATCATAGGTACTCTTCAACTGTGAGAGACGGAATCTAAAACAAAAATCCAGAAAATCACATTGTATGATTTTTAAGTAATTCATTTGCATTTTATTGCATGACATAAGTATTTGATACATCAGAAAAGCAGAACTTAATATTTGGTACAGAAACCTTTGTTTGCAATTACAGAGATCATACGTTTCCTGTAGTTCTTGACCAGGTTTGCACACACTGCAGCAGGGATTTTGGCCCACTCCTCCATACAGACCTTCTCCAGATCCTTCAGGTTTCGGGGCTGTCTCTGGGCAATACGGACTTTCAACTCCCTCCAAAGATTTTCTATTGGGTTCAGGTCTGGAGACTGGCTAGGCCACTCCAGGACCTTGAGATGCTTCTTACGGAGCCACTCCTTAGTTGCCCTGGCTGTGTGTTTCGGGTCGTTGTCATGCTGGAAGACCCAGCCACGACCCATCTTCAATGCTCTTACTGAGGGAAGGAGGTTGTTGGCCAAGATCTCGCGATACATGGCCCCATCCATCCTCCCCTCAATACGGTGCAGTCGTCCTGTCCCCTTTGCAGAAAAGCATCCCCAAAGAATGATGTTTCCACCTCCATGCTTCACGTTGGGATGGTGTTCTTGGGACGGCGTAGTGTGTTACTAATGGTTTTCTTTGAGACTGTGGTCCCAGCTCTCTTCAGGTCATTGACCAAGTCCTGCCGTGTAGTTCTGGGCTGATCCCTCACCTTCCTCATGATCATTGATGCCCCACGAGGTTAGATCTTGCATGGTGCCCCAGACCGAGGGAGATTGACCGTCATCTTAAACTTCTTCCATTTTCTAATAATTGCGCCAACAGTTGTTGCCTTCTCACCAAGCTGCTTGCCTATTGTCCTGTAGCCCATCCCAGCCTTGTGCAGGTCTACAATTTTATCCCTGATGTCCTTACACAGCTCTCTGGTCTTGGCCATTGTGGAGAGGTTGGAGTCTGTTTGATTGAGTGTGTGGACAGGTGTCTTTTATGCAGGTAACGAGTTCAAACAGGTGCAGTTAATACATGTAATGAGTGGAGAACAGGAGGGCTTCTTACAGAAAAACTAACAGATCTGTGAGAGCCGGAATTCTTACTGGTTGGTAGGTGATCAAATACTTATGCCATGCAATAAAATGCAAATTAATTATTTAAAAATCATACAATGTGATTTTCTGGATTTTTGTTTTAGATTCCGTCTCTCACAGTTGAAGTGTACCTATGATAAAAATTACAGACCTCTACATGCTTTGTAAGTAGGAAAACCTGCAAAATCGGCAGTGTATCAAATACTTGTTCTCCCCACTGTACGTACAGTGGTTGCTCGTTTAAAAATTGCATCATACTGCAGCATGGCTTACAAGATGATGCGGTGTGGTACAGCATAGTATTTGAAAGAGCATAACAAGTTAATTCATTTTGTTGACATGAAGCAAATAAAAGGTTAAACAAAACCATAGCCTCGGCTACTATAGCACAGAGAAATAGCACAGGTGTTTTTATTTACAGTAATGATGGACAAGTTTTTGTCTTTCATGATATTTATCTTAATGTAGGCCTACTACTAGACTGTAAAATACACATATTTCAGTAAATATGTTAAAGTGGTGGGTGACGCGTTGATAGTCTGTTGCTTGCACTTCAGGCGCGCTTCAATTAGCAGTAGAGAAATAAAATGTGAATTATTCAATAGACCGAAAAGCATGACGGTCAAATGTATTTAATAATAATAATAATAATAATAATAATAATAATAATAATAATAAATGAAAAAGTGTTTAAAAACATGTTTTCAAAATGCCTCCAGCTGTCCATCACTACGTAAATAAAAACACAGCATCTAAAGTGGTACAATTATATAATTTATTTAGATAAATATATATTTTCGTTAAGGCAAATCTGGTCTGTGATATTTAATTAGAACTGTTGTTCAATTTAACCACAATGTCACAAATAATTGAACACACACACAACATGAGCAGATTAACTTTGTCAAAACATTGTCAGCCTTTAAATGCTTTATGATCCAAATGACATTGTAGTAATTTACTATGTAGCAGAGATGTACACTAGTTGAAATGGACATCTGCATTTCGAAGGTTTTTATTGTTATTTTATTAAATGAAAGCATAAAGATGTTGAACAAATACCGACATTTTGTTTTAGTGTACTTAAGCAACGAATACATTGCATCTACAGTGGTACAAATATATTTTTGAAAAAACAGTTTTAAAATGTATATGTTTATTAAGCTACTGTGCAGTCTGACAAGTACACATACTACAGCCTACAGTACATAGTAAACACGGTAAAGGGCCTAATTCCTTACATAAGGGGTAGCATGCCATGTCCAGACTATCTCGTTGACCTCTGTCTTTAATGCTTTTTCGGGTTGCACCAGCCATGGACAAAAACTTCTGAGACTAAGTATTAATGATGAACACCCGGAGGTTCACTGGTAAGCCACATTTCAAAAATACTGTTAGACTTGGGGATAACGGTCATGGACTGTGCTATTCGCAAACACTTCAGGATGCCTGTGTTACGCCGAACGCAAAAGCCCAGGAAAATTATCAGGTACAGTAGGCTACAATACTGCTGCACATTTTTACATTGTATTCCATTTCCAGCAAGACTATTCAAGCCATCGACTCACTGAAGGATGAAGAGCGAGAGAAGGATAGATACTTTATTGATCCCCGAGTGGAAATTTGGTTAATGAGGGTAATAATAGTTTACTTAATATACAGTCTGGTTAAATGTACAGGTAAGTGAATACTTGCATGGTTAATCACAGTCAGAAGACAGTTGAAGAAGCTTGAGTGGACTTATGGAAAGGCTCGGTAAGACATATATATATTTATTTTTTTCAGAACATTAACCATGTGTGTTCACTTTTTTTGTTTTGTAGTTTGGACCCAATGATTCATAGGACAAATAAAGAACTTTGCATGCTGCAGGCCCAGGCATGGATCAAAGCTGGCGAGACATTCAATGACGTCATCTTCACAGACAAATCAACCGTGGCCCTTGAGCAATTTGCTTAAAATTGCTACAGAGAAAAAAAGAAGAAGATCAAGCAAGCCGAGTCCCAAGCATCCCCTCAAACTCCACGTGTGTGGGGGGGGGGGGGCAATTTCTCACCAGGGACCAGGCCCATATGTGATTTTTGATGATAACTTTAGCTATTTACAAAGCAAAAGGTACATAAAATATTGTAGCCTACACCTCACTGCTATGTGTTCCAAAATAATTCTCTGTTGCCTCCTTTTTCAGGTATCATGGCTCGAGATTTCTTTGAGGAAGAAATCATCAAGAGATATGCTGGGCGGTATGTCAGAGCTGTTTCTGGGACCACATAGTTTCTTTCAAGAAAGGATTATAGCAATATATTGTTACGTTTAGGCCTATTTACATACGTATATTTCTAGTATTGTACCTAATGTAGCCAATTTTTTCATCTCCAAATGCAGACAATGACCCGCCGCCCGGGTTTGCATTGACAAAAATGAGGGCATAAACTGGGTCAAGATGCCAGCAGAGTAAGTAGACCTTTATGTAGTTAAATAAAGGTAAAATAAAAATAAATAAATAAAAAACATTTTTAACAGCACATTACTCAACACTAGTGAGAGTCCTACAGTACTGTATATCTAAAAATATTTAGATATACAGTACTCTACATGTAGGTCTCCTGACTTAAACCCCGATCAAACTTGTTTGGCATCGACCGACAACATTCATCCATAACTCTGCCAAGCCTACAAGCAAAGATGAACTGGTGAAGGCAATCAGGACATTTTGGCTTGAGAAACTGACGCTCCAACAACGCAACAAATATATTTATCATCTCAGCAGGGTTTACCTGTGGTTGTGGAGCTGGGGGGGAAGTGCAACTAAAATGTAGCTAAATACAGTTGTTGCAATAAAAATCTGCATTTTGAAAGAATGTTTTAATCATTATTTTATTAACGAAAGTATAAAGATGTTGTTGAACAGATACTGTATATGTGTCTATTAAATAGGCAGCTTAAACTTCTTGAATTAAACCATTATTGGGTTCAAACACAGCAGTGTGATTCACATCAATGCGCTACAGTATGTAGAAATCAATAATAAGGGATATCTGTATCACCGTAGACTACACCACTGCTTGCCTGGTTAAATAAAAAATATAAAATCATTTGAGAAACAAATAAAGGAGAAATACATCTTAAAACATGCTTTTCTGTTATTTTGAAAGAAAATGGTCTTAGTAGTCCATGTTCGTGGCCTAGAAGAACCATCCTCACATTTTTATCATATGACACATCTCCCCTGGAGCACTCCTGCAAGCCTGGAGGAAGTGTAAACACTTCTCCTAAATGCATCACGATCACCCCTTCACAGTGTGCACATTCTATCATGACAGAGTTACAGAATCCCTGGTTGGTGGGGACTATGGTGATTTTCAGTCCAGTGTACAAGTTGGTTTATTGATGTGATGTGGAATAAATGCCACTGTTGGCTGGCTGCTGTCTGGTTGCTCGCTGCCATTCATCTCAACTAATTTGCGTCTCGACGTGCTGATGCCGGCTACCTCATTTTCCTCCTCTAGTTACCTGTACTGCCACTGCCTCGATCGGCTGATCAAGCAAATTTTTTCTTTCATTCACTGCTTTTCTCACATTGGCTAACTGAGCTTGCCTATTTTTATTCACATACTGTAGGTATATTCTTCGATATTTTCTTTACGTGGATACTTCGCGGGAGACATTTTCAAAGAAGGAAGTGCTGCGAGGCACGTGAGGCATTTTAACCAATCAGATTGCCGGAAAGGGCCTTTAAATACCAGTAGCCAATCGGATGCCAGGAAATTGCTCAGTGTTCCAGCTCAGCTAACTTGCTAAATAGCAATGTTTGTAAATTAACTTCATTACAAAAAAATATGCACAATCGTTTGTCTCTACATTAACTAACATACTCCTCTCGTGTACATTTTATTTATTTATTTTTTATTTAACCTTTATTTAACCAGGTAGGCCAGTTGAGAACAAGGGACCAAGACAAAGCAAAGCAGTGCGACAAAAACAACAGAGTTACACATGGGATAAACAAACGTACAGTCAATAACACAATATAAAATCTATGTATAGTGTATGCAAATGTAATAAGATTAGGAAGGTAGGGCAATAAAAAGGCCATAGTGGCGAAATAATTACAAATTAGCATCAACACTGAACTGATAGATGTGCAGATGATGTGCAAATAGAGATACTGGAGTGCAAATGAGCAAAAATGATAAATATGGGGATGAGGTAGTAGGGTGGGCTATTTACAGATGGGCTATGTACAGGTGCTTATGCTTAATGTTATTGAGGGAGATGGTAGTCTCCAGCTTCAATGATTTTTGCAATTCGTTCCAGTCATTTGCAGCAGAGAACTGGAAGGAATGGCGGTCAAAGGAGGTGTTGGCTTTGGGGGTGACCAGTGAGATATACCTGCTGGAGCGCATGCTACGGGTGGGTGTTGCTATAGTGACCAGTGAGCTGAGATAGGGCGGGGATTTACCTAGCAGAGACTTCTACATGTCCTGGAGCCAGTGGGTTTGGCGACAAATATGTAGTGAGGGCCAGCCAACGAGAGCGTACAGGTCGCAGTGGTGGGTAGTATATGGGGCTTTGGTAACAAAACGGATGGCACTGTGATAGACTACATCCAATTTGCTGAGTTGGAGGCTATTTTGCAAATGACATCGCCAAAGTCAAGGATCGGTAGGATAGTAAATTTTACGAGGGCATGTTTGGCAGCATGAGTGAAGAAGGCTTTGTTGCGAAATAGGAAGCCGATTCTAGATTTAAATTTTGGATTGGAGATGCTTAATGTGAGTCTGGAAGGAGAGTTTACAGTCTAACCAGACGCCTAGGTATTTGTAGGTGTCCACGTATTCCAAGTCAGACCACGTCAAGAGTTAGTTTTACTAGCATTTAAGAGCAGTTGGAGGCCACAGAAAGAGTGTTGTATGGCATTGAAGTTTGTTTGGAGATTAGTTAGCACAGTGTCCAATGAGGGGCCAGATGTATACAGAATGGTGTCATCTGCGTAGAGATGGATCAGAGAGTCACCAACAGCGAGAGCGACATCGTTGATATATATAGAGAATAGAGTCGGCCCAAGAATTGAACCCTGTGGCACCCCCATAGAGACTGCCAGCTTGACTTATGACGTTATAATTACTTACATTTGCTTCCACCGTATTGTTTTTGCCAGCCAAGTCACCAGCTATGTGTCCCATAATGTCAAATTCATTATTGGAACCAATCGATATGATTGATCATATAAAACCTTGGGACCCAAATGCATAAGTGCTTTAACTCCCCCCTGCGGTGGTCTGGATCAATGAAGCCATGACGTCTGGGTAACTCCAAGTCCCGCAGCATAAGCTCGCAACTTTTAAATGAGGAACCACTGTATGTACAGTTGAAGTCATAATTTTACATACACCTTAGCCAAATACATTTAAACTCAGTTTTCACAATTCCTGACATTTAATCCTAGTAAAAATTCCCTCTCTTTGGTCAGTTAGGATCACCACTTTATTTTAAGAAGGTAAAATGTCAGAATAATAGTAGAATAATATAATTATTTATTTCATCTTTTATTTCTTTCATCACATTCCCAGTGGGTCAGAAGTTTACATACACTCAATTAGTATTTGGTAGCATTGCCTTTAAATGGTTTAACTAGTGTCAAACGTTTTGGGTAGCCTTCCACAATAAGTTTTGCCCATTCATCCTGTCAGAACTGGTGTAAACGAGTCAGGTTTGTAGGCCCCCTTGCTCGCACACGCTTTTTCAGTTCTGCCCACAAATGTAGGACTGAGGTCAGGGCTTTGTGATGGCCACTCCAATACCTTGACTTTGTTGTCCTTAAGCCATTTTGCCAATTTGGAAGTATGCTTGGTTGTCCATTTGGAAGACCCATTTGCGACCAAGTTTTAACTTCCTGACTGATGTCTTGAGATGTTGCTTCAATATATCCACATTATTTTCCTTCCTCATGATGCCATCTATTTTGTGTGCACCAGTCCCTCCTGCAGCAAAGCACCCCCACAACATGATGCGTCACGGTTGGGATGGTGTTCTTCGGCTTGCAAGCCTCCCCTTTGTTCCTCCAAACATAACGACGGTCATTATGGCCAAACAGTTCTATTTTTGTTTCATCAGACCAGAGGGCATTTCCCCAAGAAGTACGATCTTTGTCCCCATGTGCAGTTGCAAACCGTAGTCTGTCTTTTTTATGGCGGTTTTGGAGCAGTGGCTTCTTCCTTGCTGAGCGGTGTTTCAGGTTATGTCAATATAGGACTCGTTTTACTGTGGATATAGATAGTTTTGAACCCGTTTCCCCCAGCATCTTCACAAGGTCCTTTGCTGTTGTTCTGGGATTGATTTGCACTTTTCGCACCAAAGTACGTTCATCTCTAGGAGACAGAGCGTGTCTCCTTCCTGAGCAGTGTGATGACTGCGTGGTCGCATGGTGTTTATACTTGCGTACTATTGTTTGTGAGCGTAGCTTACCAATGTCCGATAGAGGAATTCCTGTCTCTTCCTTCCCCCCACTCTTTCTCTGAATTCGCCATTGTGTTATAATCAAACTGTCCTGTTTTGTTAGTCCTCTAGAGACTGTATTTACTGTATAATGTTAGTGTTTTTATGTATTCTGTAATTGTTTAATAAGTTAGTAAATAAATAATTGAGCCAATTTGCGTAGTGCTGATTCATCAATAAAGTTAGGGTTCGTGCAGACTACAAGAAATTACAACTTTTAAATTGAGACTGAAGAGGTAATAATCCATTAATAAGTGACTTATCTATGATATGAAAACATCTTATGAGAGTTTAATTCAGGAGATAACTCTTTAAACAAATTGTTTAAAGCTTACTGATGAGTTAATTGTTACATTATTAATTTAAATCACGTAATCGATTAAACATAGTTAATTGATTTTATAAAATAACAGTCATCACATTAATGATAGTCACGCTACAAATAATATAGATGAGAACTCTTGGTAGATAGTGTGGTCTACAGCTTATCTACCTCAGGCGAGCAATACCTTGAGACTTCTTTAATATTTGTATATGTTGATTAGCTTATTGGGGTAGGGGTTGTTTAAAGGTCAATAGTCACTCACCCGTAGCGGTGGCGGACCACGTCTCGGCTCAGTCGCTCCGCCAGGTAGGCCCCGATCCTGTCCAACTTCTCTGGGGCTGAAACCGCATAGAAGGTGAGCTTCTCCATGTCTGACTTGGACAAGCCATCCTGAAAGTAGAACACAAGGGGTTACAGAAGTACCAAACATAAGAACATAGTCTGAAACTGTAAAAAGTAAATGGTAAACTCAAAAGGTAAATGGAGAGGTATTGTTTTACGGTGTTCCATAATGGACATAATGCACTTGTTCGGTCTCACTCATGGATTTCAAAGGAATGGAATAGTGTAAGATATAGGGTGGAAACTCCCTCCATCTTAAGCTTACACCAATTGAAATCCATGAGTGGAGTGAACACTTCAGGGAGAAGGGTGGAGAATAAGAATTCAGCGAAGTAGTCATGAAGTTCATGAGAAATGTCTAATTCAACACCTCAACGACATTGAAAATGCCCCCCAATTCCAATACATCAACCCGATGTGTGGGCGGTGGGAGTTAGTGTTGTCCTTGAATTTAAATCATATAGACCCTACCTCTGGCTAACATTTGGGTCAGATGGGGGACAGGAGAGAAGAGAGTTGAGGTATAAATCAAGGTTCAGCAGTAAATCACAGAGGTTAATGGGTTAAGACATTGTCGCTAACCGCTGTCACACGCTGGAAAATGCGTGTTCACATGGACGACTGTCTCTGATGTAGAGGGAGGGCCATCATTAAACTTGTAATTTTATTTATTTTATTTAACCTTTATTTAACTAGATAAGTGAAGAACAAATTCTTATTTAGCATGACGGCCTAGAACTGTGATCTCTCCTGACAAGGGAGCATAGGGCTCTGCTCAAAAGTAGTGCACTATAAAGGGAATAAAGTACCATTTGGGATGCATACTATATGGCAAATTACATGCACTGTCTCCTTGCTTTCTCCCTATCATTATGTATTCTCCACTGTACACATGCTGGCTGCGTGTGTGTTTGCATGACATGATGTCCTCCAAGGCCATTACAATGATAACTCGGGATATTAAATAAAATACATCATAAATAAAGTACTACATTAAACTACACAATACAGGACCGTGGACACTAATGTACACCATGCATAGGGTTGCAAAACTACAGATAATTTACCAAAGTTACTGTAAATTTCCATACTTTTTGTAATAAACAGGTCATTTTTTTAATTATACTCTAAAATATTTTCATATAAAAAATTTAAAAAATCTGAATCTGTATATCCGTGTCCATATTTCCATGACTTTCTAGTGGATAGACCATATGGTTCAAGAGAAAACAGCCTAATAAATTTTTAAAAGCATCAAATCAACAATTACATAATTTGCTATTAACTCTGGATTCCTTCCAACTACTGAATTTTTTGAGACATATTGACATAATAAAATAAATAAAAACGTGTAAAACCCCCAAATTAAAAACCAATGGTATTCACTTAGTTGATGGGTTATTTATTACAGCTTTGTTTTAATATGAAAAATAGAATAACATTATTTTATATATTTTACATGTTATTAATGTTACATAAAATCCTTCAGTTACCAACAATATTATTTATTTTATTTAACTAGGCAAGTCAGTTAAGAGAAAATTCTTATTTACAATGATGGCCTACACCGTCCAAACCGGGACGAAGCTGGGCCAATTGTGCGCAATCACGGCCTGATGTGATACAGCCTGGATTCGAATGCCTCTTGCACTGAGTGCCTTAGAGCACTGTGCCACTCGGGAGCCCAATATGGTAGTTTACTAGTCAATTACCAGTAACATTCTCTCCCTCTGCAACCCTAACTATGCACATATATAGTAATGGAATATGGTCCATTACATTTTAACTGGGTCAATTCCTGAATAGAACTGATATTAATCTAATTGACTTGGACTTGCTGAAATGACTGAGTGACTGGAATGTACTGTATATGTTGGGGTCAATGAAGAGTAAATAGGAACTTGGTGTATGGAAAGTTACTGAGTGAGACAAGGGGAAGTGCAGAAAGTTCCTATTCTGTCCCGTGTTTAAGGAGGGAGGTGAAGGGAAATAGTTAGTGTGATTAGGCAGGCCAGCTGTGGAACGAGGGAGGAGCAAGGAATTTGTCTCGAGGTCAAGTCAACAGATGAAATGAGTAGAAACATCTGAGAGGGGGGCCCTAGGGGCCCACCCCAACGACCCTCCTACTACAGTCCTCTCTCTCACATATACACTTCCATGCCCACAAAGGTTCTAGAATCAGACAGGGCCATGACTACACCAGTGAGAGGAACCAATTAAGTTCCTGCCTAGCTACAGAGATCTATTGGCTGTCTAGATGTGTAGGAGTTGACCCCCCCCCCCCAGCAGGAGGTTATAAATACATGTGCTTGTGTAATCATGCTTCGCCTTTGCAGCTGTTTGGACCAGCGGATGAATAAACTTGATTTGAGCTTTTTCTAGTTGTCCGTTTAAGTTTTTACTCTGTTTGTTCAGAACCTAACACCTGGTTGGAATATTGAACTATAACTGTAGTGAATCATAGGTTAGATTTGTTAGAGCTTATCCAATTACTGATGCATTTGTTTTGTACAACACACCTCATTTCACAAACATTACTTCTAGGATGGCTGTTTCAGACCGAATGTATGTAGCGATCGATAGAGCAGCGGAACTAAATTCAGGGTCACCAGGCAAGATGATGATTTACTTAAAGCCTACAAATACCCATTATAGTGTTTTATAATTACGTGATTCACTTTACTGGCAAAGAAAAACACTAAGTGATTTATAAAGCTGTGTGTAATATTGTATTATAGGGCCTAATGTGTGTACTATCTTGTCTGTTTTCAAACCTGAATGGCTAGAATACATTGTGCACTATAGTTTTATAACCGCTTATGAGTTATTATGGACGCTTATAGTCAGTTTGATAACACATTATTAATGGTGTTATAAAGCGTTATACGTATGTACTTTATAGAAAGAGTAAAAAAAAAATGGTATCTGATACTTTTACAGAAGAGGGACTTCGCTGTCCACAGAGTAATGTCGGCGGAGTAATGTCGCCAGAGTATTTCCAGCACCTAAAGTGCTCTGAGTGATAATTAATTTCACGTTGCGGCCATTTGAGCATTGACTCCCCCCTGCACCTGTTTGCTTACACTAACGGCCCTTGAGATTAAGAGAGACAGTGTGAGAGAGAACGAAGAGAGACTCCCTTGTGTATGTGATTCCGCATACTACACAAATTTAAAACGGGTTCAAGGATTCAAACAGCTGTTAATAAGTTGTCATGTCAAGGTTACCAAAAGTGAAGTGACATTTGATCAAATAGATTTGTCAAACCATAACGGTTTACGTGCCGCGTTATGGCAGGCCAATTATGGGGCTACATCCTATTAACTACATTGTGCACTGTGTAGGAAACAGGGTGTCATTTGGGACACATCCAAGTTGTGTTTGAACGAAAGGCAGATTTCTCATAACAGTGACACGGCGTCTCCAAAGCAAGCAAAGCACTGGGGTAACAACGGGCTTGGATGCATGCACTAGTAAACAATCCTATTTGTGTTATCAAGTTGGTTGTAGTGACAGCTATTTAGTAAATGGCTTGTTATCGCTATAATATGCAGTTCGAGGGCAATGGTTAGGGCTAGATGTGTTAATATTGGTCTGTCAGCTGCTGATGATGACGACCACCATTGTACATAATGACAGTTTAGGGCTGCAGGCCATTTTTAAAATAATGAGATTTAATGATGTTAATGACGTGGTTTTTGCTATTTTCGCATCATAGGCAAATTTAGATTTTGAAAGATGGTTGGAAACTAAAGGAAAATAAGCTTTGGAGGACACAGACTCTTTTGTTCCATGGCTACAAAATTATAACATCATTTGAGAAAAATGTTTGTTTGGCAGTCGTGTATGCTACTTTGAGGGCATTTGCACTCAAAAACCAGGGGAAAGGCTTGATATAAAATGTCCATAACAAAATATGTATTATCTAGGTAAATACAAAGTCATTCAAATATTGTCATTGAATGTCTTGTCAAATGCATTTTGTAACAGAGGTAAAATACTCACTTTGGGGTCCTCTGGGAAGATGTTATCAACCAGGCGTTTGTACCTGGGCCTAAGGGGTCCACAGCAGCCACACACACCTGGAACACAAAACACACAAATAAAAAATAAAAAACACACACACACACACACACACACACACACACACACACACACACTGCGTGATAATAACACAACAATAAAACATAAGACCACAATTATCATCCAATCCCAACATCGTGTCAATAAATACCATATCACTACTGTATAAATTACCATGCATCATTAATATGGGTTATTAACTTTTGCCTTGATTGTTTATGCAACAAAACTTTGCAATTTAGATTAAATTATGTGTGGCCACTGTCCTACACGCTGGATCTTGAAAGTTAGAAGGCTGGGCCCCCCCGAGTGGTGCAGCGGTCCAAGGCACTGCAGTGCTTGAGGCGTCACTACAATGGGACAAGACTAACTACCAATCCAATTGGATATCACGAAATCTGGGAGAAAAAGGGATAAAAAAATAAAAAAAAAATATCTAGAAGGCTACAAAATATAATGAAATAGGGTAACAGAGACAGAGAGACGACAGAGAGAGAGAGAGACAGAGAGACGACAGAGAGACGACAGAGAGAGAGAGAGAGAGAGAGAGAGAGAGAGACAGGTGACGACAGGCGAGAGAGAGAGAGAGAGAGAGAGAGAGAGAGAGACAGGTGACGACAGGCGACAGAGAGAGAGAGAGAGACAGGTGACGACAGGCGACAGAGAGAGCGAGACAGGAGAGTGAGCGAATATGGGTAATTCACTTTTTCCTTGATTGTTTATGCAACAAGACTTTGCAATTTAGATTAAATTATTTTTGCCGACTGTACTAGATGCTGGATCCACCCCCCCGAGTGGCGCAGAGGTCTAAGGCTGCGCAACAGAGAGCGACAGGCGACAAGTGACAGAGAGAAAGTGTGTGAGAAATTGAATGTGTGTGCATGTTTGCATTCATGGCCAGTCCGAGGCCATTGGTCAATCTTCAGAGAAATGTCAGAGCTAGGGTGTTTTACAGGTCTCAGAATGCAGTGGCCCAAAGCAAAGGTGAAATAACAAGTCAGTCCTCTGACAATAGATGTATGTGGAGAGGTCTTTGGCATTAAGAACAGAACCAAACACATTTTTATATAGACTAAAGGTTTCAGGAGTGAAAGAAGAAGAATCACTCAAAACAAAGAAGTTCCGCCAAATAACTTTACACACACGTTTATTTTATTTTTTTAACAATAACACTTTATATATTAAAAGGGCAACTGAAGGCAAAAAAAAAAAACGTATTTGGTTGAAAATGTCTTGTCATCGATATTAGTCAGAAAATGTTGACACTGGAATGAATTTACCAAAAAAGTGTCAATTTGATTATTTTGGGGATAAATTCCAAAACTTTTGTGAGAGTTGTTCACTAATGTCGTCAATTTACAGTGCCTTCAGAAAATAGTCATAACCCTAGACTTATTCCACATTGATGTGTTACTGCCTGAAATTAAAATTGATTCTATTGGTGGT
This sequence comes from Thymallus thymallus, assembly GCA_023634145.1. Classification (NCBI taxonomy): domain Eukaryota; kingdom Metazoa; phylum Chordata; class Actinopteri; order Salmoniformes; family Salmonidae; genus Thymallus; species Thymallus thymallus. The sequence goes on along the minus strand of CM042382.1, from coordinate 33,482,609 downwards.
GTTCTCTCTCTCACACACACACACACACACACACACACACACACGCGAAAACATGTTTTTATAAACTTTTGCACATTTATTGAAAATGAAATGAAGAAATATCTCATTTACATAAGTATTTACACCCCCGAGTCAATACTTTGTGGAAGCACCTTTGTCCGCGATTGTAGCTGCGAGTCTTTCTGGGCAAGTCTCTACGAGTTTTCAACATCTGGATTGTGCAACATTTGCCCATAATACTTTTCAAAATTCTTTGTTGGTGGTCATTGATAGACAACTATTTTCAGGTCTTGCCATAGATTTTCAAGTAGATTTATGTCAAAACTGCAACTTGGCCACGGTCTTCTTGGTAAGCAACTTCAGCGTAGATTTGGCCTTGTGTTTTAGGTTATTGTCCTGCTGAAAGGTGAATTCCTCTCCCAGTGTCTGTTGGAAAGCAGACAACCTGGTTTTTCCTCAAGGATTTTGTCTGTCCTCAACTCTATTGTTTCTTTTTATTCCACCCCCAAAAAAACCTAGTCCTTGCCGATGACAAGCATACCCAAAACACGATGCAGCCACCACTATGCTTGAAAATATGAAGAGTGGTACTCAGTAATGTGTTGTATTTGCCCCAAGCAGAACACTGTATTCAGGACAAAAAGTAATGTGCCACATTTTTTGCAGTATTACTTTAGTGCCTTGTAGCAAACAGGATGCATGTTTTGTAATATTTTTATTCTGTACAGGCTTTCTTCTTTCCAATATGTAAATTACGTTAGTATTTTGGAGTACCTACAATGTTGTGGATTCATCCTCAGTTTTCTCCTATCACAGCCATTAAACTGTTTAAGTCATCAATGGCCTACCTGGTCTTTGTGGGTGAATCTGTGTTTACTCCTGAACTTTAGGCTTGCCATAACAAAAGGGTTGAATACTTATTGATTCAAGACATTTCAGCTTTCCATTTTATATAACATTTGTAAACATTTCAAATAACATAATTCCATTTTGACATTATGGGGTATTGTGTGTAGGCCAGTGACTTCCCCTCCTCCCCTCGCAATTTAATGAATTAAAAAAAAAACTAACACAAAATGTGGAAAAATTCTACCTTCTAAAAGGCACTATACATGATGGTTAAGGTTTGGTTATAATCATGCCGACTTGCCACAGGATTGTAATGCTGCACTGATTGCACTCCAATCGTGGCAGCAGAATCTCCAGACAGAGGGACAGACCGGACCATTATATAGCATGTAGGACTGACTTGTTTACATAAGACAACACGTAGACATGTTATGTTAAAAGAACACTTGGCCCCCTAAGCCCTTTATGGAGTAGTAGATAGTGACTAAGTTGTAAAATTAAAAAAAATGGCACACACACGTTGCCTGTGACTTAAGCTAATTTAGCTAACGTGGCCTGGATTCTCAATGTGCCCGCTAGCTACTACTAACTAGCTTCATTGTCAAACACAGAGATGGATCTATATAGTGATTTTGGGCACTGATAAACAGTGTGTAGCTTGCACTTTATTTATGCTAGTTTAAAAGCTTGCTGATGAAGTTGTAGACATGTTCTCAGAAATCAATCCTGAGCACAGTCAGCAGCTTCTAACTCGATACTGTCTGCAGTAACACATCCACATCAAATCACACCCCCATTGACTCAATTTATAAATTTTTGAAAACAAAATGCGAAACTGGCTGAAATCTTTAAATATTTTCTATAAGAATTCGAACAAACCATGGCACCATCTAAAAAGTTTTATAAATCTCATGTCTTTAACGCACCATAGCTCAATAAAAACCCTTGAAAGGAAGCACACATGCCAGGTCTATAGCAAGACCACAGCAAGTCCAACATGATGGGTTCCAAACTGATCTAAACCCATGGAATTCTACAAGCTCTCCTGGCTATAGCCCATGTTGGAGAGAGACAGTATAAGCATTCTGTTCCATAAAGGCGAGTCCACAACCAGTAAATTAACTAATATCAGCGTATCGTATGGGGGTTTAAAAAAGGAGGGGTGATGACATTTGTTAGCAAGAAAGCAACAACTAAAGGTAGTTTCTGATTGAGCAGCGTTTATCGTGAATACAGTCTCTGCTAAAGCGGGAACATTGCTTTTTAATTTAAATCATGCGATGCGGATAGAATTGAGCCCTTAGTGGCATGGAAACAGGATGACAGAATTACTAGGAAACAACTTTGCCCTATTATGACGTCGTCAAATTTACTTTAGAGAGATGGCAATGTTGCAATTAATGTTACTGGCAAAGTCAGTCAAATAGCTATCAATATTAAAATAGCTCAAATACAGTGGCCCCCTCAATCTTAGTTAGCTGGCTAAAGTTATACTGCATCTAAAGTCTATCTGGCGACATCACAATCATGAAAAAAAGGTTCCTACTAATCATTCGTCTTGATTTTAAATATTTTCCTGTTTCCAAGCCAAATCTGAGTTGTACTGAGGTAGGCTAACGTTAGCCAGCTAGGTAGCGATCTATTCCAACCACCTATTACGCATGACAGGGTCCATCGGCAGAGCATGCAAACCAGTTGGCTGTGCATCCTGCTGGAAGCATGCATTGCATGGTCAATCCATATAGGGCTATTCAGTTTAAAAATGGCAGCGATCCTTTGAACGCATTGGGGACGATGTAACAACGGAGCTCCATTCAATGAAAGGAAGCGAAGTGGGCGGAGGGGCAATTGGCATGTGGAGCTTGGCAAAAGGGGGCATGATTTGTCAACATAATTGTAATCCAAATCCAACCTTCATTTACTCGTTGTGACTCACTAAGGTTCCAAACTCCGTTTTAGACAAGACTGACTTTATTACCAAAACTATCCCATTTACACTTGGCAGTCAATTTTAACACTAATAAATGTTTCCGACTCATATTGATGCCACATAGGCCATTTTCAAAAGGGATTAGTTGGTTTTTAGGAGCAGTCGCTCTATAATGCCAAAATGTTATGCTATGAGGCGGATGAGGCGGGTTACGCACCTGTAAAGTAAAGAGACAGAAATCGCAGTGTAAAAAAGAAAATCCATCATTACCACGAACAGGACTTTGACAAACAGTTCTTCAAAGCTCATAAACAAACTTCTAGCCAAGAGGCGCTTTCTGGTATACAATACATTCTCACCATACAGGTAAAGAGAGGTCACTTTAACACCTAAGCAAAGTTATTTTCCTGGCACAAGGGAGCTTGACGGACCCCCGGGGCTCAAGATTCATAAACTTCATTAATGCAGTGTATCAAAAGCCTGTCAGCAGGCAACCTTTCCAGGCCAACACTGTAAGACGTTCCCTATGGAGCTGGCAATTACCTGCCACATTAAAGCAGAGAGGAAAGCGGGGAGCCTGTGAATGTGCGTTAGTGTAATCAGCGGAGCTTAATGGATTTCACTCTCTGTACGGCGACTCGGGCCATAGGTTCCGTCCCAAATGGCACCCTATACCCTATGTAGTGCACTACTTTTGACCAGGGACCTATGAGTGTCCCTATGGTAGGGACACATAGGGAATAGGGTGCCATGTGGGAAGCCATAAGCCTCACTGTGACAGCTTTGAGTGAAACGGCGAAGGGCTGGGGTGAGATTTGTTAGGCTATTACAATAACCTTTGTTTCTCCAGAAGGCATTCGAAGAAGCAATTCTTCATCTTCTTTATAATGGATCTTTCGATAACAACCAGGTCAGATAACTGATGGTAGGAATACGGTGACCCACCTTCGCAAGACCTTCATGGTAACATCATAATGATTTGACAGATGTTATGAACAGTAATGACAAGAGATGTTAAGACTGATACATACAGTATACAACATGTCAATGACAGCTATAATATGCTAATGAGAGGTCTTACAATGCATTACAACTTCATCATAAAGCATTATACCTGGAGGCTTTAAGTGAAGTTCATTTTTTGTTTGTTATGATAATTGTGTGTTATTGTGTTGGATAGGTTGTGTTCTTCATATAGATTGCTAGTTAACATTTGTTAAGGTATGGGTATGAATACCGTATATGGTTATGAATGTATTTATGGATAGGTGTGAATGGGCTTTCATTTTTGAAGGATACTGCTGGGAAGCTTTCAAAGATCGCTTTGGATTCCTTTCTTAGAAGGGTCGCTACTTGCCTTGATATCAATTTGTGTAACACTATGAATCTGTAGAGGCTTGATCGCAATAATAAAAAAGGACCACTTCACTCTCCATTCAGAAATGTATTAATCCACTTCATTACCATTTTGCGCTCAAGGCAATGTTTAAAACAAAGATTAAATGCCACCACATTTTCCCTCCTTAACCACCAAAAGGCTCCAGATCATATCAGCTAGCTTCCAGTCAAAAGCTTAATTATAAATGTGATGAGCAGGCCTCATATCTTAAATATACCCTTCATCCAAGGGCCCTCATAAGAAATATACATAATATCAATACAAAACACCACTTATATGATGAATATGTATACAAAATGAGTCATAGCACTGGGTTAGGGTTGTGCCAGGTGAAACACCAGTGCCCAGTGCACAAAGCATCATAGCAAGCACCATTGGAAATCTGTGTCACATTTGTCGTCATTTGGTGTCAAGTAAAAAATATACACGGATGGTTCGATCTGTACTTTATTGATCCCCGGCGAGAAATTTCTTTGTCAAGCAGCTACGAAAAAACACAGGGCAGGTGCAAAATGCCAGAACTAAATACATACAAAAGATACATGATACATAGTACGGCAGTATGAAAAAGTATAAAAATACAAGAAGTCTGGAGTGCCAAAAGCTATAAAAAGGCATTGCATAGTATGAGTGAACGACTGAATATGTACACTATACATTGTTAGAGTGTTAGGTGAAAAAAAACTATACAATTATTGCAAGTTGAAATAGCTAAATAAGGAGTATTTGCATGGTTAACTATACAGGTCGATGGCAGAGAAAGATACTTAAATAGCTAAATGTGCGTATGATATAAGTGAGGGCAATAATAATTCCCTTAAAATACAGTCCTTAGTGCAGGGTTTAACTACAGATAAATGCACATTCGATATACTAAATGCAATGAAAAAAAGATACTAACAGCCAAGAAAATGACATCATATCAGTGGTATGACATTTGACTACTGATGATGCACGACAAATACTACTGAGCATTGTCTTTTGGTGTCTAGATCAAAACAAGCATGAGAAAACTCCCAACACTTCAAGACTTTCCAAGAAGATAACACATTCCTATCCAAAACATCACCAGCCATCTGTGAACATCTGTGATGTAACGTTTGACTACTGATTAGATGTAGTACACGTTCTGACCATGTGTGGAATGTCCAAAACGAAAAGCATGGGAGGGGGGATTTTTGACAGCAATCGCCAGGCTCGGGTGAAATCATTAGATTGGGGGGGGCACTGCTGCAGCCGGGCACTGCTGCAGCACTAGCACAATCTGGCAACAGAAGAAACATTTGGCCCTGTCAAAACAGCGTGTGTGTAAATTAAAATGGATTACGGCTGCTCGGATCTGCAAAACTAATTTCTATGCAATTCCCAAATTATCCTGTCCTGTGGGATTAGAAGGAAACGGTTTACTGTATCCTAAGGCGCACTGGAACTACATCAGGGATAGAGCCCAGAAAAAAGGGACTGCCGGGTCTTTTGGAGAACTTCATAGTGAACTGAATAGAAATGACATAAAAATTGGCAATCTGGGATTCAAACCACAACAAAACAGCCACCTCTGCCATTGTTTTGGTAAACAGCTAAGGGATGGGGAAATGTACAGTACCAGTCAAGTTTGGACACCTACTCATTCAAGTTTTTTTTTCTATTCTCTACATTGTAGAATAATAGTGAATACATCAAAATATATGGAATCATGTAGTAACCAAAAAAGTGTTAAACAAATAAAAAATATACAGTATATTATGTGACTTACCACCTGGATTCGGTCTTATGTAGCAACATTTGAATTTCTGTTTTTTTTTACACTGGATAAAAGTAGACACTCAGATCTAGAAAATTGAATATCATAAACTGAATTTGAGGAACAATGGGAAAGTAATTCTGCTTTGAAAGGTGATAAACTTGTAAACTCACTTTTGAGAAAATTGCATTTTAGTGTTTCAGTATCTAGACAGTGTCACAAGCAAAGCACTCATACACCATCACACCACCTCCTCCATGCTTCACGTGGGAACCACACATGCAGAGATCATCTGCTCACCTAGTCTGCGTCTCACAAAGACACTGCAGTTCGAACAAAAAATCTCTAATTTGGAATCATATGACCAAAGGACAGATTTCCACCGGTCTAATGTCCATTGCTCGTGTTTCTTGGCCCAAGCAAGTCTCTTATTCTTATTGGTGTCTTTAGTAGTGGTTTCTTTGCAGCAATTTGACCATGAAGGCCTGATTCACACAGTCTCCTCTGAACAGTTGATGTTGAGATGTGTCTGTTACTTGAACTCTGTGAAGCATGTATTTGGGTTGCAATCTGAGGCTGGTAACTAACTTATCCTCTGCAGCAGAGGTAACTCTGGGTCTTCCTTTCCTGTGGCGGTCCTCATGAGAGACAGTTTCATCATAGCACTTGATGGTTTTTGCAACTGCACTTGAAGAAACTTTCAAAGTACTTGACATTTTCCAGAATGACTGTATACCACCCCTACCTTGTCACAACACAAATTGATTGGCTCAAACGCATTAAGAATGATAGAAATTCCACAAAACAAAAATGTAACAAGGCACACCTGTTAATTGAAATGCATTCCAGGTGACTACCTCATGAAGCTGATTGAGAGAATGCCAAGAGTGTGCAAAGCTGTCATCAAGGCTAAGGGTGGCTACTTTGAAGAATCTCAAATATAAAATATATTTTGATTTGTTCAATACTTTTTTGGTTACTACATGATTTGGATGTCTTCAGTATTAATCTACAACGTAGAAAACTGTAAAAATAAAGGAAAACCCTTGAATGAGTAAGTGTGACCAAACATTTGACTGGTATTGTAAGCACTCTCAAATTCATTGGCATTGCTGATTGTATCTGTACAATCTGTGTGTGCGCTTATTGTTATTGAGCTGTACTGTCCAAACCTAAAAGCAATTTACCATACTACTCAGAACACTAACCCAAACCCGTGCCTTTACAGCACATTTTCCAACAGATTATTCAAATTTTAGGGGACTTTTGAAAGAGCTTTATCTAACCTCGGAGGACTTTTGTTTTGGACAACCCGAAACTTCTGACATTCAATTCAATTGAATAGAACTTGAAGTTCCAGCTATCCTGAAACATGAGAGATATATGGTAATGAGCGCTAATTGCCATTTCAGTTGGCCAAATGGAAAGTCTTGGGGAGGGAGAGGGCAAACAGTGAAGGACAGGGCTGGGAACAGGTCAGCATAGTTAACTAGCTGATAGACCAAACACAGGAAATGACTGAAATATGAGCGGTGAGAACGCAACTCTACCGATCCATTCCACAACACGGTGTAACTTTACACAAAGCAAGGCAGGGAACAGCACACACACACACACAGATAAATGTGTGGGCATACATCAGTTATCAGATGACAAAGATATGCATATCAACACACAATGTGCAGCATACATGAGCACCCGCGCTTGATAAATAGTGCATAAAACCATTATAAAGTATAAACTGCATAAAGAAAACAGAACAATAGTTATTTGTTTAGATAGAATTATAAACATAATCTTTGACTCTACAAAGTCCTAGTGAAAAACATAGGCCTAAATACAAATTGACACTTCCAGCCAATGAAACATCAACATTGTAACAGTCTAATAAATACATTTCATATACTGTACCCTCACAGAGGGGGCCACCAACAAAAATATAAATAATGAAGTAAATGGCATCACATGATATTTTGGTAAAGGAACACTGACGCTACATTTCTCTCCAACCAAGGTGCATGAACTAAAGCGCAAACTGAAGTCAAGATTAAATTCAGCAACTCTAGAGGGGTATCCTACGAATCAGGTTTGAGGAGTTAGTGAGGTAACTTTGGTCAACTAGGAGTTCAGCTCGAGCTAAACGTTCATATGAATGTGGCTCAACTTTTAGTCAGGCAACATTTCTATGGCAACAAATCCTTCAGAACTAAACTGCTCCCAGGCTGGCTAACTCAGGGCTAACTCCATTTATACGGAATGAAGTGTCTGAGACACAAGTTGAGGACCAATAAAATCATATTCCCTCCATCTCGCAAAGATCGCGTCATCATCCCCTTCATTTGAGGAATGTTTTTAAATGTTGTTTTTTTTAAGCCTATTTAACACCATAGCCTGCTGAATTTGCAAGATAACTTTTTTTCCCCATTTAGATTTTGTCACAAATGAAAAATGTGTTACTAACACACCCAAGGACTGATGTTTCAGTATTGTCTGAATGAACAGTTCAGCTTTTGACTAGTGACATGCACGCTTAGTTACAAGCCTGCTAGAGTTAGCGGCAGGCGGACGAGCAATATCCACTCCACCGTCGTAGCACGGATGAAACCTGAGCTGGAATGTGAAGCTAACTGAAGCTGGCTAGCATTAGAAAACCCTGAGTAGATCTAGCTTGCTTCAAAGGATACCCCTCTGGACAGTAGAGGTTGACAGAAATGCTTCTAAATACCCTGTTGAAGGCTACGACCCGAAACACGTTGGTCAGAACAATGAGGAAGTATTTATTGTGGAAGCAACTTCCACTGTCCTCAAAGACTGCAGAAGTTTTGCATGCCATTTTCACATGCAAACAATTTATATGCTATAAATCAGTAGTTCAAGGAATGACTTTCCAGAAGAATTGACATTCTACATTCAAGGCCTTTGCAGATGCAGTACACTGTAGACATGTTTCAGATTGTCTCTTCAACTATAAAGACGGTGTACTGCATCCGCAAATGTCTTGACTGTGGCTTTAACTCAACATAGAAATGACAAGAAATCTGTTTATTTTCATTCAACTGATTTACTGGCAAAGGAAAGATAAACACACACTGAATGAGAGAAAGGGCCAAAGTATAAAAGTTTCCGTTCATATTTCCTATGTCATGATTTCCTTAGATTTCACAATACCACCACAATGCGCTTACACTAAAAAGTCTCATTGATTGAAAAAGTGCATGTGTACAGTGCACAACAAGCAATGAATGCCTATGATGGATCATTATAAAAAGCTGTGGTGTTGAGTCAATCAATTTCCTCCAATGTAATCCAATTTCCTCCAATGTAATCCAATTTCCTCCAATGAGTCCTATCCATTCAATTGACCACACAAAGGCAGAGAACATGCTTGATTAAAGGGCCAATGCAGCATTTTTTCTTCAAGCAAGAATTGTATATAGGACTGTCTGGGAGTGGTCTGTGTGGGGAGGACGGTTATTGGCAGAGAGGTTTGGAACCCTTATTGGTCTATTATCCAATTAACCACATGGTGATGTCACCATGGAAGCCATCCCATGCAAACCAGCTGATTAGAAGGTCCTGTGTAGATTATATTTTCAACCAGAGGCCATCAGGATATAACACTGCTAAAAGAATATTCAGAGACCATCAGGATAGAACACTGCTAAAAAACTTTTACAGTATTAGTTTCATCAGCTGTTGTACAATATGATACAAAACACAGGAAAAAAATAATTTTGACTGCATTGGGACTTTAAAAATCACAATATTTCTTTAGTTTGAGAATGCGGATAAAAACATTGTTAAACATTTTCTCAATGTTTTGAAACCAATGGCCAACAATTCATGGCCTACAGGGTGGTTATATTGTATATACACTCAGTATATAGACCAGTGGAGGCTGCTAAGGGTAGGACAGCTCATAATAATGTCCAGAACGGAGCAAATGGAATGTCTTCGATACCATTCCACTATTCCGCTCCAGCCATTATCACAAGCATGTCCTCATAAATTAAAGGTGCCACCAACCTCCTGTGAGAGACACAATACTATATAGACTCACGTCATTCATAACCCATGGACATTGGAATGAAGCACAATACAAACAACCAAAATAAAACCTACCAAAACTCAGGAGGGATCTTCCGTCCCAAGTTCTGCTGTAGTTGAAAGCTCCATTGGCTTCGGTATGAGGTACCTGCATGTATCTCCTCATGGTCAACCCTAAAGGACCCACAAGGTCCACTGGTCCTCACAAGCCACTGGTCCACTCAGATAATCGAAGAAGCTAAAATCAGATAATCCAAGAATGAACTCAACAAGGTATAGCTTGCTCTACCTTACTGGACTGCAAAAGAGCCCGAATGGCTGGGCTATTGGAGGTTGGATTCCATTGATCAGATCAGAGTAGAAACTTCAGAGTCCACAGAACTGTATGATGTAACCGTTCCACCTCGGCAGAGCTACACAACTCCGTAGTCCAAGCAGGACTTCACTATATTCAACAAATTGCTTTCCCACTTGTTAATTTAGCATAGGTTTGAGACGTGCTACTTTTCACCTGAGACTTCAACACAAGCCCCTCTCAACCTACTCTTCCTATCACTGGTGTTTTAGAGGGTGAAATGTCTCTGACAGAGCGTGTTCGGAAAACGGGTCCAGGGCTGGGCCGTCTATCAGTCAAGGCCTGCAATTATCGGCCAGTCAGACGGAGAAAAGTAGAGACGCCATTGGGCTGTTGTTATCTGTGTCAGTCTACCCCGGGTCAGGTTACTTTGCCTCATAGGACAGTAATGGAGAGGATAATGTGATACAACCCAGAAGAGAAAGACCTAGAAAGTAAAGTGAAGGTATTTAAAAAGTGTGTATTTAATTTTTTTTTTAAATTGCTAAATCCAATACCTTTAAAATAAAAAGAAAATCCATAACATCAATAAACATCAGTTTCCAGCCTCCTCCAACAGTAAGAGATGGAGTTACAAAGCAATCCAACGGAGTTGTACTACATTTTAGTCATTTAGCAGACGGGAGCAATTCGGGTTAAGTGCATTTGCTCAAGGGCACAGACAGATTGTTCACCTAGTCAGCTCGGGGATTCGACCTAGCGACCTTTCGGTAAGAAGCCCAATGCTTTTAACCGCTAGGCTACCTGCCACCTACTCCTCCAGTATATATGCGACTCGTTTCAGGACACTAGGTTTATGGTCGCGCGTCACTACTTTACAGGAGAGGCATTTGAACATGTCAACTTTCATGTGCCTTAATAACAAACTTGTATGCCATCTGTAAATTCAAATAAATGACTGATAGAGAGAGGATGGGCTGGACATGACGACAGATGATTGGTCTGCCATGTAGCACAGTTCTGTCTATAACATGAGCTGCTCAGTTATGTGTAGGTAAGCCATTCTAACGCGGCTATTTTGAAAGATAATCACAAAACTGACCGGCCTGACTTTTCTGGGCAATATATGCAGAGCTTTGTTTATAATGCACTGTCTGCTCTCCTTGAGGCTTTCCCAAGTTGATGCCCAAGAGACCAAACAGCCTCATTATAAAGAAACAGTTGTTCATGGTTATTGAATCATTTTCAGATCTATTTGAATCGATTAATAGACTTAACTACTATGTAATTGAACCAGAGATCAAGGTGTTAATCAGCAAGAATGCAGTGCAAGCTGATAGTATTTGACAACCAAATTGAAGTCAAAATGATTGAAACCAAAGTGTCAGCTGTATGGTGATTTGCGATTCATAACTTTATAACTTCATAATTTTACGTGTACTAACAGTAGAAGTAGGCCAACCGTTAGTGATGATTCGCCGTCAAGAACAGCTAGCATGTCCAGAAAAGTACGTCGCCAGTGGCACGCACACGTCGCAGCTCCACAATGATGTGATTGACTGTCTCTAAGGTGGGGGCTTTTCGGGGCAGCCAGACGAGACAATCGAAGGAGGATGCGGTGAGCAAAGGTTACTGAGCTCGAATTTAGTCAAGCTTGCTCTATATAGATTGATGCTTCTAATTGTGCCTGTTATAAACAACATTTTATTTTGATGATGGTAGGTTATACTCTATGGCTGGATTTATGGATTTTTTCCCAATGCTACATTAATTTGTCAGACCTAACTTGATTGACCCTCTTTCTACAAGGACTAGACGTAGGGCAAATCAATGAAACAGTGAACAAATTTTGTCTGGCCTAAGTGTTGCTAATGCTCTCCATTTTCTGGAGGACCGAGTTTTGAAATCAGTGGAATGTCCGCTGGAATTAGAGTATGATAGCTAAGGAGAAAATTCTGTTGTTTGATTGCAAATAATGCGGAGGGAGCCAAAAAGAGAATACAGAAGAGTGCTGTTGTATAAAACACCTGTCTCCGCATAACATCTTCAAACTAAGGGCAACCACGGCATCCATTAGAGGAAGAAGCGTTCCTCCATGTATACAGGTAAGAGTCTACATTCAGATATTATACATTTCTAATTTTGTCAGAAAGTAGTTTTCATTTCAAGTTAGCTAATGTTACGTGTATGATCTGTGAAGTAATATTATTTCTATCTCAGAGCCATTTGAATTGCTAGTTATAGCCTGATGTTAGCTAACATTGAACCTAGCAGTAGGTTAGATTTAGCTACCAGCAGATTCATGCAAGGTATTACGCCGACATCGCGGCGACAGTCATGGCAGCTCTGCTTCTAGCTCCTAAGCAACTGTGTGCATACCGCCCCAATAGATCCACAGACAATGCAAATCGCACTGCACATTTCCCTATCCCATCTGGACAAGAGGAATACCTATGTAAGAATGCTGTTCATTGACTATAGCTCAGCCTTCAACACTATTGTACGCTCCAAGCTCATCATTAAACTTGGGGCCCTGGGACTGAAGCCCGCTCTGTGCAACTGGGTCCTGGACTTCCTGACGGGCCGCCCCCAGGAGTTGAAGGTAGGAAACAACACTACCACTACGCAGGTGTCCCACAAGGGTGCATGCTCAGCCCCGTCCTTTACTCCCTATTCACCCATTAAAGTACAGTGGGGAGAACAAGTATTTGATACACTGCCGATTTTGCAGGTTTTCCCACTTACAAAGCATGTAGAAGTCTGTAATTTTTATCATAGGTACTCTTCAACTGTGAGTGACGGAATCTAAAACAAAAATCCAGAAAATCACATTGTATGATTTTTAAGTAATTAATTTGCATTTTATTGCATGACATAAGTATTTGATACATCAGAAAAGCAGAACTTAATATTTGGTACAGAAACCTTTGTTTGCAATTACAGAGATCATACGTTTCCTGTAGTTCTTGACCAGGTTTGCACACACTGCAGCAGGGATTTTGGCCAACTCCTCCATACAGATCCTACAGGTTTCGGGGCTGTCGCTGGGTAATACGTACTTTCAGCTCCCTCCAAAGATTTTCTATTGGGTTCAGGTCTGGAGACTGGCTAGGCCACTCCAGGACCTTGAGATGCTTCTTACGGAGCCACTCCTTAGTTGCCCTGGCTGTGTGTTTCGGGTCATTGTCATGCTGGAAGACCCAGCCACGACCCATCTTCAATGCTCTTAATGAGGGAAGGAGGTTGTTGGCCAAGATCTCGCGATACATGGCCCCATCCATCCTCCCCTCAATACGGTGCAGTCGTCCAGTCCCCTTTGCAGAAAAGCATCCCCAAAGAATGATGTTTCCACCTCCATGCTTCACGGTTGGGATGGTGTTCTTGGGGTTGTACTCATCCTTCTTCTTCCTCCAAATACGGTGAGTGGAGTTTAGACCAAAAAGCTCTATTTTTGTCTCATCAGACCACATGACCTTCTCCCATTCCTCCTCTGGATCATCCAGATGGTCATTGGCAAAACTTCAGACGGCCTGGACATGCGCTGGCTTGAGCAGGGGGACCTTGCGTGTGCTGCAGGATTTTAATCCATGACGGCGTAGTGTGTTACTAATGGTTTTCTTTGAGACTGTGGTCCCAGCTCTCTTCAGGTCATTGACCAGGTCCTGCCGTGTAGTTCTGGGCTGATCCCTCACCTTCCTCATGATCATTGATGCCCCACGAGGTGAGATCTTGCATGGTGCCCCAGACCGAGGGAGATTGACCGTCATCTTGAACTTCTTCCATTTTCTAATAATTGCACCAACAGTTTTTGCCTTCTCACCAAGCTGCTTGCCTATTGTCCTGTAGCCCATCCCAGCCTTGTGCAGGTCTACAATTGTATCCCTGATGTCCTTACACAGCTCTCTGGTCTTGGCCATTGTGGAGAGATTGGAGTCTGTTTGATTGAGTGTGTGGACAGGTGTCTTTTATACAGGTAACGAGTTCAAACAGGTGTAGTTAATACAGGTAATGAGTGGAGAACAGGAGGGCTTCTTAAAGAAAAACTAACAGGTCTGTGAGAGCCGGAATACTTACTGGTTGGTAGATGATCAAATACTTGTCATGCAATAAAATACAAATTAATTATTTAAAAATCATACAATATGATTTTCTGGATTTTTAGATTCCGTCTCTCACAGTTGAAGTGTACCTATGATAAAAATTACAGACCTCTACATGCTTTGTAAGTAGGAAAACCTGCAAAATCGGCAGTGTAACAAATACTTGTTCTCCCCACTGTACCTCGGAGTACACAACACTGACAATCTGAAATGGTCCACCCACACAGTGTAGGAAAACAAAGGTGCAACAGCGCCTTTTCAACCACAAGAGGCTGAAGAAATTTGTCTCGGCCACTCAAATTTTACAGATGCAAAACTAAAAGCATCCTGTCGGCTGTATTAACACCTGGTATGGCAACTGCACCGCCCACAACCGCAAGGCTCTCCAGAGGATAGTGTGGTCTGCCCAACGCATTACCGTGGGCAAACTACCCACCCTCCTGGGCACCTACAGCACCTGATGTCATAGGAAGGCAAAAAAAAGATTGTCAAGGACATCAACCCCCGAGCCACTGCCTGTTCACCCCGCTACCATCCAGAAGGCGGGGTCAGTACAGGTGCATCAAAGCTGTAACTGAGAGACAACAGCTTCTATCAGACTGTTAAACAGCCATAACTAGCACATTAGAGGCTGCTGCCTATAGATATAGACAAGAAAATCACTGGTCACTTTAATAATGTTTTCGTATCTTGCATTACTCATCTCATATGTATAAACCGTATTATATAATATTCTACGGTATCTTAGTCACTAATTATGTTTACATATCTTGAATCACTCATCTCATATGCACAGTTGAAGTCGGAAGTTTACATACACTTAGGTTGAAGCCATTAAAACTCATTTTTCAACCACTCCACAGATTTCATGTTAACAAACTATAGTTTTGGAAAGTCGTTTAGGACATCTACGTTGTGCATGACACAAGTAATTCTTCAAACAATTGTTTACAGACCGATTATTTCACTTATAATTCACTATATCACAATTCCAGTGGGTCAGAAGTTTACATACACTAAGTCGACTGCCTTTAAACAGCTTGGAAAATTCCAGAAAATGATGTCATGGCTTTAGAAGCTTCTGATAGGCTAATTGACTTCATTTGAGTCAATTGGAGATGACTTGTGGATGTATTTCAAGGCCTACCTTCAAACTCAGTGCCTCTTTGCTCGACATCATGGGAAAATCAAAAGAGATCAGCCAAGACCTCAGAAAAATAATTGTAGACCTCCACAAGTCTGGTTCATCCTTGGGAGCAATTTCCAAACGCCTGAAGGTACCACGTTCATCTGCACAAACAATAGTACGCAAGTATAAACACGATGGGACCAGCAGCCATCAGACCTCGTTCGGTCTCCTAGAGATTAACGTACTTCGGTGCGAAAAGTACAAATCAATCCCAGAACAACAGCAAAGGACCTTGTGAAGATGCTGGGGGTACAAAGGTATTTCTATTCACAGTAAAACGAGTCCTATATCGACAGCAAGGAAGAAGCCACTGCTCCAAAAAGCCAGACTACGGTTTGCAACTGCACATGGGGACAAAGATCGTACTTTTTGGAGAAATGGCCTTTGGGCTGATGAAACAAAAATAGAACTGTTTGGCCATAATGACCATTGTTGTGTTCAGAGGAAGAAAAGGGGACGATTGCAAGCCGAAGAACACCATCCCAACCGTGAAGCACGGGGGTGGCAGCATCATGTTGTGGGGGTGCTTTGCTGCAGGAGGGATTGGTGCACTTCACAAAATAGATGGCCTCATGAGGAAGGAAAATTATTTGGATATATTGAAGCAACATGTCTAGACATCAGTCAGGAAGTTAAAGCTTGGTCACAAATGGGTCTTCCAATGACCCCAAGCATACTTCCACAGTTGTGACAGTTAAGGACAACAAGGTCAAGGTATTGGAGTGGCCATCACAAAGCCCTGACCTCAATCCTATAGAACATTTGTGGGCAGAACTGAAAAAGCATGTGCGAGCAAGGAGGCTTACAAACCTGACTCAGTTACACCAGTTTTGTCAGGAGGAATGGGCCAAAATTCACCCAACTTATTGTGAGAAGCATGTGGAAGGCTACCTGAAACGTTTGACCCAAGTTAAACAATTGAAAGGCAATGCTACCAAATACTAATTGAGTGTATGTAAACATCTGACCAACTGGGAATGTGATGAAAGAAATAAAAGCTGAAATAAGTTATTCTCTCTACTCTTATTCTGACATTTCACATTCTAAAAATAAAAGTGGTGATCCTAACTTACCTAAAACAAGGAATTTTTACTAGGATTAAATGTCAGGAATTGTGAAAAACTGATTTTAAATGTATTTGGCTAAGGTGTACAGTCGTGGTCAAACGTTTTGAGAATGACAAGTATTGGTCTCCACAAAGTTTGCTGCTTCAGTGTTTTTATGTCAGTAGTTACTATGGTACACTGAAGTATAATTACAAGTATTCCATAAGTGTCAAAGGCTTTCATTGACAATGACATTCAGTTTATGCAAAGAGTCAATATTTGCAGTGTTGACCCTTCTTTTTCAAGACCTCTGCAATCCGCCCTGGCATGCTGTCAATTAACTTCTGGGCCACATCCTGACTGATGGCAGGCCATTCTTGCATAATCAATGCTTGGAGTTTGTCAGAAGTTGTGGGTTTTTGTTTGTCCACCCGCCTCTTGAGGATTGACCACAAGTTCTCAATGGGATTAAGGTCTGGGGAGTTTCCTGGCCATGGACCAAAAATGTCAATGTTTTGTTCCCAGAGCCACTTAGTTATCACTTTTGCCTTATGGCAAGGTGCTCCATCATGCTGGAAAAGGCATTGGTCGTGACCAAACTGTTCTTGGTTGGTTGGGAGAAGTTGCTCTCGGAGGATGTGTTGGTACCATTCTTTATTCATGGCTGTGTTCTTAGGCAAAATTGTGAGTGAGCCCACTCCCTTGGCTGAGAAGCAACCCCACACATGAATGGTCTGAGGATGCTTTACTGTTGGCATGACACAGGACTGATGGTAGCGCTCACCTTGTCTTCTCCGGACAAGGTGTTTTCCGGATGGCCCAAACAATCGGAAAGGGGATTCATCAGAGAAAATGACTCTACCCCAGTCATCAGCAGATGCACTCACACCTGCCTGCTGCCATTCCTGAGCAAGCTCTGCACTGGTGGTGCCCCGATCCCGCAGCTGAATCAACCTCCAGTCTGTTATTCAGACTCAAATCACCATGACAGAGTGATCTCCAGCCTTGTCCTCGTCAACACTCTCACCTGTGTTAACGAGACAATCACTGACATGATGGCAGCTGGTCCTTTTGTGGCAGGGCTGAAATGCAGTGGAAATGTTTTTTTGGGGAATAAGTTCATTTTCATGGCAAAGAGGGACTTTGCAATTAATTGCAATTCATCTGATCACTCATGACATTCTGGAGTATATGCACATTGCCATCATCAACACTGAGGCAGCAAACACTGAGACCAATACTTGTGTGATTCTCAAAACTTTTGGCCACGACTGTATGTAAACTTCCGGCTTCAACTGTATATAGTGTATTCTATACTATGCTACTGTATCTTAGTCCAATGCCGCTCTGACATCGCTCATCCATATGCATATATTCTTAATTCATTCCTTACTTAGATGTATGTTGTGTAACTGTTAGATATTACTTTTTAGATAATACTGCACTGTTGGAGCTAGAAGCACAAGCATTCGCTACACCCGCAATAACATCTTGTAAACACTTGTATGTGACCAATAAAATTTGATTAGATTAGAGTGTGAGTGAGTGAGAGTGTGGTGGACTTGGAGGGGGTATGACCAATATTTACAAACTCACCACATTCACACTCTCGGGCCAATGGCAGGCTTAAACAACAGTGTCCCAGAGGAGTGTCTCGCCAAAAGGAAGCCTGATAAACTACTGCACTGTTGCAACGCAGAGGGAGCACTGGCAGCAGGCGAACACAACAACCTGTCTGGCAGCATTAACCTCAAAGGGCTGGTACATTATAATATGGCAAATTTAGCCATCTCAAAATTCTGTTGCAGAGGTTATATGGTGTGATTTCTTCATGAACAATACTTACTTTTCTCTCTACAGCACTATGTTCAGCCAATCTGTTCGTGCATCATGCCAACTCCTTGTCACTCATTGACATTCCATATACAGCGGGTGAAATAAGTATTGAACACGTCACCATTTTTCTCAGTAAATATATTTCCAAAGGTGCTATTGACATGAAATTAAGATGTGTGTAATAATGTGAAATGACACAGGGAAAAAGTATTGAACACACTTACTGATATTTATTTAATACTTTGTACAAAAGCCTTTGTTGGTAATGACAGCTTCAAGACGCCTCCTGTATGGAGAAACTAGTCGCATGCATTGCTCAGGTGTGATTCTGGCCCATTCTTCCACAGTCTTCAAATCTTGAAGGTTCCGTGGGCCTCTTCTATGAATCTTGATCTTCAGTTCTTTCCATAGATTTTCAATGGGATTTAAGTCAGGTGATTGGCTGGGCCATTCTAGCAGCTTTATTTTCTTTCTTTGAAACCAATTGAGTTTCCTTGGCTGTGTGTTTGGGATCATTGTCTTGCTGAAATGTCCACCCTCATTTCATCTTCATCATCCTGGTAGATGGCAGCAGATTTTTGTCAAGAATGTCTTGGTAAATTTGCCCATTCATCCTTCCTTCAATTATGTGAAGTTTGCCAGTACCATTTGCTGAAATGCAGCCCCACACCATGATGTTCCCACCTCCTCCAAACATGGTGTGTATTATGACATCCAAACAGTTCAATTTTGCTCTCATCTGACCACACTATATTCTCCCAGTATTTCACTGGCTTTTCCAAATGTTGTGCAGCAAACTTTAAACGAGCTTCAACATGCTTTTCTTTCAGCAATGGAGTCTTGCGCGGTGAGCGTGCATACAGGCCATGGCGGTGGAGTGCATTACTTATTGTTTTCTTTGAGACAACAGTACCTGCTAATTGCAGGTCTTTTTGAAGCTCTCCACAAGTGGTCCTTGGCTCTTGGACAACTCTTCTGATTATTCTTTTCACTCCTCTGTCAGAAATCTTGCGAGGAGCACATGGTCGAGGCAAATTTATGGTGAAATTATTGTCTTTCCACTTCCGTATTATGGCCCCAACAGTGCTCACTGGAACATTCAGAAGCTTAGAAATGCGCCTATAACCAATGTGACACCTTGGCAATGAGACCTTTTTGTAGGCCATCAGTTGGGACTGAACCAGCTGATATTAATTTGCACTGACAGGGGGCTGGATTGCTATTTAATTACTGATAGTTTTCAGCTGTTGTCTTGGCTTTCCATGCCTTTTTGCACCTCCCTTTCTTCATGTGTTCAATACTTTTTCCCTGTGTCATTTCACATTATTACACAACTTAATTTCTGAACTTATTTGTTTTGGTTTGTATGGATTACCTGGGTTGTTACCAAAATCTGGTGAAAACTTCATGTCAATAGCACCTTTGGAAATATATTTACTGAGAAAAATGGTGACGTGTTCAATACTTATTTCACCCGCTGTATGTTTGGCTCGACAATGGTCAATGGAGTTGGCAAGTGCACATAAAGGGTAAGGGGATACCTTGTCAGTTGCACAACTGAATGTATTTAACCGAAATGTGTCTTCCGCATTTAAGCCAAACCCTCAGAGAGGTGCGGGGGTCTGCCTTAACCAACTTCCACGTCATCAGCGCCCGGGGAGCAGTTGTTGCTGGGGATATTGCCTTGCTCAAGGGCAGAACAGGAGATGTTTTCACATTGCCGGCTCGGGGATTCGAACCTGCAAACTTTTGTTTACTGGCCCAACGCTCTTAACCGCTAGGTTACCTGGAACCAGGCTACAATGTGGATAGGATTTGACAATACACCACTACTGAAACTGCTTCTTGAAGTGTGTTGTCAAACATATACGCAGCACTAAAATGGGACATCAGAAGACATGAGCTTTGTGCACTTAAAGATCATAACGACATCTTAAAAGTCTAATAAGTATTGTTTTAAGTAGAAAAAATATGATCAGTGGGCACATTTGCTATCTAATAAGGCTGGGAATTGCCAAGGAATTCATGATATAACATTATCATGATACTTAGTGCATTCAGAAAGTATTCATACCCTTGAATTATTCCATATTTTGTGTTACAGCCCAAAAAAATGCCCTCACCCATATACACACACACACACACACACACACACACACACACACACACTACCCCATAATGACAAAGAAATAGTTGCTAATTCATTGAAAATTAAATACAGAATCCTGCATTTAGATACATATTCACACACCTGAGTTAATACATGTTAGAATCACCTTTGGCAGCAATTACAGCTGTGAGTCTATCTGGTTAAGTGACCAAGACCAGTTTTACATTAGTTCTTATTGCAAACTGGATGCAGGTTTAAGAATATTTGTATTCTTTACAGACTTCCTTCTTTTGACTCTGTCATTTAGGTTAGAATTGTGGAGCAACTACAATGTTGTTGATCCATCCTCAGCTCTCCAATCACAGCCATTCAACTCTAACTGTTTTAAAGTCACCATTGGCCTGATGGTGAAATCCCTGAGTGGTTTCCTTCCTCTCAGGCAACTAAGTTAGAGAAGACGCCTGTATCTTTGTAGTAACTGGGTGTATTGATACACCATCCAAAGTGTAATTAATAACTTCACCATGCTCAAAAGTAGTTTTTTTCGGGGCATGGGAAAACCAATAGGTGCCCTTCTATGCGGGGCATGGGAAAACCTCCCTGGTCTGTGGTTGAATCAGTGTTTGGAATTCACTACTCGACTGAAGGACCTTACAGTTAATTGTATGTGTGGGGTACAGAGATAAGGTAGCCATTCAAAAATCATGTTAAACACCATTGTGAGTCCATGCAACTTGTTAAGCAAATCTTTACTCCTGAACATATTTGCCATAACAAAGGTATTGAATACTAAATTTCAGCTTTTTATTTTTAATTAATTTTAAACATAATTCTACTTTGACATTATGAGCTTTTGTGTGTAGACTAGTGACAAAATCTAAATGTAATACATTTTAGATTCAGGCTGTAACAACAACAAAAAAGTAAAGTGATGTCTAAACATAGATGTGGCTGGGCGTAGTTCTAGCATTTCTTTCTGGGTAAGCGTCATCTAATAATTATGTGGAAACTTCATATTTTTACTATGCAAATATGCAAGTAACCATTTCACTGTATTATTTCAACCTTCTATATACTGTGAATGTGACAAAAACCTAGATTTGATATAGTATGTGTTTACCAGAGACGGCAATGTGAAGAACAAGGTCAGATTAGGATATAGGCCAAGGACTAGATAAAGTGTATTTTTACCTGGAGTTTTTCCTTATTGTACGCTACTACTTTTACAACTTTTAGTCTTGAAATCTTTGGTTGTTTACTACTGATGGGTTCGGACCTATAAACTTCAAACATCCTTAATCATGTCAGAGGGAGAGAGAGGAAGGCAGGACTTGAAAATACTGTCAGAACATGTTATTGTTAGACATCAGGGATCCTATGGGAAGGAGGGGGGCCACAGACTGGTACAAGTCAACAGGACAGCTCTGATGTAGGGAGGATTAAGGAATTCAGGCTGAGGTCAGGTCAGATGAAGATACAAAGAACAGTCATGACTAAAGTTCTGTCTAGCAACAGAGATGTATTGGCTGACCATATGTGTGAGGAGGAGACTCCGCAGAGGAAGGGTTAAATACCAGCGCTGGTGTGAATATGTTTTGTCTGTGCAGCTGTCTGACCCATTGGGCGAATAAACTTGGTTTGAGCTTTTGATAGGTTCTGAATAACAGGGTGAAACGGACAACTAACAGTTGGCGCTGCGAGCAGGGTTCACCACAATTTACAGCTGAATCAGTGAACAGGAGCTGGCACCAGAAACAAGGTAGGCACAGTTCCTACACCTGTTAACACTCATTCTGAAATCTTGGGGAGATGAGTCGTAGGCTGAACCAATTATAGGATACGGACCTAGAAAGCCTGAGTTTATTCGGTAGTCCCATTGTATTAAGACCAGTCGTAGCTTTATGGTATAGGGTAGGTTCTGCAATGTAGGCCCGAGCAGGTTGGTACCTGCAGAGGGTAAATCTCGAGTGGGTTGGTTTCCTACTAAACCCGTAAAGGGAGGGTGAAAGCCCAGCCGCGGTGGCCAGAAGGCCAGAGAGTGTGTGTATGGATAAATTGTTATGCTTGTATACTAGTACGGTAGATTGTACATTTATGGTGTAGGGTAGGTTCCCCTCTGTGAAATCCAGGTAAAAATACAGTGTAGGGTAGATTCCGTGTAGGATAGGTCCCTAGTGGTGGTATTCCCCTGCAAGATCTGTAAGGGGGACAAAAGTCCCAGCTGCAGTGAGGCAGTAGAGTGCATGTGGATAGTGATAGAAGGTTGCCTATAAGTTCTGGAGGAGAGCCACATTCATGGATAGAAAAGCAAAAAGATATTTGAACGTTGTTTGAACATGATTTGGGTGTGTTAGCAGTAGCAATAAAGAGAGAGGTTGGTTTATGCCCTATAGGGGCGGGGAACTGACATATTGTGTGGAATTTTGGTAATGTTGGTTGTCAAAAACAAGTGATATGAGGAGTAACACTGGAATAAGATATTAGGTCACACATTTTCCAGTAGTAAATTGGCAGAAGCTTGAGTATTGTTTATAATATAAGGTAGCAGGTCCGGTGACCACATTATTTGGTACCAATACCGTAACAACTCTCCGGGAAGTGGATATCACTACCTGAACAATAGCTAAAACTGGCGTGTATTAGAGTGTGGGAGAGGAGATTTAAACACCCTGGACACAGTCTGGAGAAGCGTCAGAAAAATTACTATTGAAATGGCGACCGGAGGCCCCGATTCTCCCTGTAAAACGGGGCTAGAAGAAGAGAAGTTTAATAAAGCCATAGAGGCGCTGAAACCGCAGAACCGTTCCACCAATTTGGCTCGAATATGGGAAACATTTAGAAAACACTTAAAGGCAGAGGGGCAGGACACTTTCCTATGGCCTCAGTTCGATCAATAGTGGTTCATAGAGATGACGTTCTATGTGAAGGGAGACGTGGGAGGCCACATCAACTTTTTAATAGATGCCTGGAATCAAATATAGCTGATTCCTTACCATGAGATGTAGGCTAAATTTGCGACAGGAAAAATAACATTTAGCAGAGTAATAGGGGCACCATCTAAGGCGATACAGGTATTAACCATGACTTTGAACATAGATCCAGAACAATAACCAGTTCATTTTACATGGATGGAAGTGGAGAATTGACAAAAAGGGTGGATTGGTCACAGGAAACTAGATGGGAGTTAATATTGGGAGAAATTAGATTTCAGGTTACCAAACCAAAATGTACCTTTAAAAATGTTGTAGTGCCGTGGTCGTGGAAAATCATGGAGAAGAGAGACCAGTCATTACGGGAGTGAATCGTTGGACTCAGTGGCAAGACCAACGACGCCGTGTCTAAGGGTAGTACATGCTAAATTAAGGGCACAAACGTTGGGGTGGATTTAAACAAACTTAATGATTGGAAGGAGGACAGTGGATTTATCATTATCATGTTTGGTTTGTAATTAAAAAATGTACGAGTTGCTGATTAAGATGTAGCGAAATGTAAATTTTCTCTTCCAGAAGAGGAGAGGGTGTCATTTTCTTTCTCTTTGAAAGGTTTTCCCCCGAGGCTATGGTCTTAGGAGAGCCAGCTAGTGAAAATCTGCAGCGTTATAAAGTATAAAGGTATGCGGATTAGGCCGTAAAATGAGCTCCCAGATAAGTAAGGCCTGGCCATGTGGGTGTTTGCCATACGGTTTACGACACACACGCAAAAACAACTTACCAGTTATGAATATGGGTTAGTGGTGTTAATACCGTGGGATTTATTGTGTTGGTTTTAAACTTGGTACGTAGAGTGATGGACATTTTTTAAAAATGTTGTTAAATGGTTTCTGAAGGAAAGGGAAAGGAAATACTTTCTGGTGAGGCCTGATCAATCTCACTAGAAATTATTTCCTTATGGAGTTATCAAGAAGGCATAGTCAATTCTAATTGGATGTTAATACTCCAATTTCTTTATTTTTTATTGAACAGGTAGTGTTCATATTTTGGTTTAGATTTCTGTATTTGTTTTGATATACCAGTTTCACCAGATTGGGGATGCTGTATTGTTGGGATTTCTCCCGAAGTGTTAAGAGCTATAACCCCCTGACCTGGTAACTGCGGTGAGGTATATAAGACAATTTGGAAAATGGTTTCAACAGTGTGTGGTTATGCTCTTTGACATTTGTTTTAGGAATTGGGAAGGTAATAATTTGTCATACGGTAAATAGTTGTTTGGATTTTCTGGATCATAAATGCCTTAAACTGTTGTTTTGCTCTGTCCTCTCTAGTTAGGGTGAAGGTGAACACAGATGGTGTCTTAATGCATGGTAGGGATAATTTGACCAATAACCGCGTGAACCTCAACCCCCCTAATCGGCTGAAGAAATAGTGACCAAAGAGTTCAGAGGGGTTTGGTTAAATGCGGAAGACACATTTCAGTTGTACAACTGACTATTATCCCCCCTTTCAATACGGCCCTGTCCTGCACCACTACTATTGAGAACTGAGTCCGAGCCATCAACCGGTGTAAGAGTCTGGAGACCTCGCATGTGAAGAGAGTATGGAGAGAGATCACGTTCAAACTCCTCTCATGCTGCTGATGCACTGGTGGGACAACGGACCAGACAGAATGACTGTACAGAATTGTGGGGGGCGGCTCAGGTGAGAGATGTGTGCTTGGGACATTTTGATTATTCCCCAGATATTGAAAAATCGGGACATTATGAAGGGCCATCAACTGTGACAGGCATGAGTTCCATATGTGCCGTTGGGAATAACGGCCTCTGAAGATGGCGTGCCCGTAACATGATTTAGGGTTACCCTAAACTGTTCATTTGGGGTATCAGGATGATTTTAGGTGTACACGCTGGGAAATTCATGGTGATCTAGATAACAAATGCATTGAGATACCGATCTGTCGTTAACATGCCATTCGAAGGTGAGAAAGGGACAAAACGGGGGCCATAAATGGGAGAAGTTAAAGCTGTGATATAAGTATAACGTTACCCGAGAAAATATATATAGGACTCGTGCACATGAAGTGGTAACTGGGAGACCGAGGGGAGTATCGGGTGCTGTTAATCACGTCACAAATTTGTGATCTGGCCATAATGGGAGAGTCTACGTTGTCCTATTGTCAGGAAATGACCCATGCGTTGCAGTTTGTATATTCCCAGCTGAAAGCTGCACATGAGGAACAGGAGATAACCGAGAGCACGGGCTGAATCCTGGAGATCGAGTGTACATCAAGATCCACCAGGCAGCGTTGATCTGGTCCACACACAGTACTCCTTACAACACCTGCAGAGGTAAAGACCACAGTCTCTCCTCGGTAGGTTCACACTTCTCACGTGGAGTGAGATCCAGCTGTATAATGGGCGAGCTGGAAGTCGCCATGATAGAGGAAGAGTAGATTCCACTGTAGACACGCAGTTGGGTTGTGTATGGGAGCTACTTTAGTTGCCATAGTTGTGTCAGTTGTTTTATTGGTTAAGGCATCATGTAAAAGGACAGGAGGTTGGGGTAATTGTACACTGGACAACATTCTGAGGGGATTGATGTGTGTACAATATTAGCCATTTTTAAAAGACTAAAAATGGCTAATATTGTACAATCCAGGTGTGCAAAGCTCTTAGAGACTTACCCAGAAAGACTCACAGCTGTAATCGCTGATATGATTCCAACATGTAATAACTCAAGGGGTTGAATACTTACAGTACCAGTCAAAAGTTGACATACCTACCCATTCCAGGTTCTTTATTTTTATTATTTTCTACATTGTAGAATAATAGTGAAGACATCAAAACTATGAAATAACACATGGAATCATGTAGTAACCACAAGTGTTAAACAAAATCTAAATAAAATGTATATTTTAGATTCTTCAAAGTAGCCACCCTTTGCCTTGATAACAGCTTTGCATGCTCTCAACCATCTTCATGAGGTAGTCACCTGGAATGCATTTCAAGTAACAGGTGAGCCTTGTTAAAAGTTAATTTGTGGATTTCTTTCCTTCTTAATCCATTTGAGCCAATCAGTTGTGTTCTGACAAGGTAGGGGTGCCATATTATGGCAAGAACAGCTGAAATAAGCAAAGAGAAATGACAGTCCATTACTTCAAGACATGAAGGTCAGTCTATCCTGAAAATTTCAAGAACTTTGAAAGTTTCTTCAAGTGCAGTTGCAAAAACCATCAAGCGCTATGATGAGTACCACCACAGGAAAGGAAGACCCAGAGTTACCTCCGCTGCAGAGGATAAGTTCATTAGAGTTAACTGCACCTCAGAATGCAGCTCAAATAAATGCTTCAAAGAGTTCAAGTAACAGACGCATCTCAACATAAACTGTTCAGAGGAGAATGCATGAATCAGGCCTTCATGGTCCAACTGCTGCAAAGCAACCACTACAAAAATGACACCAATAAGAAGAAGAGACTTGCTTGGGCCAAAAAAACACAAGCAATGGGCATTAGTCTAAATAAATAAATCCCTCAAAAGGTGCTTCAACAAAGTACTGAGTAAAGGGTCTGAATGCTTATGTAAATGTGATTTCAGAATTTTGATAAATGTGCAAAAAAATACAAAACAACTTTTGACATTAAGGGGAAAAAACAAATTAATCAATTTTAGAATAAGGCTGTAACAAAATGTGGAAAAATGTGTATGCTCTTTCTCATGGGAATGGGGAAGTGTGCCTATTTCTTTCCAATTAGGTAATTACTTGACAATATTTCCATGGATTTAGAGGACCCCTTTTCACAAATGGTAATAATGGTAAATCCTAATACAAGTGGGCAGAAATTAAACTCCAAATTCATTAATGTCATGATATAAATTCTAAACTAAAAACGGTGCAGTTTTCCAGATGCTATGACATCAAATCTCCAAATGAGACCATATTTCAGAGGCAAAAATCATTACCGAAAACAAAACAGTCATGTTCGATATTAAGCGAGGCAGCCATATTTGTTTTATGGCACTCAGACCACATAAACCCTGATGACCATATAAAAAAGTCAAGGCCCAGTGATTTCCTTGGAGTCTTGGACACCCAACTCAAACACTGCCAGTAATAGAGCCTGTTTGGTCTGATAAAACGCTGACTCTGCAGCGGAAAATCTCTCTACAAGCACTTGGATAGCAACAAATTCTCACTATTCTGTACTCTTAGTCTGACGGACCAAAACAAGACAAAATTAGTTACCCAAAAAAACCAACTCCAAAACAATTAACACACAATGGGTTATTTTTGACCCAGCCAGTTGGGTCACTGAGCTATGATACACCGGGTACTGTCACTCGTGACAGTAAATGTCATTCATGTTCATCATGTTACATTCGTACACTGCAAATTAAAATGTTCCTTCAATATTTTTGCATATTACATATTTTAAAATAACATTTTTTTTTTAAAATGTATAACAACGTGGTAAGTTTCCCAACATTGGGATATGTATAAGCACTTAAGGCACTCATAATCTTGTGTAAGTCTGATCAGCGCTCAACCTTAACATGTGTTGATAATACAACAGATGAACCAGAATGAGATTTACGTTCACGGGTGGCCAAAAATAACTATCTGAAAGCCACGCCCCTACTAAGCCACGTCTCTAGTCTTCTGATCTGACCCAATGGATCATAGCTCAATTACCCAACCCAAAAAAATGGGTTGTTTGAGACCCAACTGGCTGGGTCAAAACAATCCAAAGTGCGTTGTGTTTTTAACCCAGCATTTTTTTAGAGTGTAAGAGCTAGACGTACTCGGAAGCATTTATGTCAAAGCCCGGTGATCTGGCAGTGACCTCTTTCTACAATCTTTCAACATCATCGCTGCATTTATGAGACCAATACACGGGCAATGATGGCCTCCATTTTGTGTCACACACAGCCCTTCAATTTCTAGTCACATTATGAAGGGGTTGGGGTGAGACAGAAATAAGATGAGGGTTTGGCACCATACTGTGAGCATAAAATGCCCTGAGCGCATCAAAAACCTGTTTCCCTTTTTTCAGCCAGCCAAATAGTCTAATAATGAAAAGACCGCAAGAAAATCATCATTAGTAACATTGCGTGCAGTCTAATTATTTGGCAGTTGCGTCTGGGTTGTGATCATTAGACAACAAACGGAAGAAAAAAAATGACAAATAGGAAGGTAATACCAATAAGAAACGTGTTATTTCATTCTCTGTTGCTTGCCCTAATGAACACAGCCCTATATCATCCTATAGCACTAGGAGTTGGCCAACTAGCAGGCATGGTATTCGGGCACACGTTTACTTTATGAAACGTGTGTTGTGCTGAAGAAAACACATCTGTTCCGACCACAGAGGGAGAAGTTAATCATGACTCCCTTCAAAACCAGGCAATTTCAGCTCACCTCTCCCTTTCTCCTGTCCAAATCTGCCTGGTTACAAGGACAAAACAACAAAATCAACCCTCAACCAGTTGCAAAGGCCATAAAGTCCCATTACCCCAAAACCCCAGGCAGTTAAATCGCTTAACGTGCCATGGACTTAAACCCCTTTTCAGTTAACCACCCCCTTCTGATCTAATGTTCTGAATTCTAAATCCGACCGCAATTTTAAGATTACGGTTGTGAAATTCCTTGATGGATCAGCAAGGAAATCACAATTGGTGAGATCAGTCAGATTAGAGATTCTCTCTGGGAATAGGCAGCAACATGCTGAACTAGAGCAATCAGGGGAAACAGAACCTCCTGCTATGTAAACCCTATATAGAGGATAGTGAAAGTTACTCTGTGAATAGGTAACATGGTGCTGTCCTCATTAAATGTACAGAGGCTGTCTGTCAATTGGTTCACAGCTGTTGGGGCTAAGAAACCCTTGTCGTGGAATAAAAGCAATAAAACACCAGATTCCACCAATTAGGAAACCAACGCTATAAGACTTCCAAAATCAAAGTCAGTTAGCTTGGCTGACTTATTTGAATGGTTAGGCCTCTTGTCCTAGAAGTGTGATAAAAATGTAAGTGTTCCAGGAGGAGGTGGAGGGAAGTACAGAAACTATAGTGAACAAAAATATAAAAACGCAACATGTAATGTGTTGGTCCCATGAGCTGAAATAAAATGATCCCAGAAATGTTCCATACCACAAAAAGCTAATTTCTCAAAAATGTGTTTACATTCCTGTTAGTGAGCATTTCTCCTTTGCCAAGATAATCCATCCACCTGACAGATGTGGCATATCAAGAAGCTGATTAAACAGCATGATCATTACACTGGTGCACCTTGTGCTGGGGACAATAAAAGGCCACTCTAAAATGTGCAGTTGGGTCACACAATACCACAGTTGAGGGAGCATGCAATTGATATGCTGACTGCAGGAATGTTGGCAGAAATGTTAATGTTAATTTCTTTATCATAAGCCGCCTCCAAAATTATTTAAAAAAAATGTGGCAGTACATCCAACGGGCCTCACAACCGCAGACCACGTGTAACCACAACAGCCCAGGACCTCCACTTCCGATTTATTCACCTGCGGGGATCATCTGAGACCAAGGAAAACAGGAAGCAGCAGTAAATGATCTCATATACCATCTCTGATTCTTCAACTGTCGCAATAGTCTACTTTTAACCTTTATTTAACTAGTCAAGTCAGATAAGAACAAATTCTTATTTACAACGACGGCCTATCCTGGAGCAAATTAGGGTTAAGTGCCTTGCTCAAGGACACATCAACCTTTCGGTTACTGGCCCAACGCTCTAACCGCTAGGCTACCAAGCCAGAGAAAATTAATTCTTGCCATTAATTACAGCCACTGAAGTGAAATTAATCTGTATTAGAAATCTACTTGACGTGCCAGCAACTGCAATAAATGATTAGGTCTAGATATTTGGCCAATCAATCCTATTGTACCAATCATTTTCCATGGACTACTGATCTTCATAATTTTCCTGGGATACTACTAGTCTCCTTTCTTGATCCATTTCCAAGAACGGCAGAATACAAGAATTACAAAAGGTTTCTTTTACCCAATATAGGCGAATTCAGTATAAAAATCTGCATCAGTAAGTATTAGTTTTTTGTCAGCTGAAATTCAACTGCACAATCCAAATCAGCCAACGCATCATCAGATATTATTTATGCACAGCTGTATTATATCAAGGTCCATATCAGAATGGATCCTGACAAGTTGCAGAAAAGGTTAGAGCTAAAGGAATTATATCTGATTTTCCATTGCTGTAGGAAATGCAATAGAATCTAGATTGACCAAACTGACCAAAAAGCCAGTCAGAAGGTATGTGGGGCATGGTATGCAAACTTATCATCCAGACAGTCTCCATAATCATGCATGCAGTGAATTTTGCAAAGCCATCACTCAGTGATGTCCGCCTAGCCATAAACCTAAAGCCTTCATAAAAGTGCTGGCTCGACCACTATTCATTAAATAGTGCACTACTTTTGACCAGGACCTAGGGCACTGGTCAAAAGTAATACACTATGTAGGGAATATGGTGAAATTTTTTGGACGCACATAAGGCCTTATTGATTCACTAATGGCGGCCAACTACGCCCCAAATATTTATTCTTTTTTTTACTCTGCCATTTTTAACAATTCATTCCCACCCCCAGTCCTTGAATTTACCTAAATAAGTCTATATAACACACCGCCATTGTCAGACTCTTAATATCACAAACCAAACTGGAGTTTTAGGAAGGCATGTCATTTTTTGGTTTTCCCCCGTTGCCCCTCCTCCCAACAGTAGGGCCTGCGCCACTCCTTCCTCAGACAGTTGAAAGTGCAGCGCCCAGCTGATAATCACCCTGACATATGACATGAAACTGAACCTAAACTATACGGACATAACAGATTAAATCAATTAAGTAAAGTATGATGGGGAGAATGGTTGAGTTGATGGCAAGGGGAAGCGAACAATGCATCATTATGTAAATCAATTGTGAATGAAGAACAGGATGGGCCATTCGATTGTATCAATTGTAATTATAGGCCTAATCTGAAAATGGTATGTGACCTATATCAGTTCACAGAATCAAAGCAGTCTTAAGTCTACTCTGGCCTACTTGGAGTAGGCTACACAGTCAGAGCGTGCGTAATTGTACATGCTGAATTGCTTTCAATATCTGGTAAAACATCCACATCAGGCAAGTGGTGAACAAGCGTCAAAGAGTGTGGTGATGAGGCTTGTGGAACCTTACGTTGGGATGGGGAGAAATGTCACCATGGACAATTTCTTCACTTCACGGTCATTGGCGAAGTTGCTTGCAAAGAAAACAAGTCTGGCAGGCACCATGGACAAAGTGAGACGGGAGCTCTATCCCTCAGCGCAAAATAAGTCCCTGCACATCCATTGTGGTACAAAGGTGCTGAAGAATGAAAATACAACGTGACAATAAACCGAGACTATTATGCACTACAACCAACCAAACAAAAGGTACAGTGCATCCAGGCTGTATCACATCCGGCGTGATTGGGAGTCCCATAAGGCGGCGCGCAATTGGCCCAGCGTTGTCCGGGTTTGGCCGGTGTAGGCCGTAATTGTAAATAAGAATTTGTTCTTAACTGACTTCCCTAGTTAAAGGTAAAAAAATAAAATGCTTTTCTTTCAAAAACAAGGACATTTCTAAGTGACCCCAAACTGAAAAACAGCTTCTATCTCAAGATCATCACTGTTAAAACAGCCATCACTTGCACATCAGAGGCTGCTGCCTAAAGACATAGATTAGAAATCACTGCTCACTTAGAGAAATGGAAAACTAGCCACTTTAATAATGTTTTCGTATCTTACATTACTCATCTCATATGTATAAACCGTATTATATAATATTCTACAGTATATTAGTCAGTTTAATTATGTTTACATATCTTGAGTCACTCATCTCATATATACAGTTGAAGTCGGAAGTTTACATACACTTAGGTTGAAGTCATTAAAACTAATTTCTCAACCACTCCACAGATTTCATGTTAACAAACTATAGTTTTGGAAAGTCTGTTAGGACTAGGGATGGGCATTTGAAATGATTCCACTATTCGAATAATATCCAATATTTTTTGGGAATATTCTAATATTCGAAAATGTTTTAATGCTGCTGCCGTTCCATTATGTAATTAGCCTGACATGACAACGCATTCAGTGACAAGAATTGTGACTGTTAAGCTATTAGAATAAATAACAGTTAAATAAACAACACAAATGCAAGATACATTTATTGAACATGACGAAAAGACATTGAACTTGAAAAATGCTGGTCTTCAGAAGTAGGTTCTTAAACGGAGTGCAAAAAACATACATTGAACAAAATTAAACATTATGTAGGCTATCCTTTAATATCCTTTTGAAAAACAAAAGATACACATGTAGAATTATAACCTATTAATTTGCAGAGATCAATCCTTGGAACTGGGATCTTATAGAGGCTACAGCGTTTGTTTGTCCTGTGACAAAGTTGTTTCTTTATGCTTCAACCTCATGTGGTTTTGCATTGAAGTGGTAGACTTGTGGTACACTAGCTTGACATTGCATATTTTACACTTAACGTTTGTTTGGTTGTCAACATGATCGAAATACCTCCACACCTCGCTTCGCTTGCTTGCCATTTTTCCAGTTGAGCGCCAAATGATAAACTGCAGCAGAACACAGAATAGCCGTCCTTTTTTGCTTATTATTTATTAAATAACATAAAACGTCACAAAATGTATAATACATGACACATGGAACACTTAATTTCATATTACATTTCCCTTTTTTTCTTTTTATCCTTTGAACTACCGTCATAAGTATTCAAATACTAACTTTATTTAGGATATTCGAGTATTCGAGTAATCGTGCCCATCCCTAGTTAGGACATCTACTTTGTGCATGATAAGTATTTCTTCCAACAATTGTTTACACTATATCACAACAATTGTAGACCTCTACAAGTCCGGTTCATCCTTGTGAGCAATTTCCAAACGCCTGAAGGTACCACGTTCACCTGTACAAACAATAGTACGCAAGTATAAACACCATAGGACCACGCAGCCGTCATACCGCTCAGGAAGGAGATGCATTCTGTCTCTTAGAGATTAACGTACTTTGGTGCAAAAAGTGCAAATCAATCCCAGAACAACAGCAAAAGGACCTTGTGAAGATGCTGGAGGAAACAGGTACAAAACAATCAGGAACATTGCAAAAACCCTGGGCATGCCCAAGTAAACAGTTTGGTTCATCATTAACAAGAAAAAAAAAAAATCAGAAAAAAAACAACAAGAAACTCAATTATGTCAAAAGACCCAGTAGACCAAGGAAGACCACTGAAGTGGATGGCCGGAGAATACTCTTTGGTGAAGAAAACCCCCCCTGACAACAGCCCAAAAGATCAAAAACACTCTCCTGGATGCAGGTGTAGATGTATCAAAGTCTACCATACGTAGAAGACAACACCAGCAGGACTACAGAGGGTACACTACAAGATGCAAACCACTGAAGCCTGAAGAACAGAAAGGCGTGATTACAGTTTGCTAAAAAGCACCTAAAAGACCCCCAAGAGTTCTGGAAAAAAGTATTGTGGACAGATGAGACAAAGATTAACATGTACCAGTGATGGAACGTGGAAAATGTAGAGAAAAAAAAAAGAAATGCCCATGATCCAAAGCATATCACCTCATCTGTGAAACATGGTGGAGGGTGTGTTATGGCTTGGGCCTGTATGGCTGCCAGTGGAACAGGCTCACTTGTCTTCATCGATGATGTGACTGCAGACAGAAGTAGAACAATGAATTCTGAAGTCTACAGAAATATTTTATCTGCTCAGATAAAACCAAATGCCTCCAAACTCATTGAACGGCACTTCATCATGCAATGAGACAATGACCCTAAACATACTGCTAGAGCAACGAAGGGGTTTTTTGCATTTTACATGCTGAAGAGGAGACTGAAGGCAATAAGTCCCCGAAACAAGCAGGAACTGAACATGGCTGCAGTACAGGCCTGGCAGAGCATCGCCAGGGAAGATACCCAGCGTCTGGTGATGTCGATGCATCACAGACTTCAAGCAGTCATTGCATGCATCCGATATGTATGACAATACCCTCAAATTGAAGCTGACAGTCTGCACTTCAACCTCATTGTCATTGCATCCTTTCAAACTCAAAGTGCTAGGGTACAGAACCAAAATAACAAAAAAAGGTCACTGTCCAATGAATTATGGTTTTCACTGTATGTGACCAATAAAAATGTATTTGATTTGAAACACTTTTCATTTTCGATTGATAAATGTGACTGACCGACTTGATTCGGTCTTATGTAGCAAAATTTGAAATTGTGTTTTTACATTAGATAAACACAGAGGCACAGACCTACAAAATTGTAAATCATACACTGCATTTAAGGGAACAATGGGAAAGTCATTATTCTTTGAAAGTTGATAAACTTGTAATCTTACTTTTGAGAAAATGGCCTTTGAATAATTTGGTACCTAGTGAAGAGCTCTTCTTTGTCTACACCCATTCAGCATAGTTCACACCCTCTTAAGCTTTAGCCCCACCCATCTCGTTTCACTCTCGGAGCGTTCAGAGTGCACACTTGACACTCTGGCGATGAGTAGGGTTGATCCGAGCGTTCTGACCTCATAAACGGCAGTCAAGCACCCAAGCTAACTGGCTAACATTGGCTAGCTTGCTACAGACACAAAATTGGGATTATGGTTCATTGTTTACCTCTGGATAACATGAAAAACAGCAAAACCAGCTCTGCTGGCAACACTTTAATAAGGTTTTTTTGTCAACGTTTACTGACACCGGCCATATTCAACAGGTCTTGTGCTTTCATAAATTCATCAGTTATTATGCGCTCTGGCATACACAAACTGAATTTACGAATGCATCCGAAACGGTTACTTGCATAGTGGAGTCTTTTGTTAAAACCTGTAGCTAGCTAGGTAAACAGTGAACCTAGCTAGGTAAACAACGTGTAAGATCATATACATAACATTAGCTAGCTAGCTAGCTAGCTAGCTAGCTAGCTAAACAATGAACCATAATCCCAACTCGTAACTACCCTGTATGAATCTGCAGGTAGCTAACCAACCAGGTTCAATGTTAGCAAGCAAATGGCTCTGATATACAAATAATAAGATCATACACATAACATTAGCTAGAGAGCCAGACAGCTAGCGTTACCTAGCTAACAGTACATCAACTTGAAATGAAACAACTGTCAAAATTAGAAATGTGTAATATCTGAAAATGGAGCTAGCTAGACTATCTTACCCGTATACATCATGCATGATGGACGCGTCTCCCTGTCACGGATGCCATGGTTGCCCTTAGTTTGAAGATGTAATCCAGAGACAGGTGTTTTTGCCATCACTTAGCTATCATATTCAAATTCCACTGATTTCAAAACTCGATCCTCCAGAAAGTGGAGACCAACACTTATGCAGCTCCACTACACTATACACTTTTTTAAAAATACACGTTAGACAGAATTCCCTACACATACTGACGAGCTCAAATAGACAGAAGCCTTTCTATATGGTAGACCAATGCGAACTCCTCTCTCGGCATGTCCAGCCCACTCATTATCTCAGCCAATCATGTTTAGCGGGAAGGTTGCGGTCTTGTTCCGTGGCTTAACCTACTAAGTTCGTATTTACACTTGGGGGGGCTCCCAAGTGGCACAGTGGTCTAAAACACTGCATCTCAGTGCTAGAATGTATCACAACCGGCCGTGATTGGGAGTCCCACAGGGCGGCGCACAATTTGCCCAGCGTCGTCAGAGTTTAGCCGGTGTAAGCCATCATTGTAAATAAGAACTTGCCTAGTTAAATAATGGTTAAAATAATTTTAAAAAATGGCACATGAATGTTCACATGCTCTAGAAGGCATTTCTGCCCCCAAAACACTTTAATTTTTTTTTCATTTTCTCCCCAATTGGTAGTTACAGTCTTGTCCAATCACTACAACTCCAGTATGGACTCAGGAGAGGCGAAGGTTGAGAGCCGTGCGTCCTCCGAAACACAACCCACCAAGCCGCACTGCTTCTTGACACAATGAACGCCTAACCCGGAAGCCAGCCGCACCAATGTGTCGGAGGAACTACCGTCCACCTGGCGACTGAGTCAACGTGCATGCGCCCGGCCCGCCACAGGAGATGCTAGAGCGCGATGGGACAAGGACAACCTGTCCGGCCAAACCCTCCCTAATCCGGACGACGCTGGGCCAATTGTGCGTCGCCTCATGGGTCTCCCGGTTGCTGCAAAACACATTTTGATAAAAAAAAATAATAATAAGTTTACGTTCAAATGGCTCTCCTGTGAAGTAGTGACCCGCGGCATAAGCCTCGTTTAGTGAAATAAGTCACAAATGAGCCCCTAGAAGTTTTCCATTCAAGAACACTTGCTCCATTTATGCCAATAACATTCCCATTACACCAACTCCTTGAATTCCCTACTCCTTGAAGTTTGCAGTTTTCACAACACTATTTTGAGCAAAACATGCCCCTATGAGAACAACTAGACCACATACGGCAGGGAAGAATCTGATCGAAATATGTGGAACAAAAGATGCCTCTCTGACGTGTAATTCTATTTGTGACATTTCTATTTGCAAAGCTCCACACCCTTTGCCTACTGAAATTGGACCGGACAAAGCCTCCCAACATGTATTACGGGTTATTTACACTGCCTTAGACATTCATTTAGTGGAGTGTTTATCTCAATGACTGTGCCACATTGGAACATGAGCTTTTAAGGTTGTGCATTCGGGTACACAGAATCCAGCCTGTGTACCCGATTCAGACACACTTCACATTGGGAAATGAGTGAGATTAGAGTTACAGATGTTAGAAAACAATCCAAATGGTCATCTCTATCAGCCTACACTTCAAAACAGGGAACATGTGGAGCTCTTAGCTGAACACTGAAAACACACAAAACAAAGTACAGCACAGCACAACTCAGCCGAGGCTGCAGTGCTGCTGAGCTTTCTATTTTTTAAATAACTCCCCCAGCTCCAGTCAAGCCTGGGCTGACATAATGGCAACGGTTTTGTCCTACATAATTACTTAATTGAGGTGGTTAACACTTTAGGTGTTAATGAGTAGATAAATGGCTTCAATAACAAAATCTCAACCTATCCCTTTAATATGGAGGAAATTACAGCCATTGGAGCTAATTACAGGGTTTTTTTCTGTGTAGAGAATTCTCAGCCGGGGTGTCTAAGTGGTAATTTTCAGTGTCAACTTAAATGACCCAAACCAGATAGAAAGCAATCAGAAGAGATATTGGATATGGATGGAGATTTCATGTTAACTATAATTTTAGCTTTCTATCCAGCCCTCTACTTTGTGCATGACACAAGTCATTCTTCCAAATATTGTTTACAGGTTTACTTATAATTCACTATATCACAATTCCAGTGGGTCAGAAGTTTACTACATACACTAAGTTGACTGTGCCTTTAAACAGCTTGGAAAATTCCAGAAAATGGTGTCATGGCTTTAGAAGCTTCTGATAGGCTAATTTACATAATTTGAGTCAATTGGAGGTGTACCTGAGGATGTATTTCAAGGCCTACCTTCAAACTCAGTGCATCTTTGCTTGACATCATGGGAAAATCAAAAGAAAATCAGCCAAGACCTCTGAAAAAAGATTGTAGACCTCCACAAGTCTGGTTCATCCTTGGGATCAATTTCCAAACGCCTGAAGGTACCACGTTCATCTGTACAAACAATAGTACGCAAGTATAAACACCATGGGACCACGCAGTCGTCATACCGCTCAGGAAGGAGACGTGTTCTGTCTCCTAGAGATGAACGTACTTTGGTGCGAAAAGTGCAAATCAATCCCAGAACAACAACAAAGAACCTTGTGAAGATGCTGGACGAAACAGGTACAAAAGCATCTATAGCCACAGTAAAACGAGTCCTATATCGACATAACCTGAAAGACCGCTCAGCATAGAAGAAGCCACTGCTCAAAAACCGCCATAAAAAAGACAGACTACGGTTTGCAACTTCACATGGGGACAAAGATCATACTTTTTGGAGAAATGTCATCTGGTCTGATGAAACAAAAATAGAACTGTTTGGCCATAATGACCATTGTTATGTTTGGAGGAAAAAGGGAGACGCACAGGGCTGGCAGCATCATGTTGTGGGGGTGCTTTGCTACAGGAGGGACTGGTGCACTTCACAAAATAGATGGCATCATGAGGAAGGAAAATTACGTGGATATATTTAAGCAACAACTCAAGACATCAGTCAGGAAGTTAAATCTTCCAAATGGACAATGACCCCAAGCATACTTCCAAAGTTGTGGCAAAATGGCTTAAGGACAACAAAGTCAAGGTATTGGAGTGGACATCACAAAGCCCTTTATTTGATTGAGAACTAACAATCAAATAAAAGCTAGACAGTCAGGGAGACAATGTACAATTGTCTCTCAGCTCAATGTAAAAGTGTAAAATTAGCAAAATTTTCTCTACGCTGCCAAGATAGCTAGAAAGGTATGATCGAGTTTACACTTCCAATCAACTGTGGTGAGGTGAACATAATGAAAGTCTACAAAATCTATTCATTAAAAAAACAATAAGAATAATAATTACTTCTACTTGCCGTTATCATTCACCTGATAAGAGTTTAGTTTTTTGCTAACATCACTGGGTCACCGCTTTGCCTGGGCAAGAAAAGTTTGGAAACGCCTTGCTCCAACACACACAGGCCATATTCCACTGATGCATTGGCCTAAAAAATATCAATGTATGAGGGTATCATGTTACAGCTGGGCAATTCCACAGTAACAGAATGACCCAGAGACTCAGATTTCTCACTTCAAAATGTACGCCAAACTAAAAAAAAATATTTCAAAGTATAAACCAGACAATTTTAAGCAAAAGGACTATGTACACAGAACATGTCACAAAAACACATTTACTGGAAGAAAATGACAAGATTATCAAAAACTCTTAAAAAATATCTGCTCCGGATTAAAATTCTAAAGATGTCTGCAGAAAGAATAGGGTGTCAGCTATGACATGACACCTTGAGTTTGATATTTATTTTGGTCGATTTACAAATCGGTAATGGAATTACGTTAACGGAATTACATCATGGTCTGTACTACACAGAAATCCATGGATATGAATTTCATGGTCTTCGTGGTGATGTATCCTGAATAGGTACACATTGGTAGAAATAGGCAATATCCTCATTTTGCATATTAGGATAATATTGTACACACTGGCTACTATTCTAACAAGCTCTGCCCCCAAACAAGACCACATTTGATTGGTCCAGACCAAATCTGAACCAATCAGAGATGTCCATTTCACAAGTTTGGACATCACAGTACAGTACATTATACTGTACTCTAGTGTGCTGTACCTTTACTCTAATGTACAAACTTGTGAAACATAGTTGCTATGATTGGTTCAGATTTGGTCCTGCCAGGGCTAACTGACCAAATTTCAACTACTTTTCAACATCCATAGATGCTCAGTGGGTGAGGATGCTTGTTACAGAAATGACATTAACTGGAGACAGTGAAGAGAAAGCAAGATCGTCAGAGAGAGAGAGAGAGAGAGAGAGAAAGGGGTTGTCCAGACTATTTTCACAGTCTTCCTTTGACCACCAGACGACAGAGAGAAAGAAACAGTTGAGCTGAACATAATAGTATGCCAGTGGGAGGACAGTAACAGGTGACCCAACTGTGGTTTGTGACTACCATGATTTCCCATTGATTTTCTAAAATAATGAGATGTAATCACTTAATTATTCATAAACAACTTTGAGATCAGTAAAAACACTAACAAATTGATAGGACTATCTTTACTTGTTACTTATGTGAACTTTCATTATCCTCCCTCATGAGGAAGAGACATGTAAAAAAAAAAAAAAAAAGACATCTTAATAATGTGGGTTTTTGGTAAAGGAATGACAATTCAAAAGGCAATGTTTCTTAAGGCAAATAATTTCCCCTAAACTAAATATAAGTGTTGATACTAGTTGGCAGGGGTATTTACTTTAATATTATTGTGTTTTGATGCATTTCTAATTCCTCAAGACTTTTCTCTGGTAGATCTTGTCTAAGATCCCTTTTCCATGTGTTTTACCAAAAATCAAAGCCTTTGCTTATTCTTAATTTTACAGATGTTGGTGCTTATAGGTCCTTTTAGATGGAAATGCCCAGCTGCTAATTACATTAGACTTACCATAGGATAATTATAGAACAGGCAATGGTAAATTGGGCGTCCATGTGAACAAGAACTGCCTCTGGTGGCAAATAAGAATGAGGTTTCAATAGGTCACTACTAGTTACAGGGAGATTTACTGACATACTTGGAATGCCTGTGCTCGGTCCATAATATAAGGTGCTGCCCAGTGCCCACAGCTAAATAATGGACGATACACAAACAAGTGCTAGGGACAGCATAATAAAGCTTCACAAATATACCAAATCAAAATGAAGTTAGGCTACAGTAATACATTTTTTAATTCTGTAATTTTACTGATTGAATACTATCATTGAATGTGTAGCCTATTATCAATAATATATCTTAATCAAAACCATTCCTGGCTCAATTATGAAATGATATGCATGTGTTTAGATAGCTTCATCATGAGCCAGTTGAGGAGAACTTAGAGGTTTACTGACAAGTTAGGGCCTTATTCAATCCATTGCGCTGAAGATCTGCATCATAGCGCATTTGACAATTAAAGGCAATGTTCCCGCTGAAATTACCTTTACATTTGAACATACTTTGTGTTTTTTTTATTTAACTAGGCAAGTCAGTTAAGAACACATTCTTATTTACAATGACGGCCTACCTACAGGGTCAGCCCCTGGAGCAAATGAGGGTTAAGTGCCTTGCTCAAGGACACATCGACAGGTTTTTCACCTTGCTGGCTCTATTAGAACCAGCAACCTTTCAGTTACAACCCTCTAACCGCTAGGCTACCTGCCGCCCCAGCTATAGGGCCACTATTTTCATGCCACTTCGATATGAAGTGATTTTTGTAGCAGGTTAGGAGAACAGTTTCTCTAACCCTAACCATTTTTTGTTTTACCTTAACCGTAGTCTCCTAACCTGCTACGTTAATTATCCTAACCTGATACGAAAAAGACACTTTGGTATCGAAATGGCGTAAAAAGTGAGTTTCCCCTTCAGCGATACGGATTGAATCCAGCCCTTAATTTTTGACCTAGACACAAGAACGTGCAAACCACAGCCACTGTCAATCAGAAACCAGGCCTAATTCTACGCTTAGCGTTCACCTTTTTTTATGATGTCATATTGCCCACAGTCCTAAACGTAGTCTTGAAGTCGGGCTACTGACAACTAATTCAAACACCACAATGTGTATTTATGCAAGGCCTATATAGTCTATCATATTTGAGTTTAGTGAACGCACAATGTTGCGACACACAGACGTCGTGCCAGAGCAATATCCTTATGCACCCAAGACGTGTCTGCTCTATTTGAAACAACCATTGATGGCCCTGATCATTCCCTCAACACCATGCTTTGAACACCCTTTGATGAGCTAATGACCGATTGTGCAAAACGCTATGGGTTGAACAAGCGACCCCCTTCGTCAATGTACCGCGGTTGACAACAAGTACCACAACCTTTCAATTGAAAACATTCCTTCAAAAACGATCACGTCGCTTACCGGCTGGCATCCTTCTGCTAATGTACTGCAGTTCCACTGGCTTGGACAGCGATGGATTTTTTTTTTTTTAGTTTTGCTACATGTATCTTGTGTCGTCCGTATTCTCCGAAATCGCTGCTCCTTCACTTCATCAAATTACATCGGAAGCGGGGTCGACCAGAGGCACACTGTAAATTAAATCATGGACATAAATTCAGTCGTAAATGCGTTGAATCCTTTTGGTAGGCAAAATTAAATGTTGGTTCGAAAGAGTCTACGTCTTAACATCACCTACATACATGGCACCATGATAGACTATAACGTAAACTACCTATGTAAAAAAAAAAATATATATATATAAATAGAAAATGTCTCGGTGGATTCGAATGTCACGAATAGATTCTAACGTATGTTGGTCAACGACACAATGTAACATTCGAAGGCTTTGATGGTTAAATACCTGTAAACTTTGCGGATTAACCCCTAAAGATTAGGCTACAGCTTCCTGTATTAGAGGGCTGCTTTACGTTGAGGGACAACACGGAAGTAGGAGTTGCTCTTGAAGCGAAATGTCACCTCTTCGCTCCTAAACTATGGAAATGATTACATATTTCTCTGTTTAATAGGGGAAATATAGGTATATGGCCTGTTTAGTTATTCTTACCAGATAATTATTTGAAGGGGACTGTCATGTTTGTTTATGCCAACCAATCAATAAGGAAGTGGGACCTAAATGAGTCCCTCCCACTAGTACCACAACTTTCATAACGGATCCATGTTCATGCATGATAAATTGTTGCACACTGAGGGCTTTAAGACTGGCGCTATCAGGAGATATACAAGGGTATATTTTACTTTTAGACAGCTATGCTCCCAAGTGGCGCAGTGGTCAAAGACACTGCATCTCAGTGCGTCATTGTAAATAACAATTTGTTCTTAACTGACTTGCCTAGTTAAATAAAGGTTCAATAAAAATAAAACAATAACTCACAACCAATTAGTTAGGCATGATACTTCATAGACAGAAAATCAAAAATATACAGTAGTTCAAACAAATAACTAATTGACAAGAATAATTGGCACTGACTCATGATGACATTTAGAGTATTGGACAAATTCCCATTATTGAAGAAAATAACTCCTGTGATTTCAGGTTGAATTAGGTGTATGTGTGTGTGAGGGAGAGAATGTTTGTGGTTGGCTTAAATGGAAATAAGTGCGTGTGTGTGTGCACGTGTCTTTGCACTTGTGTGTGTGTGTATGCTTGTGTATCTGCGTGCAGACTTGTTTAGTTGAGCATAGATTGCTTGAGCATTTCATCCCGTGGCCACGGGACAATGGAGTGTCGTAGAGGTGAAGGGCTACTTATGACTTTGAGATTTTGAGAAATTATTAATCGCTGATCCTTTCAAAGTGTGTTTCACGTGATCAGCCTGTGGAACGCTCTGTGTAGATCTAATCATCTCGATCACATAATGAGTAGTCATTTGAGATAGAAGATTATTTGTAGATCAGTGATTCTGCGCAGCCTGACTACAATGTAGTCTCAAGCATGCACAACAACTGTCATTTTAGCCTGCCAATGACAGACAAACAATGGTCACTGCTCTTTGGTATTAGTCATTTTTGTAGGGCCTATCAATTACTTTTACAAAAGCGATATCCCATCAATGTAACGGTGAGGTCGGAAATCAGCATGGTAAAGCGTGTGAAAGTCTCCCAGAGGGACTGCTTTTTAAGCTCTTAAATGCCTTTGCTGCACAGTCCGAAGGACTTATCTGTGATTAAAAGCTTTTATCCCACAGATGGCATCCCTAGCATCTGTTAAAATAGACTAACTGACATGCCTCGATACCATCGTAGCAAACAAAATGATCCTATTTTCCATGAATCTACCAAAGTTGAGAACTATCCACATACATTACTGTAAATGTAAAAAAAAAATGAAATAAAAATACCATCTAGTGGTCAGAACTTGGTAATATTAGGATGTATGATGGGACATAAACCTAACAACTTCATTGACAAATTTCTCTGAATAGGGGGGAAAAAACATCACCAAATTCACAGAGAATACATTACATAGGATGAAGAAACAATACTCTGAGCCGCAGCACCATACTACTTGTCAAACACCTTCCTAATATTGAGTTACGCATCCCCCCTCCTTTTGCCCTCATAACAGCCTCAATTCGTCGGGGCATGGACTCTACAATGTGTCGAAAGCATTCCACAGGGATGCTGGCCCATGTTGATTA
This sequence comes from Thymallus thymallus, assembly GCA_023634145.1. NCBI lineage: Eukaryota > Metazoa > Chordata > Actinopteri > Salmoniformes > Salmonidae > Thymallus > Thymallus thymallus. The sequence goes on along the minus strand of CM042382.1, from coordinate 33,438,225 downwards.
CAATGCTTCCCACAGTTCTGTCAAGTTGGCTGGATGTCCTTTGGGTTGTGGAGCATTCTTTTTTATTTCACCTTTATTTAACCAGGTAGGCCAGTTGAGAACAAGTTGTCATTTACAACTGCGACCTGGCCAAGTAAAGCAAAGCAGCTCGACAAAAACAACAACAACAACACAGAGTTACACATGGGATAAACAAACGTACAGTCAATAACACAATGGAAAATCTATGTACAGTTTCCAAAGAAGGGCCAGATGTATACAGAATGGTGTCGTCTGCGTAGAAGTGGATCAGAGAGTCACCAGCAGCAGAGCGACATCATTGATATATACAGAGAATAGAGTCGGCCCAAGAATTGAACCCTGTGGCACCCCCATAGAGACTGCCAGAGGTCCGGACAACAAGCCCTCCGATTTGACACACTGTCTGAGAAGTAATTGGGGAACCAGGCGAGGCAGTCATTTGAGAAACTAAGGCTATTGAGTCTGCCGATAAGGATGCGGTGATTGACAGAGTCGAAAGCCTTGGCCAGGTTGATGAAGACGTCTGCACAGTACTGTCTTTTATCGCCGGATATCATTTAGGACCTTGAGCGTGACTCAGGTGCACCCATGACCATTTCGGAAACCAGATTGCATAGTGGAGAATGTACGGTGGAATTCGAAATGGTCGGTAATCTGTTTGAGAACTTGGCTTTCAAAGACTTTAGAAAGGCAGGGCAGGATGGATATAGGTCGTCTGTAACAGTTTGGTTCTAGAGTGTCTCCCCCTTTGAAGAGGGGGATGACTGCGGCAGCTTTCCAATCTCTAGGGATCTCAGACGATACGAAAAAGAGGTTGAACAGGCTAGTTATAGGGGTTGCAACAATTGCGGCGGATAATTTTTAGAAAGAAAGGGTCCAGATTGTCAAGCCTGGTAACCCGTCTGGCCATGTGACCTTGTGAATGTTGACCTGTTTAAAGGTCTAACTTACATTGCCTATGGAGAGCCTGATCACACAGTTGTCCGAAACAGCTCTCATGCATGGTTCAGTGTTGCTTGCCTTGAAGCGAGCATACAGCGGGTGAAATAAGTATTGAACACATCACCATTTTTCTCAGTAAATATAAATAGCGAAGGTCAGCAACCCTGCACCTCCAGCGAAGGTCAGCAACCCTGCTCCTCCAGCGAAGGTCAGCAGCCCTGCTCCTCCAGCGAAGGTCAGCAGCCCTGAACCTCCAGCGAAGGTCAGCAACCCTGAACCTCCAGCGAAGGTCAGCAACCCTGAACCTCCAGCGAAGGTCAGCAGCCCTGAACCTCCAGCGAAGGTCCGCCGCCCGCAACCTCCAGCGAAGGTCCGCCACCCTGAACCTCCAGCGAAGGTCAGCCACCCTGCACCTCCAGCGGAGGTCAGCAGCCCGGAGACTCCAGCCACAGCCCAAGGCCTGGAGCCTCCAGCACCGGTACCCAATCCGGGTCCAGCCGTCTGCTCCGCTCCAGTGCCAGAGCAGTCCGCTCCACCGGTACCCAATCCGGGTCCGGCCGTCTGCTCCGCTCCAGGGCCAGAGCAGTCCGCTCCACCGGTACCCAATCCGGGTCCGGCCGTCTGCTCCGCTCCAGGGCCAGAGCAGTCCGCTCCACCGGTACCCATTCCGGGTCCGGCCGTCTGCTCCGCCCCAGTGCCAGAGCAGTCCGCTCCACCGGTACCCATTCCGGGTTCGGCCGTCTGCTCCGCCCCAGTGCCAGAGCAGTCCGCTCCACCGGTACCCATTCCGGGTTCAGCCGTCTGCTCCGCTCCAGAGCCTGAGCAGTCTGCCCCACCTGTGCCCAATCCGGGTCCAGCCGTCTGCTCCGCCCCAGTGCCAGAGCAGTCCGCTCCCCCGGTACCCATTCCGGGTCCAGCCGTCTGCTCCGCTCCAGAGCCTGAGCAGTCCGCCCCACCGGTGCCCAGTCCTGGCCCGGTTGTTTTCCCCGCTCCATGGCAGGAGCCGTTTCCCCCACCGGTGCCCAGTCCGGACCCGGTTGTTTTCCCCGCTCCGTGGCCGTTTGCCCCACCGGGGCCCAGTCCGGGCCCGGTTGTTTTCCCCGCTCCATGGCCGGAGCCGTTTACCCCACCGGGGCCCAGTCCGGGACCGGTTATAGGGAAGGGGCATGGGACAAAACTGTCCACTTCGCCGGAGCCGCCCCGATGGACTAGTTTTCCCTCCCATTAACCCCCCCTTGTTTTGTGTGTTTTTTTTTGGCGTCCGGGGGTCCGCGCCTTGGGGGGGGGGGTACTGTCAGGCTCTGGCCATAGAGAAGCAATAGGCTTCTCTATGTAGTTATGGTCAGAGTCTGACAGTGACGTTCTTTTCTGTTTCTGTGTGGGGTTTGGGTTGGATCCCTAATTAGAGGCAGCTGCACCGCATTGTCTCTAATTAGGGATCCCATATATGTCGAGTCTGTCCTTCACTCGGGTGTGGGTCGTTGTCATATATTATCGCAGTAACGGTGAAAGTAAGTGTGCCTTTTCTACGTCCGTTTCATTTCGTGTGTTTTGGTAAACGTGACGTTTGTAATTTGTGTGTTTGTTTTGGGAGTTTTATAGTTCAGACCTTTGTACATGTTATACATAGTATCAATAAATGTCGAACTATCCCTGCGCTGCGTCTTGGTCTCTCCTTCTACCCAATCGTTAGCCACCCAAGTAATCCATACATACAAAGACCAAAACAAATACGTTCAGAAATTAAGTTATGTGAAATGACACAGGGAAAAAGTATTGAACACACTTACTGATATTTATTTAATACTTTGTACAAAAGCCTTTGTTGGTAATGACAGCTTCAAGACGCCTCCTGTATGGAGAAACTAGTCGCATGCATTGCTCTGGTGTGATTTTGGCCCATTCTTCCACACAAACAGTCTCCAAATCTTGAAGGTTCCGTGGGCCTCTTCTATGAATCTTGATCTTCAGTTCTTTCCATAGATTTTCAATGGGATTTAAGTCAGGTGATTGGCTGGGCCATTCTAGCAGCTTTATTTTCTTTCTTTGAAACCAATTGAGAGTTTCCTTGGCTGTGTGTTTGGGATCATTGTCTTGCTGAAATGTCCACCCTCGTTTCATCTTCATCATCCTGGTAGATGGCAGCAGATTTTTGTCAAGAATGTCTCGGTCAATTTGCCCATTCATCCTTCCTTCAATTATGTGAAGTTTGCCAGTACCATTTGCTGAAAAGCAGCCCCACACCATGATGTTCCCACCTCCAAACTTCACTGTTGGTATGGTGTTTTTAGGGTGATGTGCAGTGCCATTTCTCCTCCAAACATGGTGTGTATTATGACATCCAAACAGTTCAATTTTGCTCTCATCTGACCACACTATATTCTCCCAGTATTTCACTGGCTTTTCCAAATGTTGTGCAGCAAACTTTAAACGAGCTTCAACATGCTTTTTTTTCAGCAATGGAGTCTTGCGTGGTGAGCGTGCATACAGGCCATGGCGGTGGAGTGCATTACTTACTGTTTTCTTTGAGACAACAGTACCTGCTAATTGCAGGTCTTTTTTAAGCTCTCCACAAGTGATCCTTGGCTCTTGGACAACTCTTCTGATTATTCTTTTCACTCCTCTGTCAGAAATCTTGTGAGGAGGCAAATTTATGGTGAAATGATTGTCTTTCCACTTCGGTATTATGGCCCCAACAGTGCTCACTGGAACATTCAGAAGCTTAGAAATGCGCCTATAACCAATGCCATCATTAAGTTTTGCAACAATTAGGTTGCGAAGGTCTTGAGACAGCTCTTTGCTTTTACCCATCATGAGATGTGTCTTGTGTGACACCTTGGCAATGAGACCTTTTTGTAGGCCATCAGTTGGGACTGAACCAGCTGATATTAATTTGCACTGACAGGGGGCTGGATTGCTTTTTAATTACTGATAGTTTTCAGCTGTTGTCTTGGCTTTCCATGCCTTTTTGCACCTCCCTTTCTTCATGTGTTCAATACTTTTTCCCTGTGTCATTTCACATTATTACACAACTTAATTTCTGAACTTATTTGTTGTGGTTTCTTTGTATGTATGGATTACTTGGGTTGTTACCAACATCTGGTGAAAGTTTCATGTCAATAGCACCTTTGGAAATATATTTACTCAGAAAAATGGTGACTTGTTCAATACTTATTTCACCCGCTGTAGAAGGCATTTAGCTTATCTGGTAGGCTCGCATCCCTGGCATTTCCCTTTGTAATCCATAATAGTTTGCCAGCCCTGCCACATCCAGTGTTCTTAATGTTTTGTACACTCAGTATACAGTGTTGTTGGGGTGGTATTGGCGTGGGGTGTGGGGGGGTCCATGGGTGGCTTTTGACCATTTCTTTGGATTCCTCATGTCTTACTAATTGTTAGAAAAGCATTTGGTCCAAAATTGGATTTTAGGTACTATATTTATTGAATATTACATGAATCCTGTAAATAAAATGGCCAATTTTGGTGCAGTCAATTAGCTTAATTTCTCAGAGATCAAATTATATTTAAACAAAATAATGTTTCAGGAATGCTAATCTTATCTCAATTATTTCAGAACAATCTGAGATGGTGGGTGTCGATGTCCTTTCTTGTGCTTTTTAAGGTGAGACGACCCCAATGCTTTAGTTTTGCTAACTAGGCCTGCTTTATGGCTATGCTTGCTACTTTTGATAGCTTTATATTGTTTGTTTGCTTGTCATGCTATGCTATGCTGTCAATCAAATCAATCAAATGTATTTATAAAGCCCCTTTTACTTCAGCAGATGTCACAAAGTGCTTATACAGAAACCAAGCCTAAAACCCCAGAGAGAAAGCAATGCAGATGTACAAGCACAGTGGCTAGGAAAAACACCCTAGAAAGGCAGGAACCTAGGAAGAAACCTAGAGAGGAACCAGGCTCTGAGGGGTGGCCAGTCCTCTTCTGGTTGTGCCGGGTAGAGATTTGTAAGAGTACAAGGCCATTAACGCCAGATCGTTCTTCAAGATGTTCAAACGTTCGTAGATGACCAGCAGGGTTAAATAATAATCACAGTGGTTAGAGAGAGAGAGTCGAAACAGCAGATCCGGGAAAAGGTCGCACGACCGATGAACAGGTCAGGGTTCCATAGTTGCAGGCAGAACCTGGATCAGCAGCACAAGCAGGTGGACTAGGGATGAGGCCAGCCAGGAGTCATCAGGCCAGGTAGTCCTGAGGCATGGTCCTAGGGCTTAAGTCCTCCGGGAGGGGGAGAGAGAGAGATGGGAGAATTAGAGGGAGCATACCTAAGATCACTCAGGACAGCAGATAAGACAGGATAATTACACTAGATATGACAGATTGACATAGCCCCCCAGCACATAAGCTATTTAGCCATTGATAAATTAGCCTGCTATAGCTTCGGCCAAATTTGAACAATTATGCATCCATCCGTGAGTAATTCTGGTCTGTAATCACTCATTCACTCAGGACTTAATTATTAATTCAGGTCTGTATATACACATTAATGTACAGTTGTTTTATCAAATCATGTGCAATATTTTAAGTCATTCTTCGACTGAACATATGTAGTCATTCACTCAGGAATGCATATTAGTATCCTGTCAGTTGTATCTTTTTTCATTGCTTTTAGTATATCGAATGTGCAATACGGCATTTATCTGTAATTAAACCCTGCGCACTAAGGACTGTATTTTAAGGGAATTACTATTATTACCCTAAATTATATCATACACACATTTAGCTATTTAAGTATCTCTTCCTGTCATTTACCTGTACAGTTAATTTAACCATGCAAAATATTCACTTACCTGTTAATTTAACCAGTCTGTATATTAAGTAAACAATTTTTACCCTCACTTATATCATACGCACTTTTAGCTATTTAAGTATTTCTCTGCCATAGACCTGTATAGTAGTTAACCATGCAAATACTCCTTATTTACCTATATCAACTTGCAATATTTGTATAATTATATTTTTTCACCTAACACTCTGTAACAATGTATAGTGCACATATTCAGCCATCCACCCATACTATGCAAAGTCTTTTATAGCTTTTTTGCACTCCAGTCTTCTTGTATTTTGTGTATTTTCATTCTGGCATTGTCACAGTTAGGATTGATGGGACGATTCACAGAGCGCTGGTGAAGTGTCGTCCTTTTTATTTTATGAGATGTACTCACGAGGCATAAAATAACAAAGGAGAGTATAATAACAAACTAAACTAAACACAGTTACTTACGTTGTGGGCTGCTTGCAGTGCAGACAAACGAACAATGATCCACACACAGGTGGCTTTGTGTGGAGCTTAAATACTATCCCCAATCAGAGACAACGCTAGACAGCTGTCTCTGATTGGGGATCATAATCTCCCTAGTTAGAGTGTGAGGACTTGATTGTGTGCCTCTCTCCTCCCCTAGGTGGGAGTAAGAGGCCTTACCACAACCAAGCCCTCACAGGCATTTTGTACCGACCCTGTGTTTTTTAGTTGCTGATTGACAAAGAAATTGACCCTTGGGGATCAATAAAGTATCTATCTATGCTGCATGCTATTGCACCCCCTTTCTGGCCGTTCATTGTTAACAGCTGCTATATTTATGCATAGCTTTACCCATTTATATGCTTATTGCGTTTGTATATGGTCATTGATTATTGCCATTAACCTTTTACTGCAGTGGGCTATATCAGGGTCTTAAAAAATCTACTTTGAAACAAAAGTATACACCTCACACAAATGGTTATGGGCTTTTAAAAATAAGAAACCTGTACGATGTCAGATCAGAGTAGAAATGTATTCAATTTTTAGTTTGCGTCTGTCAGGCTCTGGCCATAGAGAAGCCTATTTGCTTCTCTATGTAACCATGGTCAGAGTCTGACAGGTCTATTCTTTCTGTATCTGGTGGTGGTTTGTGCTGGATCCCTAATTAGAGGCAGCTTCTGCGCATTGTCTCTAATTAGGAATCCTACATAGGTTTGTAGGTTTCACACTGGGTTGTGGGTTATTAATTCTCCAGTCACCGGTGAAGTAAGTGTGCTTTGTTACGTTATGTGTTTGATTTTGAACGTGACGTTTGTCGTATCGTGTTTGTTTTGTGTAGTAGTTCGCATTTTAAGTTGTATTATACATAGAAATTTATACAAAAAGTATTACATAGTATAAATGTCGAACTACAATCCCTGCGCTGCATTTTGGTCTCTCGCTGCACCATCTCGTGACAGCGTCCCAATATTACACTTTATATACAGTGGGGAGAACAAGTATTTGATACACTGCCAATTTTGCAGATTTTCCTACTTACAAAGCATGTAGAGGTTTGTAATTTTTATCATAGGTACACTTCAACTGTGAGAGACGGAATCTAAAGCAAAAATCCAGAAAATCACATTGTATGATTTTTAAATAATTAATTTGCATTTTATTGCATGACATAAGTATTTGATCACCTACCAACCAGTAAGAATTCCGGCTCTCACAGAGCTGTTAGTTTTTCTTTAAGAAGCCCTCCTGTTCTCCACTCATTACCTGTATTAACTGCACCTGTTTGAACTCGTTACCTGTATAAAAGACACCTGTCCACACACTCAAACAGACTCCAACCTCTCCACAATGGCCAAGACCAGAGAGCTGTGTAAGGACATCAGGGATAAAATTGTAGACCTGCACAAGGCTGGGATGGGCTACAGGACAATAAGCAAGCAGCTTGGTGAGAAGGCAACTACTGTTGGCGCAATTATTAGAAAATGGAAGAAGTTCAAGATGACGGTCAATCTCCCTCGGTCTTGGGCACCATGCAAGATCTCACCTCGTGGGGCATCAATGATCATGAGGAAGGTGAGGGATCAGCCCAGAACTACACGGCAGGACCTGGTCAATGACCTGAAGAGAGCTGGGACCACAGTCTCAAAGAACCATTAGTAACACACTACGCCGTCATGGATTAAAATCCTGCAGCGCACGCAAGGTCCCCCTGCTCAAGCCAGCGCATGTCCAGGCCCGTCTGAAGTTTGCCAATGACCATCTGGATGATTCAGAGGAGGAATGGGAGAAAGTCATGTGGTCTGATGAGACAAAAATATAGCTTTTTGGTCTAAACTCCACTCGCTGTGTTTGGAGGAAGAAGAAGGATGAGTACAACCCCAAGAACACCATCCCAACCGTGAAGCATGGAGGTGGAAACATCATTCTTTGGGGATGCTTTTCTGCAAAGGGGACAGGACGACTGCACCGTATTGAGGGGAGGATGGATGGGGCCATGTATCGCGAGATCTTGGCCAACAACCTCCTTCCCTCGGTAAGAGCATTGAAGATGGGTCGTGGCTGGGTCTTCCAGCATGACAACGATCCGAAACACACAGCCAGGGAAACTAAGGAGTGGCTCCGTAAGAAGCATCTCAAGGTCCTGGAGTGGCCTAGCCAGTCTCCAGACCTGAACCCAATAGAAAATCTTTGGAGGGAGCTGAAAGTCCGTATAGCCCAGTGACAGCCCCGAAACCTGAAGGATCTGGAGAAGATCTGTATGGAGGAGTGGGCCAAAATCCCTGCTGCAGTGTGTGCAAACCTGGTCAAAAACTACAGGAAACGTATGATCGCTGTAATTGCAAACAAAGGTTTATGTACCAAAGATTAAGTTCTGCTTTTCTGATGTATCAAATACTTATGTCATGCAATAAAATGCAAATTAATTACTTAAAAATCATACAATGTGATTTTCTGGATTTTTGTTTTAGATTCCGTCACTCACAGTTGAAGAGTACCTATGATACAAATTACAGACTTCTACATGCTTTGTAAGTGGGAAAACCTGCAAAATCGGCAGTGTATCAAATACTTGTTCTCCCCACTGTACATCACAGAAGACTGAAATATAACAAAACTATTTGACATAGAAACACCGGATTTCCGTCGTAAAATAAAATACAAATCTTTATTAATTATGAAATTACGAAGAATATGAATAACGTTCAACCCATGAGGCCAAAGAGGGCACTTCTAGTCATTGACTGCAGGTTTGTATGTTTATTGCTGTTATTGTCCGTTAGTATTTGCAGCTTTTGGTGTCTCCTCATAACTAAAGCATACTCCATACAAAACCAACCAAGTCTCAATTCAAGACAAGTATCTCATGTCAACAACTGTCAATCATTTCCTGCCATGTATCATCTCCTTTACCTGAATCTATAAAGACTCTTAAACTGAACTGCATCTCTGCCTTCACCTGCTCTAGTTCCATAGTAGACGGGCATCACCATAACCCTCATCTAAATCTCAATCAGTTACAATCTTGTAACTGAAGAATATTGTGATAGGCTAGGAACCAAAGATTTGTTCTGTGTTTACCTGGGCACCCTTATTAGGGGAGGACGTGCAGGAAATGTATAAAAGCACCCCTTGGTCATGTTCAGGTGAGAGCTTTGTACTGTGTGTATAGGCTGTAAGGTATCTTCATGGTTGGTTTATTTATGTGAGCAACTGTTTTGTGACCATCCTGTCCTGAAAAATATTTTGGGGTGTGGCCGATTGTTCTGAATGGTATGTGTTGAGTTTCATCACGCAGTCATAGGTCTCTGGGCCTTGTTGAAAACTTCCCAGGGGTCCTGGTATTCAATGGGAACGGCTGAGAGATCCGAAGCTTCTTCCGAGCCCACAGGAAGACGTCCCGGGGCATGCTGCGCTGACTTCAGGCAATGGGCGTGGCAGAACCGGGTTGAGCCAATGATTGCACTAGTAGTCCAGATGATAAGGGGATTGTTTCGCTGGAGTCAAGAAAACCCCAATACCACAGATCTAACGTCCATGGAAATGGAGAGGGGCTGAGTGGGGATGCCCAGCTCTGACACCAGGGTAGCGTCCATCATCCAGCGTCCTCTCATCGGCCCCAGAGTCAATGAGTACCTGGAGAGATTTTGATTGGTTACCCCACAGCAGGATGGCATGGAGAGGTGTACAAGTAAGGGGAGGAGGAAAATTCTCTGTATGGCCCAGCAGAGTACTCGTACCTACTGATGAGCCTGGTCTTTTAATGGATAGGTAAACACATAATCACCGGTAGTCCAACAATACAGAGCGTAGATGCCGGGGACTTCTGGGATTCCTCTGAGGCGAGGTGTGATCCTTGGGTGAGTGAGTGGGACCGGAATCAGACCTCCTCTCCCTCCTACATTCCCATAGCCGCCCATCGATCTGGATCACTCACCTCTGAGGTAACGTGTCAAACAGGGATTCCGGGTTCCAGGCACTCTCGGCAGCCAACGTGCAGAAATCAACCGCATAGTCCGCCACACTGCGGGAGTCTCGACGAAGCTGGAGTAACTTCCGGGCAGCCTCTCCCGGAGAATCGAAAACATTGTTCACCTCAGCCACAAACTCCTCCAGGCTGAAGCACACTTTAGATTGTTGTTCCCACACCACCGTAGCCCTGCGAGAGCCCTCCCGGACATCAGTGTTATGAGGTACACTATCTTCAAGCGGTCCGAGGGAAAGGACGAGGGCTGCAGCTCAAAGATGAGGGAACACTAGGAGAGAAACGCCCGACAGGTTCCTGATTCTCCAGCGAAGCATTCCGGAGGAGGTAAGCGGGGTAATCAGGAAGCCAGGGTGACCTGGAGAGACGTGCTGCTGACAGCAGGGTTACTGAGGGGCTGGGAGGACTGTCAACTGTGAGACCTTATATAGGTGTGTGCCTTTCCAAATCATGTCAAATAAATTGTATTTACCACAGGTGGACTCCAATCAAGTTATAGAAACATCTCAAGGATGATCAATGGAAACAGGATACACCTGAGCTCAATTTCGAGTCTCATAGCAAAGGGTCTGAATACTTATGTAAATAAAGGTATTTCTGTTTTCGCTTTGTCATTATGGGGTATTGTGTGTAGATTAATGAGTAAAAAACTGTATTTAATCAATTTTAGAATTAGGCTGTAACGTAACAAATTGTGGAAAAAGTCATGGGGTCTGAATAGTTTCTGAATGCACTGTACTTACACCCCCAGTCAAAAGTTTGGAATATTACTCATTCAAGGGTTTTTCTTTATTTGCACGAAGACATCAAAACTATGACATAACACATGGAATCATGTAGTAACCAAAATATATTCTATATATGAGATTCTTCAAAGTAGCCACCCTTTGCCTTGATGACAGCTTTGCACACTCATGGCATGCTCTCAACCAGCTTCATGAGGACCGCCACAGGAATGGAAGACCTAGAAATAACTCTGCTGCAGAGGATAAGTTCATTAGAGTTACCAGCCTTAGATTGCAGCCCAAATAAATGCTTCACAGACTTCAAGTAACAGACACATCTAAAAATCAACTGTTCAGGGAAGAATCAGGCCTTCATGGTCGAATTGCTGCAAAGAAACCACTACTAAAGGACACCAATAAGAAGAAGAGACTTGCTTGGGCCAAGAAACACGAGCAATGGACATTAGACCGGCGGATATTTGTCCTTTGGTCTGGAGTCTAAATTTGAGATTTTTGGTTCCATCCTCAACCAAATTTAGATGGTTTGGGATGAGTCGGACCGCAGTGAAGGAAAAGCAGCCTACAAGTGCTCAGCATATGTGGGAACTCCTTCAAGACTGATGGAAAATTAGATGAAGCTGGTTGAGAGAATGCCAAGAGTGTGCAAAGCTGTCACAAAGTCAAAGGGTGGCTATTTGAAGAATCTCAAATATTAAATATATTTTGAGTTGTTTAACACTACTACATGATTCCATATGTGTTATGTCATAGTTTTGATGTCTTCACTTTTATTCTTCAATGTAAAAAATAGCGCAAATGAAGAAAAACCCTTCAATGAGTAATATTCCAAACTTTTGACTGGGGGTGTATATATTGGGTACTCATCACTACATACATGAGAGAAGATTCACACTTTGTTAAACATGTTCAGTCAATGAGTGGTTGGTATGAAGACCAAAACATTCAACAATGTGTGAAGATACCTCCTCCATTGTTTCACCAACCAAAGGTATTACGGTTGCCATTTCACACCAGAGCATTCACCATACTTGTACTATCATAAATAAGTGGTAAGTTTGTTGATATCATCTGGTAAGGGGTAATATGTTAGGACTGATGATAGAATAATGTCCTGGATGTAAGGATTATTTCAACTCTGGAGAATTGCTTATAAAATGGATAAAGGTAATGTATAGCACTCCTTTATGTAAAATTATAAATAATGGTTATTTCTCAGATCATTTTAAATTGTTAAGAGGTATAAAACAGGGTTACCCTCTTTCACCATACTTGTTTGTTATGGCCATTGAATTGTTAGCAATAAAAATCAGATCCAATGATAAAATTAAGGGGTTAGAAATTAGTGGATTAGAAACAAAGGTATCAATCCACAATCTTCATTCCTGAACGGATTTATTGAGGATTAAAACCCAACTATGATAGTGTACTATATAACGGATTGGGTCTCTAAAAGACCAACTTTAAATTGCTAATTAAATGGGCGAATGGCGCATTCCTGGTGTACACATTCCTGAAAAGTTGAATGATCTTGCAAATATCAATTTTGATAGAAAACCTAAAATAAATAGGATATTGTATTATGATTTATTGGGAAAGATGGGTTGATCTGTGGCTGTCTGAAGAGTGGAATTGATGAGTGTTGGAATAATTAAATACACAGTATAAATGTTTGAGGTCCTCCAATCAGGGGTGAGGGTTTGGATGGGATTATTATACAGTATGTTTTGCATTTCGTTATTTATATTCAGTGGTTTGGTTTCATGCTGTGAGAAGTGAGTGTGCTGGTCCTGGTAGTTATGGGTGCGCTCGCTTCCATGCCCGCCCGGGTGTCAGGCAGAGCCTGGTCTTTCCCGCCCTTGGAAAATCCCTTTGGGCCAGGGGCGGGGCCTTGCCTTGCCGGCGTCTCGGGGCAGGTTTGGGCGAGCGCACCCACTGACCAGAGCACCCACTGATGGGAGCGGCCATTTGTATTGTCTGTGTATTGTATTGTTGTTCTAAAGAAAATATATATATACTCTACATGACCAAAAGTATGTGGACACCTGCTCGTCGAACATCTCATTTCAAAATCATGGGCATTAATATGGAGTTGGTCCCCCCTTTGCTGCTATAACAGCCTCCACTCTTCTGGACTTACTTCCATTCATCCACAAAAGCATTAGTGAGGTCGGGCACTGATGTTGAGTGATTAAGCCTGGCTCTGCTGGTGCTCTCAGTGTTCCAATTCATCTCAAAGGTGTTAGATGGGATTGCGATCAGGGCTCTGTGCAGGCCAGTCAAGTTATTCACTGATCTCGACAAACCATTTCTGTATGGACCTCGCTTTGTGCACGGGGGCATTGTCATGCTGAAACTGGAAAGGGCCTTCCCCAAACAGTTGCCACAAACTTCTACTGCACCAGAGTCCAATGGCGGCGAGCTTTACAACATTCCAACCGACGCTTGGCATTGCGAATGGTGATCTTAGGCATTTCATGAAGCTCCCGACAAACAGTTCTTGTGCGGACGTTGCTTCCAGACTCAGTTTGGAACTCGGTAGTGCGTGTTGCAGCAGAGGACAGACGTTTTTTACGCTCTACGTGCTTCAGCACTCGGCGGTCCCGTTCTGTGAGCTTGTGTGGCCTACCACTTCGCGGCTGAACCGTTGTTGCTCCTACGCGTTCTACTTCACAGCACTTACAGTTGACCAGAGCAGCTCTAGCAGGGCAGAAATTTGACAAACTGACTTGTTGGAAAGGTGGCATCCTATGACGGTTTCACGTTGAAAGTCACTGAGCTCTTCAGTAAGGCCATTCTACTGCCTGTAACGAATGCCCCGCGCAGAACGACGGGCCCTCCTCCTCTCCAGCGATCATCCTCGCCGGCGTTCTAAACCGGCGGTCGGGGGAAGATGGTAGCAACACCCTGATGACCCACACCTGTTCCACATTGGTCATCAGGGTCACTATTTAACCCTGTATGTTTTGTTTCAACCCTCGCGGGTTATTGTCTATGTGTGTTGCTGTTCCGATTAAATGTTCATTGTGTTATTCGCTAAAACTATTAATCTCCTTTTCATTTTCTGCCTCATCACTCACTTTCACCCCTCGCAATATCACACTGCCAATGTTTGTCTATGGAGATTGCATGGCTGTGAGCTCGATTTCATACACCTGTCAGCAACAGGTGTGGCTGAAATAGCCGAATCCACTCATTTGAAGGGGTGTCCCCTTACGTTTGTATATATAGTGTAAGTAGTTCTAGTCACTTACTTAATGAGTAAGGGTGGCGGTAGCCTTGCGGTTAGAGTAACCACAAGGTTGCTGGTTCAATTCCAATGGCTGAAGGGAAATATTTGGGCAGAAATTAGCCGGCAACCGGAGGGTAACTGACATCAGAATTTCAGTTGCCACCTACTGCCATTGTGCCCTTGAGCAAGGTATTCAACTTCTACTTCCAGCCTCTCTTATGAGTGTATTTGGGAGGGTTTGAAAAAAATCACAAGACATTGTTTCACAATACACAAAATACACATAAAGTTGCATTGTAGTGATTCATGAACAAATACAGTGATTCGATACCAGATGTTCTAGATTTGATCTCCTTTGTGGGCCACAGTTTTTTTTCCTCAACCTCAAAAAACAATAGTGAAATAAGTTACATCGAGCTGCGGCATCCCCCAAAGTCTGCTTTTCAATTCCCACTGATTCTCAGAGCATGGCAGGCTTTTGACAGCATGTCAATACCATATACTATTCCTGGGTGAGCACTATAGACAGCTTATCGGGGGACATCAGTTTCAGCACTTTTACATGACTCAAGAGGATTTCCATATTTCTTCAGCCCCGGCCTATGCTGCATTGCAAAATCAATGCTTTTTCTCATTCTCACTAAGATGCTTTATATTTGCACTGTGATTTCTCATCCCGGAGGTAGACATTTATTTCACAAACACTTGACATTTGGAAATGGCCTTCACTGCGAGGGGTGTGTATAGAGTTGTACAACTCCCTTATGCCAGACATTGTGAGAAGCTGCTGGATAGGACATTTAGTCTCATTGAAATAAATACAGTTTAAAGTATACCGAGAGTAGAGTACAGCCAGAATGTACTACCAGCTGAATTTTAAACTCCTTTCTCTCCTCAAACAAACAGACATCGATGGAAAATGTGATATTGCGAGGGGTGAAAGTGAGTGATGAGGCTAAGAACGAGCGAGAGAGAGGAAATTAGCGTATATAGGAATTTAATGTAAAGAAAAGACAGCAATATACATAGAAAGACTAATAACCCGCAAGGGTTGAACAGAAAACATGGAGTTAAATAGTGACCCTGATGACCGATGAGGAACAGGTGTGGGTCATCAGGGTGTTGCTACCATCTTCCCCCGACCGCCGGTTAGAACGCCGGCGAGGATGATCGCTGGAGAGGAGGAGGGACCGGTGCTCTGCGCGGGGCATTCGTTACAGTACCCCCCCCCCAGGCGCGGCTCCCGACGTCGCCACTCGCCGGCGCCCTGGACGACCCCGAGGGCGAGGTGCTGGTCGATCCGGACGGCGAGCATGGAACTCTGTGGTAAGTGACGGATCGCAGATGTCCGCCGCCCGAACCCAGCTACGCTCCTCAGGGCCGTATCCCGCCCAGTCCACCAGGTACTGGATCCGACCCTGCCGTAGCCGAGAGTCCAGCACCTTGTCCACTCGATATGCCAGACCCCCAGCTACCTCCGTTGGTGGTGGAGGCGCCACTGCAGGTCCGGACCCCCCTAGTGGACCAGGAACCACCGGTCTGAGGAGAGAGACATGGAAAGAGGGAGACAGGTTGTTATAAGGTGGTGTGAGTCTCAACCTATAGGTGACCTTGTTCACTCTCCGAAGGACCGTGAATGGTCCCACATACCGGGGTTCTAGCTTATGACTGGGCAAATGGAGCTGGAGGTTCCTCGTGGACAGCCAGGCTTTATCCCCTGGGTGGAACACTGGAGCCTCACTCCGCCGCCTGTCCGCCTGTGTCTTTTGCTGCAGAACTGCCTGCTGCAGACGGACCCTAGCGGCGGACCAGACTCCCTCAGCCTTCCCAAACCACTCCTCCACCGCCTGAATTTCACTAGAACCCCTCCCCCAGGGGCACAAACGGGGCTGAAAACCCAGTACCACCTGGAAGGGGGTCAGACCAGTGGAGGCGTGGCGCAGGGAGTTCTGAGCGTATTCCGCCCAGGGAAGGAAACGGGTCCACTCACCTGGCTGTTCCATGCAATACGCCCGAAGGAACCTCCCCAGTTCTTGGTTGGTGCGCTCCGCTTGCCCATTCGCCTGAGGGTGGTACCCGGATGTGAGACTGACCGCGACCCCCAGTTTGGACATGAACGCCCTCCACACACGAGAGGTGAACTGGGGACCCCGGTCAGACACGATGTCATCCGGAAGTCCATACTGTCGGAAGACCTGTTGAAAGAGCACCTCAGCAAACTGTAGAGCAGAGGGGAGGCCGGGTAGTGGTATGAAGCGCACCATCTTAGAGAACCGGTCCACTACCACGGCGATGGTGGTCTTCCCCTCTGCTGGCGGTAGATCGGTGAGGAAATCTACCGCGATGTGAGTCCAAGGCCGCTGAGGTACTGGTAGGGGATGGAGCTTTCCTGTTGGAGCCGTTCTCGGCGCCTTGGACTGTGCGCACACCACACAAGACAGTACATAATGACGCACAGTCCTCCCCATGCCCGGCCACCAATACTTCTCCCGGAGCGCCTCCAGGGTCCGACTGATACCTAGGTGCCCGGTGGCAGGTGTTGTGTGTGCCCAGGTTACCAGCCTTCCCCGCACTCTCCTTGGAACGTAGACCTTCCCCGGAGGGCAGGTTGCTGGGGTAGGATCCCGTCTCCCTGCTCGTTGAATCTCTGTGTCGATGTCCCAGGAGACGGGTCCTACAATACATGATGGAGGCAGGATGGGGACGTCCTGCCTCGTCTCTGCCCCCCGGTCGTGGATGCGGGAGAGTGCGTCCGCCCTGCCATTTTTTGTTCCCGGGCGATAGGTCAGGGTGAACTGGAAGCGCTCAAAAAACAAAGTCCAGCGCGCCTGTCGGGGGTTAAGGCACCGGGCTGCCCTGACGTATTCCAGGTTCCGATGATCCGTCAGGACAGTGAACGGCTCATGAGCGCCCTCTAGCCAATGTCTCCACTCCTCCAATGCCAACTTTACCGCCAGTAGCTCTCGGTCACCCACGTCGTAGTTCCTCTCTGCAGCAGTCAGCTTTTTGGAAAAGTACGCACAGGGGTAGAGCAGGGGAGGGTTCCCCTGCTGCTGAGAGAGGACCGCCCCTACCCCGACCTCCGATGCGTCTACCTCGACCGTGAAGGGCTTCAGCGGGTCTGGGTGGCGGAGCAGAGGAGCGGTGGTGAATCGGCCCTTCAGGTCGAGAAAAGCCTTCTCGGCACTCGGGGTCCAGGTGAGGCGTTGAGGGTTTCCTTTCAACAACGACGTGAGTGGCGCTGCGATGGAGCTATAGCCCTTAATAAACCGGCGGTAAAAGTTGGCGAAACCGAGGAAGCTTTGGAGCCCTTTAATGTCCCGAGGGACTGGCCACGACCTGACTGCCTCTACCTTCAACTCTTCCATCTTCACCCCCTCCGGAGAAATACGATACCCAAGGAAGGAGACGGCCGTTTGGTGGAAGGCGCATTTTTCCTCCTTGACATACAGCTGGTTCTGTAATAAACGGCGGAGGACAGCACGAACGTGCGTCACGTGTTCTGAGAACGTCGGGGAGTACACTAGGATATCATCGATATATACCACTACATACCTCCCCGACATATCCCGAAATACCTAATTCAGAAAAGACTGGAATACCACGGGGGCATTGGCGAGTCCATATGGCATCACTAGGTATTCATAGTGACCTGACGCCGTGCTAAATGCGGTCTTCCACTCATCTCCCTCCCGGATTCGTATAAGGTTGTATGCGCTCCGGAGGTCTAGCTTGGTGAAGAAACGCGCTCCCCGTAGCTGCTCTATGGCCGCAGGAACGAGGGGCATTGGATATCGGAACTTCGTTGTCACCTCATTTAGTCCACGATAGTCAATGCACGGCCTTAATCCCCCGTCCCTCTTTTTCACAAAAAAAAAGCTAGCTGAAGCAGGGGACGTAGAATGGCGAATATGCCCCTGCTCCAGTGCCTCTCGGATATACGTCTCCATATTATCCGTTTCGACCATAGAGAGCGGATATATACGTTTCCGGGGAGGCATGCCACCAGGCATCAGGTCGATGGCACAATCCCAATCACGGTGTGGAGGGAGACATTTGGCTTTTTCTTTGGAGAACACTCCGCGTAGATCTTCATATTCGGGCGGAATGTTCCCCGGGAGGGCACTTTCCGGACTCTCCACCGATGTTGCCCCTACCGTCGTTGGAATACAGGTCTTCCTACATTTATCCGACCATCCCAGAATCCTCCGTGCGCTCCAGCTGATGGTAGGGTTGTGCTGCTGGAGCCAGGGAAGTCCCAAGATGACCGGATGTATGGACGACGAGATCACCAACAATTCCAGCCTCTCTCGATGGCAGCCGTGAATGGTGAGGGTGACTGGACGGGTAACGTGGGTAATGGAACCGGAACCCACCGGCCTTCCATCCAGAGCCTGAACTGGCAGGGAGGACCTCAAACGGCGCAACGGCAGCCGGAGAGCGTCAACTAAAGTCCGGTCAATGAAACTCCCCGCCGCTCCGGAGTCAATCAGGGCTGTGGATACATAGTCGGGGAAGTTACCAGACAGCACAACTGAACAGCAGAAAGGTCTGGCGATTTTCTCAGCCCGTAAAACACTTACTGTGCCCACCTGAGCCATCCGGCCACTTACCCCTTTCCTGCGTCCTGCTGGCACAGAGGGGCATGCCCTCCTGACATGACCCCTCTCCCCGCAGTACAGACAAAGTCCCTGACGACTCCGTCGCTCTCTCTCCTCCGCGGAGAGTCTCGTGATCCCCACCTCCATCGGCTCATGTTCCGGCTCGGATCGAGGAAGGGGAGAATGCGCGCGGCGCGCCAGTTGGTCACAGTCTCGGAGCTGACCGTCGATGGCAATGGCCCGGGCGATGTAGGCGTCCAGGGGCATAGACTGACTCACACAGGCCAGCTCCATTTGGACCTCCACCCGCAGCCCCCTACGGAAGGCGGTCCTAAGAGCCGGCTCGTTCCACCCACTGGACGCCGCCAGCGTCCGGAATGACAGGGCATACTCCGAGGCCGTGCCCTTCCCCTGGGCAAGGCGCATAATCCGCTCGCCCGCATCTCTCCCCTCCGCTGGATGGTCAAATACGGCTCGGAACTGAGCGACGAATTTAGGAACCGACCGTAACTCTTCGGATCCGCTCTCCCACAGTGACGTTGCCCACTCGAGTGCACGCCCCGTGAGGAGAGTGATCATCGTGTGGACCTTCTCCGAATCGGGCACTGGCTGATCGCCCAAATACAGCTCGCACTGAAGAAGGAACCCACAACAACCCTCCGGATTGCCATCATATTTGTCTGGGGTGGCTCTCCGGAGTTCTCCTCTCGGGACGTGCCGAGACTCCACACGATCGGGTGCTGGGGGCGCAGTAGCTCCCTGTGAAGCCACCGGGTGTTCCCCGCTCGATCGTGCCGCCATGAGAGACATCATATCCCCGAGAGCCTTAACCAACCCGGCGACCTGCGTCTCCATGGCCTGGAGCCTCTCCTCCAGCTCTGGAGACCTACCGGGTGTCCCAGCTCCCCCCACGTGCCCGTCCATGGAGACCTAGGGATATGAGTGAGAAAAGAAAAGAGTTAACGGTGAAGATGACAAAAACAGGTAAGTGAAAAAAAATAAAAGGTGCCTCTGGTTGGGCGGGTTATTCTGTGATATTGCGAGGGGTGAAAGTGAGTGATGAGGCTAAGAACGAGCGAGAGAGAGGAAATTAGCGTATATAGGAATTTAATATAAAGAAAAGACAGCAATATACATAGAAAGACTAATAACCCGCAAGGGTTGAACAGAAAACATGGAGTTAAATAGTGACCCTGATGACCGATGAGGAACAGGTGTGGGTCATCAGGGTGTTGCTACCATCTTCCCCCGACCGCCGGTTAGAACGCCGGCGAGGATGATCGCTGGAGAGGAGGAGGGACCGGTGCTCTGCGCGGGGCATTCGTTACAGAAAAGCTTCCACACATAAACACAAATAATGTCAAGCCTTCCCCTATCTTAGACTCTCATTAAAAAGCAGGATAACACTTTACTAATTGCTAACAGGTATACTACTTTATTACTTGTTATAAACCTTAATGACCCTTTAGTGTTTTATAATTATAGTTCTACACTTCTGACTTCTAACACCATGTAGTGTTATTGTTGTCAAAATGAGTCTGGAGACAATATCCCGTTAATTATCTTTATATATAATACTTATGGGTCGTTACACGAATTGAGTGTCTTTTGGGTAGTGTAATTTGCTTAAAAAAACTATTAATTTCACAATGTTCACATTCTGTCATTAGGAGCACATGTTAAACTTCATAACAAACATGTTTTCCCATCTCCAGAGGTTAAATTAAGAAAAATTACTATAAAAGTTGACAAGTAACCATAACAAGTTGACCATAACAAGGTTGACGATTTCATCCTTAATGAGCCATAACTCCCATTGTGACAGGGGGAATGGAAGCTTGTTGTGTGCAACAGGGACTGTCATTTAACAAAACACTTTAACTTGTAAAAACATCTAGCCTGTGGATCTATGGGTAACAGGGTTGACATGCTCGACTCACTCAGTTTTACACCACAAAACACCAGAAAATGGCAAAAAAAAGAATAGAACCAGCTCATCTGATTTTACACTATGATTTGACCATAAATGTTTCTTATTTTTTGTAACTTTATTTATAGATTTTCAGATATGAGAACAGAAACAGTACAACCCCAACCCCTCATCCATCCATCCATCCCTCAGTCCCTCCCTCCAATCCACCCACCCACCAAGGCATCATACAAGGATATCCTAGATAAGTAAATTAAATTAAATTGGACAAACACTAATAGAAACAAAAACAATGGAAAAGGTTCAATCAAAATGTAATCGGTATCATAATTATAGTTGAATCTTATCAGCACAATATATGGCCACTAGAACAGACATGACTTCTAACCAAAATATGCAAGTTGCAACACTAAGTAAAAGACAGGCTCTCCACGTACTGTTTTAATGGGGACCAGGTTAAGTCAAACTTTTGTGGGGACCCAGGCACAGTGTACCTAACCTTCTCCAGAGGCAGAGATAACACCCCCTCCTTAACCCACTGCATAAAGGAAAGGAAAGGGGGGATACTGCCTTAATCAACATCCACGTCTTCGGCGCCCGGGTAACAGTTGGTTAACTGCCTTGTTCAGTGAGGGCGGCTTTGCAGACTTCCAGTGAAAGAGGACAAGGCTGTGAGTGAGCAGCGAGGCAAACGCTATTGCATTCGCCTGATGCGTGTTAGCATTCTGCTCTAGGGAAGTACCCCAAAAATGGCAGTGACTGGGTTGGGGCTAACAGTCGTATTACACATATGTGAGAATGCCTCAAAAATGGGGTCCCAGAATTCACTCAAAGATTGGCATGACCAAAACATGTGTCCCACAGTCGCTGGACTCTGGTGGCATCTCAAACACTTGGGGTCAACATTTGGATATGTTTTTGCCAATCTGTCTTTTGCGTAATGGAAATGGTGCAAAACCTTGAACTGAATGAGCCCATGCCTTATGCAAAATGATGAGGTGTGGATACGCTCAATAATTTGTTGTCATATATCAACGGGTAACTCGCCACCCATGTCTTGTTCCCATGCAGATGTTGTATTTGCAATGGAAGGCAGATTAATGTTCTGTATTATGTTGTATAATCTGGAGATTGTGCCCTTCAGATATGGGTTAAGATCTAAGCACCTTTCGACTGGACTCTTAGTGGGCTCGAGTGGAAATTAAGGGAAATGTTATTGGCAAAGCTACGAGTTTGCAGGTATCAAAAAAAGTGGGTATAGGGAATATTATGGTCAGCCCTCAAAGTATTGAAAGAGACGAATGTGCTATCAACAAATAGGTCACAAAAAAACACCAGACCATTCCTATGCCAGAACTGGAATTTCGGAATTTGGACCAGATTTTAAGGGAGTTCTTGACAATGGGATTCAAAACATGGGTGCCTAGGTTCATGGTCAGTGGGGAGCACAGGAGAGAGACAGGAGAAGTTGGAATGCTTGACTTTATCTTCATGATCGTCCTTGTTTTCAAATGTAGAAACCCAATAAACACATTTAGATATATTTGCTGACAAGTAGTAGTGTAAAAAATTGGGAAGGCTCCATTTTTTTTTTTACAGTAGATATACCTTTCTCATTCTTGGATTTGACTTATTCCAAATGAAGTTGGAAATGTAGCTGTCCAGTTGTTTGAATATCGACTTCGGCAGAAACATTTGAATAACTTGGAATAAGTATAAAAACCTAGGTAGTACAGTCATTGTGAGGGCTTGGTTGTGGTAAGGCCTCTTACTCCCACCTAGGGGAGGAGGGAGGCACACAACCAATCCTCACATCCTAACTAGGGAGATTATCATCCCCAATCAGAGACAGCTGTCTAGCGTTGTCTCTGATTGGGGATAGTATTTAAGCTCCACACAAATCCACCTGTGTGTGGATCATTGCTTGTGTTTTCTGTGTATTCAACACAACGCCACGGTCGTGAGTACTTTTGTTGTTTTGTTATGTTTTATTATATTCTATATAATAAAACATGTTCGCAACGTCCTCTCGTTCTGCGCCTCGTTCCCTCTACACTCACCGTGACAGTCATCTTAACAGAATGAATGCTACCTGCTAATGGAATGGGAAGAGACAACCACCTTATGGAATCCTATTTAGTTCACTCCAGGAGTGTTTTGAAGTTATGTTTAAACAGAGCATTAAATGAGCGTGTGATCTTTATCCCCAAATAAGTAAAGACCTGATGCTCCACCTTAAATGGGAAATTGGCATACCCAATACCTTCTTCTAACTGATTAATGGGGAGGAGCACACTTTTTGTTAGTTTTAACTTATAACCAGAGAATGACTGACTTGCCTAGTTAAATAAAGGTTAAATTAAAAAAGAGTGTCTCAAAAGATAGGGTATAGACTGCATATAAGGACACCTTCTGAGTTATGTCACCCCTTAATATTCCCTTAATCCTCTCTTCCTACGGCAGGGCGATAGCAAGAGGCTCAATAGCCATGTCAAATAGGAAAGGGGATAAACAACAACCCTGTGGAGAGGGAAGTAGCTGGAGGTAACATTGTTGGTGCGAAAAGACGCCACTAGGGACGAGTACAACATCTTAATCCCGGAAAGGAATGATGGGCCAAACCCAAATCTCTCTAGTACTGTAAATAGATATTCCCACTCAACCCGCTCGAAAGCCTTCTCAGCATCAAGAGAGATGAGGACCGCTGGCTGTTCATTTGAGTGGTCAGAATAAAGAACATTAAATAGCCAGCGCATATTATAGAAAGATTGCCTACCTGAGATAAATCCAGTTTGGTCAGAGTTAATTATATTAGGCATCACTGTCTCTAAACTGTGCGATAGGACCTTAGTGAGAATTATATAAATCGCAGCACAAAAGGCTTATAGTGCGGTATGAGCCACAGTCTAGGGGATTCTTGTCCTTTTTAAGCAAAACCAAAATAGTTGCCTGGTTAAGTGTCTGTTGCAGTTTCTGACTAGAAAGGATTTTATTGTACATTGAGCTGAGGATGGGGGATAGTTTAGAGGAGAATGCTATGTAAAATTCAATAGGGAAGCCATCAGGCCCAGGAGCTTTACCACTCTGCATGGGCTGGACTACCAGAGTAGCTTCATCATCACTTATTGAGGCATCCATGTGAATTGAGACAGATTGTCTAGAAATGCATGCATACAAGATGTGTCAGGAAGAGCCTCTGACGAGTAAACAGCAGAGTAGAATTGCTTAAATCGATTGTTGATTTCTTTGTGATTGGTAGAAGTTAAATCAGCTGCAACACCAGATTTTAGGTATGGTGCTGCTAGCAGCTGATTGTTGAAGCTGGTGAGATAACAACTTGCCAGCTTTCTATCTGTGTTCATAAAATGTTTGCCTCGACTTAAACAGAAGCTGCACCGTTAGTTTATTGGAAAGATTGTCAAATTCTGATTGGTGTAGCAGTCTCTCTTTATAGAGTTCAGGAGTCGGAGAAGAGGCATATCTGTTGTCCACATCTAGAATGAGCTAAGATAGCTCCGATAAGCGTTTAGTGCACTGTATCTTGTCATACGCTGTGTATGAAATAATTAGGCCTCTTAGATATGCTTTTAACGACTCCCACACAGTAGAGTGAGACACGTCAGGGGTACAGTTGATCTGTAGAAAGTCATCAATGTGAGTTGATATGGATTTTTTAAAGGCACTACAGGATAGTAGTAGTGCGTCAAGTCGCCACGCGCGTTGTGATGCAGTACTGTCCGGAAAGCGGATATCTAGCTGGACAAGGCTATGGTCTGAGATAATGATGCTCTGATATTGGCTATTAGTTACAAAAGGAAGAATTCTATTGTCCAGCAGGAAAAAGTCAATCCTAGAGTGTGAGTGGTGGACTGGAGAAAAAAAGGAGTAAGTTTCAAGTTTGTATTTATTTATATAGCACATTTAAAAACAGCAAACAGGGCTGACCAAAGTGCTGAATACCCAAGATAAAGAACAAGGACAAACCCCACATACATGACAGAAGCTCACAATGAATTAAAAGCTAATGAAAAAAAAAAAGGTTTTAAGAGAGGATTTAAAAACAGTTAGAGATTGAGCCGCTCTGATGTAAACCGGAAGGATGTTCCACAGCCTAGGGCCAGCAATCGCAAAGGATCTGGGGACAGACAAAATTATTTATTTACGGATTTAAAAACAAAGAGAAGAATTTTAAACTAAATTCTAAAATGCACAGGTAGCCAATGCAGTGATTTTAAGATAGGTGAAACATTATCAAATTTACGTTTTCTTTTGAGGAACTTTGCAGCAGCATTCTGTACTAATTGGAGACGAGCAATAGAGAGTTTGGGTATGCCATAGTAAAGAGAGTTGCAATAATCCAACCGCGATGTAATGAGCATATGGACAGCAATCTCAGAAAGGGAGGATTTGATTTTAGAGAGAAGACGTAGCTGGAAAAAGCAAGAACTAATCACCGCATTTATTTGTTTTTCAAATTTGAGGTTCTGATCCCAGAAAACACCTAAGTTCTTAATGCAAGATGAAGTTGGATAAAGATAATCCAAATCAATGTTACTGCTCTTATAGTTGTCATGGGGGCCAAAGACTATAACCTCGGTTTTGGATTCATTCAAAAATCAGAAATTTTGAGAAAACCACATTTTTACTTCTTCTAGGCATGCAAAAAGAGATTTCAGAGCAATATCTTTATTGCATTTCAGAGGCAAATAAATTTGTGTATCTTCTGCATAGCAGTGAAACGATACACCATGCTTTCTGAAAATGGAGCCCAAAGGAAGTAAATACAGGGAAAAAAGAATGGGCACGAGAATAGACCCCTGTGGCACTCCACAGGAGAGTTGGGCTGGCGAGGAAGAAAAATTACCCAGTTTGACAGAGAAACTTCTATTTGTTAGATAATATCTAAACCAACTGAGGACAGTTCCCTGGATGCCCACAAAATATTCTAGTCGGGATAAGAGAGTTTTATGATCAACTGTATCAAAGGCCGAGGTTAAGTCTAACAGTATTAGGATCACAGAGTCACCAGCGTAAGTCGCTAACAGTATATCATTAGAAACCCTTAATAAAGCAGACTCGGTGCTGTGCAGAGGCTTAAACCCTAAGCTAAGAAAAGACTGGAGTTGATTGAGAACCGTTTTCTCCAATATTTTTGTAATAAAAGGAAGGGTCGAAATAGGTTGAAAATTATTAAAATCCCTATCATCGAGTGAAGGTTTCTTGAGAAGAGGTGTAACAGTAGCTTGTTTTAGTATATCAGGGATAGTCCCTGTGCCCAAGCATTTATTCAGAAAAGACACCAAACATGTTCCAACCGAATCAAAAATTTGTTTCAAGATACGGGGAGAAAGAACATCAAGAGAACAGAAGGAAGGTTTCAAATGATCAACAATTTCTCTGAGAGACAGAAGAGAAACTGGGTCAAAGACACTCCATATGGATGAAGAACAACCCAGTTCAGGTGAGACATTAGCAGATGGTTGCGACTGAGATCTTAGAGAGGTGATCTTCTCACAGAAAAACCTTGAGAAACCTTCACATAATGATAATGAGGGATTTGAAATCACATTTATAGGGGGATTTAGAGCAGAATTTAACACAGAAAATAAAGCTTTTGAACTATGATGGTTTTTTAAAATTAAATTAGAAAAATACTTAGACTTCTGAAAAGCACTGAGGGAGTACTGATTAGCAGTGGGATTCCTCCTCCTCCATGGATCAGACAAATGATAGGATTCTAGAAATGAGTTGATTACTGCGCCATATTTTGAAATTACATTGTTGGGCTTCAGTCTGGATCTGTCTAGACTTGGATGTAATACACAATTGAAATCTCCGGCCAGTATCAAATTATGAGAGTTGAGGTCGGGAAGTGTTGCAATGAGGTCAGAGAAAAATTTAGTATCATCCCAATTAGGATCATAGAGGTTAGCCAGAATAACCTGTGTGCTAAACAATTTCCCCATCACTATAATATATCTGCTATTAGTATCTGAAATTACTTTGGAGGAGACAAACAGGGTAACATTTCTGATAAGGATGGCTGCCCCTCTGGCCTTAGCACCAAAGTTGTAATGAAATATTTGGTCTTCCCATCCGCTCTTTATTTTATCATGGGTGCTGGACCAGAGATGGGTCTCTTGGTGAAAAACAATGTCCAGACTTAAAGACTTAAGATGAGAATACACCACCTCGTTAATTCCTTTTAATTTCCAGCTGATAAAGCAAGTGGAGTCTTGAATATGTGAAATAGGCATAGTAATTAGAAATTAATGTTAATACAATCACATGGCCAGTGTGCTGACAGGTCAGAGTAATAAATTATAAAGAAAAGGAAAAAACTGCTAAAAACAACAAAATACCCAGATATACCCTGTTGGAAGGCTGCAACTACCTCTCCTACTACCATGTTAAACTGAACCTCAATAGAGCTCTATCCAGAGCGAACATAAACAAGTTCACACCTAGGGAAGGGATTCTGTAGGGAACCACCACAGTCCTCTAATGTATCTTATGCAATATGCATAGTTGAAGGATAATAAAACAATAAATAAAAAGGAGGTATATGCCACCGCCCCCCATAAAAATGCAATAAAAAATAATAATAAATAGGAAAACAAACCCAGTATAATTCAGCATTTGTATAAATGTAACCCTCGGTTGAACATCCTAACAACCAGAACACTGAAAAATGACTGGCAAACGCTTGGTAATTAATATAAGTTCTGCAGTGTTCGCTCGGCTGTATAACCTGCAGTCCCATGCCAGCAGGCACTAAGCGCCATGGCGGACCAACCAGTCATATAGTAAAGAATAATACATGATGAAAATACCAAAAATGTCAGGAAAAGTTTCCAAATTGCGTTTGATTACTAATTAAATGTTACAAAATTGACACGGTAGGGGAGTTGTTGGTCAAGTATTAATAGTAAATTGTTCGCCCTGGACAGGAGCACCGAGAAAACGCGTCTTCACATGTTGCTGCTCACCAGCGACCCAAATAAATACTTTTAACATAGAAAAATAAAGGTTCAGTTCACGTAACAGGGTTCACCTGTAAATTAATCACTAATCACATGAAATAAATAATAATCTTCAGAAATAACTAGGGCTTTACAATGATGGAGAAAACATGGAGAAATGTTTGAGTTAAGTGGGTTAAAATCTTTGTAGATGAAAGAGAGTGACCCGGCTGTACGCATTTTACTGGGAATAAAGTAGCCCTTTATTTATTATTATTATTTATTTTTTGGGGGGACAATACAAAAACATACATCGACAAAAACAATAGACAAAGTAACATTTACATACATACATTTCAACAAACATTAATGACATCACACTTGCGCAGACCCATATTGTTCCCACTACATCGACACCCATTCCACAATCACATTTTCTCTCATTTCTCATTCTTTGGATATCTCCCGTGCTTGTAATACTTTATGCCATATGGCTTCAAATTGTACTATTTTGTTTCGCTCTATTTTGTGCACATGCACTCTATTTTGTGCACATGCACTCTATTTTGTGCTCATGCGCGTACCGATAGGACGCATGGGGGGTGAGTAGTTCAGTTTTGTACCGACAAAACTGTTGTTATATGTTGAAACCAGACAACATTTTTTAAATCTAGTCTCTAAACTTAGTAAACCAACATATCCCCAAGCAACTGGGAGAGTGTGAGTGATGAATTTTGTTTGTAAAACCGCGCAGCGACACGAATCCAACAGACCATGGCGTCCTTCAAAGGAAAGGATAAAGGGCAACTTGGAGATGCAAACGAGAGTAATGTACAGTTAAATGCTATCCAGGAAAACACAGCTAACATACTCTCAATGCACACCAAAACCAACAAACTGCTACAATCAATTGTTAAAAAAGTAGATTAGCTCGAAAAGACATTAAAGGACACGCACAAACAAGGCGTGCGCATGAACAAACAACACAACAAAACGTGCCTTTTGGAAACAAAGTTGCAAACTTTAGAAGAGGAATTGGACCAGCAAGAAAACAGAATGAGACGTAACAACTTGAGAATATTGTCCTTACCAGCAGATAAGGGAAAAGGATATCTTTCCAGCCACGTGGCCAAACTTATATCAGGTATGGGTTATCACCAAAGGATCTGGAACAATGCCATAGGATCGGCGTGAAACAGAAGAACTCGCATAGTAATCTTCAATTTATGGAACTATCAGACCAAAGTCAACAGTCTGAAGACACAGTGGGGAAAGGAGATCAAAATCCAAGGCCATTCAATTAGTCCAGGACTTGTCTGCTAAACTGAGAAAGAAATGTAAGGAATACATGCCAATCTTCACTGGAGGAAAATGGGATAAAATCTCAACTCCGCTTCCCGGCAGTGCTGTGGGTATGGAAGGGAATGCAAAGGATGGAATTTACATGCGCCGATTTAAGCCTTAATCAAGCTGAAAGAAACCTTTCCAGTCGAAGGTCTACAAACATTACGTGTAATGGAGACCTCAGCGGACAGAGGGGAGTCCCTTTCACTGAGAAGAGGATGGAGTGGAAAAAAGCAATGAACGCACTTTGCGCTACATACAGGCACTGCCAGCACAGGTATGTCCTGGGCTTAGTGCTTGAGATGTGGGGCAGCAATTTTCTCCACAGATTGCTGAAGGAAGACTGCCCGACTACACGTACCTATGAAAAATACACAAATAATGTGAGATCAATAATTTTAGTACCAATCATGTTGAAGGTAGATTAAATAATCAAAAGATGTGTTGTTTATGCTTTACATACCAAGTATTTTGTTTAGACATGTAGCTAGCTAGCTAAACAATTAACCATAATCCCAAAACTTAGAGTACTGGCAGTACAAACCGATTGTCATAGCTAGCTAAAGCTACCCAACTAGGTTATATGTTAGTTAGCTAGCTAACATTAGGCTATAACTAGTAATAAAAATGCCTTTCTGAGATATTACTACACAGATCATACACGTTATATTAGCTAGCGAGCTAGCCAGCTAGCGTTTGCTAGCTAGCTAACAGTACGCTTTAACTTGTATCATGTACCGTGTATCTGTCTTTTGTGTACTTTCGTTGTGGCATTTTGCACCTGCCCTGTGTTTTTGTTGTAGCTGCTTGATAATGAAATTTCCCCCCCGGGGGATCAATAAAGTATCTATCTATCTATCTATCTAACTTGCAATGAAAATGACTTTGACAAAATATCTGAAAATGTAGCTAGACTCTTACCATACATGGATGAATGTTTCACGGTAGACTGTAACCCCTTTTATTAAATAATATGTCCTGTGTTCTTTCGGTTTTGTTTGTAAAGCTTGCTTGACCCATTGTGTCAAGTCACTCTGGTAGCCATAATAATGATCAGATCCTTCTCCCTCTCTGTAACAGATGCCATGGTTGCCCATAGTTTGAATAAGTAATCTGGAGACAGGTGTTTTATACAACAGCCTTCTGTGTTCTATTTTCGACATTTACAATCAAACACCAAAATTGTATTCATCTCCTTATCATACTCTGCTTCCACCAGGCATTCCACTGATTTCAAAACTCTGTCAACTTCTTCCATGACAACAACACTGTTAATCGCTGTTTCTCCCCATCACTGTCATCAGAATACTCTACAATGTCTGATTCAATTAAACGTTTGTACCTAAATCAGGGATTGCCTCGTCGTCTGATTCATTTTCAGCATGGCACAATCATCCTCCAGAGAGTAGTCCATCACAACTTTTTCTCACTGACCTTGGTCGATAGCGCCTGATAAATTCAGGGCAGGAATGTTGAGAGCAGTAGCAACACCTTTGCAGTTCTCCAAGATGTTTTTCAAAAAAGCTGCAGTAGAAAGGATTGTCTACACATACCGAGCAGCTCATGTCATAGACAGAAGATGCTATAGTGGGCTCCAAAATTACTGGCACCCCACAAACAATTCTTTAAAAAATATAAACAATATAATTATAGAGAAACTCAAAACACCAACATGTGAGAAATACTGTACTTTATTAATGTTTCAATGGAACCAACCAAAACCATACAATTATTTAATACAAAATAAATGTCACCAAAATCAAGATTTCATAATTATTGGCACTCCTCATTTAGTACTTAGTGCAACCACCTCTGGCAAGGATAACAGCATGGAGCATTTTCCTGCAATGCTTCACAAGGTTAAAGAACACATTTGGAGGGATTTTTGACCATTCCTCTATGCAGATCCTTTCAAGATCCTTCACATTCTTGGGTTTGCGCTTATCAACTGCCCTCTTCAACCCAACCCACAGGTTTTCGATTGGATTGAGGTCCGGCGACTGAGATGGCCATGGCAGAACATCAATTTTGTTGTCACAGAACCATTTCTGTGTGGATCTTGAGGTAATGTTTTGGGTCATTGTCTTGTTGGAAAGTCCACCTACGGCCAAGTCCCAGCCTTCTGGCAGAGGCAACCAGATTGTCAGCTAAAATTGCCTGATATTTGGTGGAATTCCTTATGCCGTCAATCTTAACCAGTGACCCTGGACCTCTGGAATTAAAACAGCCCCAAAACATCACTGACCCACCACCATATTTCACCATGGGTGCCTCTCCTTGTATGCATCTCTGTTTCTACGCCAAACATGCCGATGCTGTATCTGACCAAAACGTTCAATTTTGGTCTCATCTGACCAGAACACCAGACATAATTTAAATGACGTTTGGCAAACTCCAAGCGCTTGCGTCTGTGTCTTGGGGTCAGAAAGGGCTTTCTTCTGGCAACCCTTCCAAAGAGCCTGTGTGTCACGTTCGGGTGTGTAGAGAGTAGACCAAGGCGGAGCGTAGCGATAGTTCGACATCATTTATTTCAGTAAGGAACTATACTGGATGTGAACTATACAAAATAACAAATGCAATATATAACTGAAAGGAAACACACTTACTTCGACACGGGACAATACGACAATGAACCACGCCATGGGAGTGGAACACACATATAAGTAGGATCCCTAATTAGAGGTAATGCAATGCAGCTGCCTCTAATTAGGGATCCCACACACAACACCACACAGACGTAGAACGACTAGAACTGCCAGACTCTGACCATAGAAATATAGAGAAGCAAAGCTTCTCTATGGCCAGAGCCTGACACTGTGGTTGTGGAGGTGGCGTCTGATGGTGCTTTTTGAAACCTGGTGACCCCAAGACGCCACCAAGGCCTGCAATTCTTTCACAGTGATTCTTGGGGATTTTGTTGCTTCTCTCACCATCCTCCTCCCTATCCTGGGGGGCAAAATGCATTTGCGTCCTCTACCTGTGAGGTTTAACTGTTCCATATCTTTTGAATGTTTTAATAATTGCCCTGACAGTGCTCAGTGGTATATTCAATTGTTTGTGGATCTTCTTGTAGCCATTACAAGATTTATGAAGGTCTACGACCACCTGTCTCTTTTGAATTGCCAGTTATTTTGTTTTCTTCATGGTATTGGATGACAAAGGGATATTGCATGCATGTTACCTCATTTTTATACCCTAGTGAAACAGGAAGTGACATAATGGCTCAATATAGTTCCTTAAGACTTAGATAAACTTAAATAAGTGGAATTTAATTTCTGGTTTAATTTTGGTAGGTGTTATTTACAATAATCTTTAAGGGTGCCATTAATTGTGAAACCTTGATTTGGAGGACACTGATTTTTAATTAAATAAATAAATTATTTCGGTGGGTTCCATTGGAACATTAATATAGTACAGTATTTCTAAAAATGTTGGTATTTTGAGTTTCTCTCTATAATCATATTGTCACAAGAGGGTGTTAACAGAGACCAAGGGGCAGCGCAATCATAGTTCAACATGGTTTTAATTCTTGTTAGGAATATTCACAAAATGTGCCGATACAAATATAACGGAAACACACTTACTTACTCTGACTTTGATAATGACCCACACCTACAAACATATGTAGGATCCCTAATTAGAGACAATGCACTGCAGCTGCCTCTAATTAGGGATCCAACACAAAACCCCCACATAGAAACATAAATTATAGATCTGTCAGACTCTGACCATGGCTATATAGAGAAGTAATAGGCTTCTCTATGGCCAGAGCCTGACATATATTGTATATATTTTAAGTATTGTTTGTGCATTGCCAGTCAGGGGTGCCAGGGGAACCCACTGTATATGGCAGACCAATACGAACATGGCATGTCCAGCCCATTCATTACGTGCAGACACGGTTTATTACACTCAAACAGAAAACAATAACTGCAAGACAGAGAACAGCACCGTGAACTGGTGACTAGAACACTCAAGCACACAGACACAGATCCACATAAAGGTGGATGCAATGTGAACATAAATAGAATCCCCAATTAGAGACAACTCAAGACAGCTGCCTCTAATTGGGGATTGGCCAAACTCAAAAAAGACTCCCTGAACTATTGGCAGGTCCTGACTGTGGCCATACGACTCCCAATAGAGGGAGCCAGAGACCTGACCTCAGTCAGGCCCTGACAGATAGCTTTTCAGAATTCACAGATAAATTTGTCCACATGGAAAACTAAAGCCATAGAAACCTTAAATGACTTGGTAACAGGAAATATATTTATTTCCATAACAGAATTCAAAAGTAATTTTGGACTGACCAATGTATAGATAGTTTCAAATATATGTTAAAAGCTACATATCATGACATTTTGTCAGAAAAGGATGTTCATGTGATAGGGAAGATATATGAAACATTGCAGAGTGCATATCCAACTGACAATCTCTTAGAAAAAATATTAACTATTGGAACCAAGACTTAATTGATGTTGGCATAAGATGGAGGGAAGGTTGGCGCATAACTAACGGAATTACAGTTAACGAAAATGTATGATTAATCCAATAGAAGCTAATGTACAGAATTTATTATTCTGCAGCACAACATGTCTTAAGTGTAAAACGAATAATGACAATAATCCATGCTTTCTGGAAATGCTTTAAAGTCTGCATGATGTGGGCGGAGCGAGAAAGTTGGCTGTAAGAAGTATTACAATGTAAGCGTAATTTTAATCAGCATATTTAAAGACATGGCATATGGGGGTGTAGTGAGATACCCGATTCTCTACCCATCACTCATCTTGAAAAAATGTACACAAAGAAATAAGCCAATCCCCCATCATTAAAACAATGGAAATAATCAAACGATTTATTATTTAAATATTGAAAGTGCCTGGGCTACGGAGAGAAACAAAATGGTTCAGTTTCAGGCCATGTAGCGGAAAGTAATGCGGGCGCTGGAGATGGGGTTGTGTGCAAGTGGGTCTGGGCAGGTGTGATGTATGATGTTGTTGTTTGTATGTGTATGTTGTGTATGCTGTTTGTAAAAAGATAAAATAAAACCTTTAAAAAATAATTTAGGTTGTAACAAAATGTGGAATAGGTCAAGGGGTGTGAATTATTTCTAAAGGCACTGTACAGACAGAAATATTTAGGTGGTATTTTGCATTCTTATGCATACGGTTTCTGTAGATTTATGATGATCTACAGAAACATTGATCACACATTGATCAAGGACATTGTGGTAACCTCATAATTCAATATACTAAGTTATGATTGCATATATTTCTGATATCAATAACCTAGTATTCACAATATTCTGACTGTGCTATACATTCTGGTGAAGGCCTGTGTAGCTGAAATGTCAATGCTGGAAGTGTCAGCTCGGGAATTGAACCCCCAGTCTCCAGCGGGGACACACATTCAGCATTGTTCACACCCACTTAAGCCTTAGCCCCATCTATCTCTTTAAGGATTCACATGTGAGGTCATGTACTAAAGTTTATGTAGTGTGGTAAAGATTAAGACTAAAAGTGGTAAAAGTATAGCCTACAATACAGAACAATTTCAGGTAAACAGTGTCCAGATAAAAAGTATTTTATAAATATTAGATGACGCTTACCCAGACACACTTGTCTAAATTGATGGGTCATGTGAAAGAAATACTATAACCCCCAGCCACATCTTGTTAAGTGGATGGGTCTCTACAGAAGGTGTAAACGGTACAGCCAAATGGTTACTTGCATAGTAGCAATATCAGAAATAGAAAGTGTCAATATAAAGAAAAAAAGAACAAAGTGTCAATGCCAGTAGAGAAAGAACAAAATAATATACAGTATGTACAGTGGGGAGAACAAGTATTTGATACACTGCCGATTTTGCAGGTTTTCCACTTACACATTTTTATCATAGGTACTCTTCAACTGTGAGTGACGGAATCTAAAACAAAAATCCAGAAAATCACATCGTATGATTTTTAAGTAATTCATTTGCATTTTATTGCATGACATAAGTATTTGATACATCAGAAAAGCAGAACTTAATATTTGGTACAGAAACCTTTGTTTGCAATTACAGAGATCATACGTTTCCTGTAGTTCTTGACCAGGTTTGCACACACTGCAGCAGGGATTTTGGACCACTCCTCCATACAGACCTTCTCCAGATCCTTCAGGTTTCGGGGCTGTCGCTGGGCAATACGGACTTTCAGCTCCCTCCAAAGATTTTCTATTGGGTTCAGGTCTGGAGACTGGCTAGGCCACTCCAGGACCTTGAGATGCTTCTTGTGTGTTTCGGGTCATTGTCATGCTGGAAGACCCAGCCACGACCCATCTTCAATGCTCTTACTGAGGGAAGGAGGTTGTAAGCCAAGATCTCGCGATACATGGCCCCATCCATCGTCCCCTCAATACGGTGCAGTCGTCCAGTCCCCTTTGCAGAAAAGCATCCCCAAAGAATGATGTTTCCACCTCCATGCTTCACGGTTGGGATGGTGTTCTTGGGGTTGTACTCATCCTTCTTCTTCCTCCAAACACGGCGAGTGGAGTTTAGACCAAAATGCTCTATTTTTGTCTCATCAGACCACATGACCTTCTCCCATTCCTCCTCTGGATCATCCAGATGGTCATTGGCAAACTTCAGACGGGCCTGGACATGCGCTGGCTTGAGCAGTGGGACCTTGCGTGCGCTGCAGGATTTTAATCCATTACGGCGTAGTGTGTTACTAATGGTTCCTCTCAACAAAAAATAAGAGTCCTCATTAACAAAAAAGAAAAGAGAGGGAACAGAGTGTAGCACTGGGGAGGTTGCTGGTGGAGGCTCAGGATCCGGCTTCGGGCGTGATGACTGTCCTGTCCGGACCCCGGCGCGATGGAGACCTCCCCAGTACTCCCCTGACGCACGAAGTCCAGTCCGGACCTGGAGCCGAGCAGACGTCCGGACTAAGACTGGTCCCCGGTGGAGCGGACTGCTCCGGCACGGACCCGGACTAGGCACATGGCGAGGCTGGTTGCCGGCCCCGGACTGGACCCCGGCACGCTGAAGAGCTCTGGCTCCAAAGCGGGTCTGAACGCTGTGCCCAGCCAGGGCACCAGCGCAGAGAATGGTTCCAGCCGTGTAGCTAGGCTGGCTGCCGGCCCCAGACTGGGCACCGGCATGCTAAGGAGCTCCTGCTCCAAAGCGGGGCTGCACGCCATGCCCAGCCTGGGCACCGACGCAGAGGTGAGTTCCAGCCGTGTAGCTAGGCTGGTTGCCGGCCCCGGACTGGGCACCGACACGCTGAGGAGCTCCCGCCGACGGGGAGCTCTGGACACCAGCCCTCCTCCACCGCACGATAATGGAGGAATTCCTCCTCTGTAATTTTCCCCATACCGAGGAGGATATCCCCCAATGTTAATCCCTGCTGCGTCCCATTGTGTGGGGTCTCTCTTGTCACGGATTGTAGAGAAGCAGAGCGTTGGTGGAGGGACATTCCTTTTTATTTTGTTCCAAAAACACAAAATAACAAAGGCGAGGTAGACCGTGAACTGGAGTGAAATGAGACACACACAAGAACCCACACCCAGGTGACAAACACAGGAACTGAAATAGAATCCCCAATTAGAGAACTCGAGACAGCTGTCTCTAATTGGGGATAGAAATTAACCCAACCACCAACACCCAGTGAACTGTCAAGCTCTACCCGCGGCTCTCCAACTCCCCCACTAGAGGGAGCCAGACCTAGCCACAGTCAGAACCTGACACAGGCTCTGCTCCACTCATAGAACTGGAGTTACAACTCCGGTAACTAACGTGTGCTTATAGTGTGTAACTACTGGTTACAGTTATGATATTCAGCAATCTCAATTCATTGGATATCGTTGTTTCATTCAATTTAATAAATTCAATTTTCAGACCTTTTCAGGTATTCCAATTAAATTAAAACATTAAGCTTTTCCATATTAACCAAGAAGAAGTCCCGCCTTCGGGTTAATTAAAGTTGAATCCCCTGATAGCCTATACAGGTATGATTAATCATTATCATTGACTAATCAATTCAATTTGTTTTTCAAAGCTAATTGGAACCCAAAACCCAGTACTGGTCCAGTATTGATGAGGTCCGGCCTTCACGGGTACCCCATGTGGCTTCAGCCTTAGGGATAAGTGACCCTGGTGTTGTTTAATGTATTCTCACATTTTAACTATGGGTTACACTGATGATAATCCAGACAATTTCAATTGACTGGATATAACTCTCATTCAATTTAATAGGTTAAAGTATTAAAACATACCTTTTCGGGTCCTTCCAATTAAATTAGACATTTAAAAATGTTTTACATATTAACCTAGATGAACAAACCTCTCAGGTTAATTAAAGTTTAATATCCAGCCTAACCGGGTATGATTAATCATTACTGATGCAGTAGTGATGGTTCATTAAAGTATAGAAATAGATAAAATCCTTTTTGCAGCTTCCAACGACTCCAAAACCAAAACTTGGGAACAATTCTTCCTAAATGTTTCTAATAATGTGCAAGCTACTGAGTGGTCCCCACACCACCGCTAATTAGTGAACCTTCACCCATAAAAGGAGTGATCGCTGACCTCAGCAGCGATACCAACCCTGACTAAGCCATTAGCGGAAAAATAGTAGAAATCGCGACAAACGCTCTCCTAAATCAACCTTCGGGCGCAGGCCTTGTAAAGCTTCTCTCCAGTGTAGCCCTTATGTACAAACAGGAGTGCGCAATTTGATAACATGCATGCAGTTTTGATGAACGTTACTCAAAGCAATGATGTTCTAGTCCAAATGCTGCAGACCAAAGACGACCATATAATTAACACAATGACCAAGTCGGATGACAAATCAGCGGAACTCACTGAAGCAACTGAACTCAGGTGATGAAGATGGGAATATTGATTTCTAAGCAAGCGGAGGAAATCTCATCACTGACTCTCTCGCTCCGTACTCGAGACTTCTACCTGAACCCATGTCAGATAAGTATGAGGCCGAACGGAGCAAGTGAGACACTCATGTGTCTGAAAAAAGTACCCTATGCACCAAAGTGAACTCTGCTATGCAGCAGAATACCACCCTTAAGTACCATCTGGAGGAATTACAGAACAGTCACACGCTACAGCGTGACAACACAATAGAGCAACCTAGCCCACAACCGGAGCTCAGTACCCAGAGGTGCGAAAATGAATGAAGTTTTCAGACTTTTCCTCTCGCAGTTGTCCCTCAGTCTTACCCTCTTGGCAATTCGGCAAAGGGTAATATGGCGCCTCCTCGCCATCAAAGACAATGCTTGGCTTCTCCTCTTGGCCTTTCGGCCCATCATTCTCCACAGGATGAAGTAGACGCTCCCCGTGAGCTTGGCACTGAATGCCTTGACAAACTTCTGCACCTTTGACCCCGTTCCAGGTAAGCCAAATGACACAGAGACATTCCTAGAAGACATAGAGGGCGCTTTGGATGGCTACCTGAATGCTATGGGTGCTGACAGGCTTTACCTGTTGAAGCGAACATCAAATAGTCACGTGAGAAGGTTAATTCGCATCCAACAGCAACACGTGCAAAACAACTGTTCTAAACTTGCCACAGCTTTGAAAATAAAATTCAGTGGTTCTGTGACTCGCAAACACGACAGCTCTCTAGCTAACACTGTCAAACAAGCTCGGAATGAACACCCACACGCTTACTATCATAGGCCTTCTTCAGCTTACTTTGGCCTACTCACTGAAACAGGAATGGAAGAGCTGTTACTAGTCAAACAAATGTTTCTGGTGAACATTTATCCCAACTTCATTACCTACTTGGGCCCTGCAGCCCACGTTGGTTTGCCAATCTCAGAACTCAGTACAGCTTTTGAGGCATCAAAAGTGTGCAGCTCAGAGCCCTGACATCCCGGTTCTGAAGTTTGAACAGGAGCCCTCACTCCAGTTAGAGGGTGCATTATCAGGTATTGAAGCATCAAGAGATGACGCACAACAACAGTTTCTACAACGAAACCACAATACCAATACCCACCGCAGTCTAAATTACTGTAAAGTACGTCGCCGACGAAACGACTACCGCTACAATCGACCCGACCACAAAACACAAGGGTGACAAAGGGTTCAATGACGACCGAAACATACGCGAATACTCTCTAAAAGCTATGCTAAGAGAAGTAAAGAAGCAGAAAAAAAGTGATAAGCCAGACAAGTCACTATAACTAGACATGGAATTGCCGGACAAAAGGTCTGCCAGAATTAACACCCTTAGCAAGGACGTTAACAATCAAATTAGCCCCGGTCTCACTCAACACCCTATCCAGGGCCCACTAGATCAAGACATAAGCACTCAGGCTTTGTCTATAGAACTGATTAAAAAGGTTGCGAAGAAAAAGGTCAAACTTCGTAAGAGCCAATTCCACTCAAACTGAGAAGTCAATCTGTTTTCACCTTGGAACAGAAACGACACACTACGTCGTTGCGAACACCCACCCCACTTTGTGGGGTATATGACCACAAACACTCATTGGTACAACACAAGACATGCAAGCAGAGGTCTCTTCACAGTCCCCAGGTCCAGAACAGAAGCTGGGAAACGCATAGCATTAAAAAGAGCCATGACTACATGAAACTCTCTGCCACCCCATGTGTCTCAAGCTAGCAATACAACTGAATAAAATAAAACCTTATTGCACAAAGGGGACTGTGAAAAGACACATTTCTATACAAAATAAGGATTGTTCTTGTTAGATTAGGCCTACTATAGGTCTACTCAAAAACTTATGAATCAAATACAGTGGAGAGAACAAGTATTTGATACACTGCCGATTTTGCAGGTTTTCCTACTTACAAAGCATGTAGAGGTCTGTAATTTTTATCATAGGTACACTTCAACTGTGAGAGACGGAATCTAAAACAAAAATCCAGAAAATCACATTGTATGATTTTTAAATAATTAATTTGCATTTTATTGCATGACATAAGTATTTGATCACCTACCAACCAGTAAGAATTCTGGCTCTCACAGACCTGTTAGTTTTTCTTTAAGAAGCCCTCCCGTTCTCCACTCATTACCTGTATTAACTGCACCTGTTTGAACTCGTTACCTGTATAAAAGACACCTCTCCACACACTCAATCAAACAGACTCCAACCTCTCCACAATGGCCAAGACCAGAGAGCTGTGTAAGGACATCAGGGATAAAATTGTAGACCTGCACAAGGCTGGGATGGGCTACAGGACAATAGGCAAGCAGCTTGGTGAGAAGCAACAACTGTTGGCGCAATTATTAGAAAATGGAAGAAGTTCAAGATGACGGTCAATCTCCCTCGGTCTGGGGCACCATGCAAGATCTCACCTCGTGGGGCATCAATGATCATGAGGAAGGTGAGGGATCAGCCCAGAACTACACGGCAGGACCTGGTCAATGACCTGAAGAGAGCTGGGACCACAGTCTCAAAGAAAACCATTAGTAACACACTACACCGTCATGGATTAAAATCCTGCAGCGCACGCAAGGTCCCCCTGCTTAAGCCAGCGCATGTCCATGCCCGTCTGAAGTTTGTCAATGACCATCTGGATGATCCAGAGGAGGAATGGGAGAAGGTCATGTGGTCTGATGAGACAAAAATAGAGCTTTTTGGTCTAAACTCCACTCGCCATGTTTGGAGGAAGAAGAAGGATGAGTACAACCCCAAGAACACCATCCCAACCGTGAAGCATGGAGGTGGAAACATCATTCTTTGGGGATGCTTTTCTGCAAATGGGACAGGACCACTGCACCGTATTGAGGGGAGGATGGATGGGGCCATGTATCGCGAGATCTTGGCCAACAACCTCCTTCCCTCAGTAAGAGCATTGAAGATGGGTCGTGGCTGGGTCTTCCAGCATGACAACGACCCGAAACACACAGCCAGGGCAACTGAGGAGTGGCTCCGTAAGAAGCATCTCAAGGTCCTGGAGTGGCCTAGCCAGTCTCCAGACCTGAACCCAATAGAAAATCTTTGGAGGGAGCTGAAAGTCCGTATTGCCCAGCGACAGCCCCGAAACCTGAAGGATCTGTATGGAGGAGTGGGCCAAAATCCCTGCTGCAGTGTGTGCAAACCTGGTCAAGAACTACAGGAAACGTATGATCTCTGTAATTGCAAACAAAGGTTTCTGTACCAAATATTAAGTTCTGCTTTTCTGATGTATCAAATACTTATGTCATGCAATAAAATGCAAATTAATTACTTAAAAATCATACAATGTGATTTTCTGGATTTTTGTTTTAGATTCCGTCACTCACAGTTGAAGAGTACCTATGATAAAAATTACAGACTTCTACATGCTTTGTAAATGGGAAAACCTGCAAAATCGGCAGTGTATCAAATACTTGTTCTCCCCACTGTATGTAGCCTAGTATGGTGAGTATCCTAGATAGCTAATTCTTCCCTTTTTAACATTACAAGTAATGTAAATCGACAATTCTGTCTATGTCTTCATCTGTTTTTTTCTTGTAAGCATTTTTCCACCCTGCAGTCTGAGACTGTGGGTATCTGTGGTAGAGAAGAAGAGTGCATGACAATTTAGCATTGACACTATTACCCTACAATGGTTATCATCATTATGATTTCTATTGTTTAGGCATAGTTAGGCCTAGCTAGCTACCTAGTTAGTATTATCCAGCTGGCAATAATAATGCTTGCTAACACTAAGAAGTTAGTTAGTTACTTTTCAATTAAGCTAAACACTAACGTTACTCATTGTGTGTTGGCACAAGTAGCTAGCTAGCTAACAGTAACATGCTGGATGTGTCTCACGTAATACCCTTAGCGTACAGATACCCTAAGCACAAGGTTTAAAATGTTAGCCAGCTAATTAGCTAGCGAGTAGCGACCATAGCAAATTTGCCAGCTTTAGGTTCCCAAGTCGCACAGTGGTCTAAGACACTGCATCTCAGTGCTAGAGGCGTCACTACAGACAACCTGGTTCAAATCCAGACTGTATCACAACCGGCCGTGATGCACAATGACCTTTAGGGCGGCAGGTATCCTAGTGCTTAGAGAGTTGGGCCAGTAACTGAAAGGTCGCTGGTTCGAATACCCAAGCCGACAAGGTGAAAAACCTGTCGATCTGTCCTTGAGCAAGGCACTTAACCCTAATTTTCTCCAGGGGCTGACCCTGTAGGTAGGCCGTCATTGTAAATAAGAATTTGTTCTTAAGTGAATTGCCTAGTTAAACAAATTTAAAAATACAAATGACATGTTCTTTGCGCACTTTCACATGAAGTCAATGTCAACAGCAATGATGTACTGAAATCCAGGATTGCTGATGCTATGCATTGGCCATTGAGAGGCTTTGAAGCCACCGTTCTGCTGTATTTCCAACCCCAGTAGGAAACAATGAACTGTTTCAAAGACAAAATTACATGTATTTAGGTATTTTTTGTTATAGTGGGGACAGTAACATAATATTAAATTATACTCTAAGGAAAATGTGTTTATATATTTTGTTATGTTTTATTTGTATGTTTACCTCACATAATGTTAGTTAAAATTATACATTAAGGTGTCTGTAATAGAATAAATGTTGCAAAAATGAATGTAGCCATTAAAATTTAGGTGGAGGCACAGTGGCTTCAACACAGCACCCCCTAATAGTCATCTAGTGTATACAGTGGGGAGAACAAGTATTTGCTACACTGCCGATTTTGCAGGTTTTCCTACTTACAAAGCATGTAGAGGTCTGTAATTTTTATCATAGGTACACTTAAACTGTGAGAGACGGAATCTAAAACAAAAATAAAAATCACATTGTATAATTTTTTAATAATTAATTTGCATTTTATTGCATGACATAAGTATTTGATCACCTACCAACCAGTAAAAATTCAGGCTCTCACAGACCTGTTAGTTTTTCTTTAAGAAGCCCTCCTGTTCTCCACTCATTACCTGTATTAACTGCACCTGTTTGAACTCGTTAACCTGTATAAAAGACACCTGTCCACACACTCAATCAAAGAGACTCCAACCTCTCCACAATGGCCAAGACCAGAGAGCTGTGTAAGGACATCAGGGATAAAATTGTAGACCTGCACAAGGCTGGGATGGGCTACAGGACAATAGGCAAGCAGCTTGGTGAGAAGGCAACAACTGTTGGCGCAATTATTAGAAAATGGAAGAAGTTCAAGATGACGGTCAATCTCCCTCGGTCTGGGGCACCATGCAAGATCTCACCTCGTGGGGCATCAATGATCATGAGGAAGGTGAGGGATCAGCCCAGAACTACACGGCAGGACCTGGTCAATGACCTGAAGAGAGCTGGGACCACAGTCTCAAAGAAAACCATTAGTAACACACTACGCCGTCATGGATTAAAATCCTGCAGCGCACGCAAGGTCCCCCTGCTCAAGCCAGCGCATGTCCAGGCCCATCTGAAGTTTGCCAATGACCACATGGATGATCCAGAGGAGGAATGGGAGAAGGTCATGTGGTCTGATGAGACAAAAATCTAGCTTTTTGGTCTAAACTCCACTCGCCGTGTTTGGAGGAAGAAGAAGGATAAGTACAACCCCAAGAACACCATCCCAACCGTGAAGCATGGAGGTGGAAACATCATTCTTTGGGGATGCTTTTCTGCAAAGGGGACAGGACGACTGCACCGTATTGAGGGGAGGATGGATGGGGCCATGTATTGCGAGATTTTGGCCAACAACCTCCTTCCCTCAGTAAGAGCATTGAAGATTGGTCGTGGGTGGGTCTTCCAGCATGACAACGACCCAAAACACACAGCCAGGGCAACTAAGGAGTGGCTCCGTAAGAAGCATCTCAAGGTCCTGGAGTGGCCTAGCCAGTCTCCAGACCTGAACCCAATAGAAAATCTTTGGAGGGAGCTGAAAGTCTGTATTGCCCAGCGACAGCCCCGAAACCTGAAGGATCTGGAGAAGGTCTGTATGGAGGAGTGGGCCAAAATCCCTGCTGCAGTGTGTGCAAACCTGGTC
Organism: Thymallus thymallus; assembly: GCA_023634145.1. Classification (NCBI taxonomy): domain Eukaryota; kingdom Metazoa; phylum Chordata; class Actinopteri; order Salmoniformes; family Salmonidae; genus Thymallus; species Thymallus thymallus. The sequence continues at coordinate 33,394,269 of CM042382.1, read as the reverse complement.
AAGAACTACAGGAAACGTATGATCTCTGTAATTGCAAACAAAGGTTTCTGTACCAAATATTAAGTACTGCTTTTCTAATGTATCAAATACTTATGTCATGCAATAAAATGAAAATGAATTACTTAAAAATCATACAATGTGATTTTCTGGATTTTTGTTTTAGATTCTGTCACTCAGTTGAAGAGTACCTATGATAAAAATTACAGACTTCTACATGCTTTGTAAGTGGGAAAACCTGCAAAATCGGCAGTGTATCAAATACTTGTTCTCCCCACTGTATACTAATGGTTTTACTTTTAACCTTATTTTAACTAGGCAAGTCAGTTAAGAACAAATTCTTCAACATTTGTAACAAGCATGGTAACAGCATTCATTAGTACACCTCTGTAATTACAGACTACAATTACCACCAGTTTCATGTTGTTATTACAGTGTAACTAGGAATTATTACAGTTAATCACAATACAATTACATAATTAACTACACTGTAATAAGGTCCCCTTAAAATGAAGTGTTACGTAAATCGTTTTCATTTCAAGCAAGTGCACCCTGAAAACGTATTGTACATCATACTGCTGTGCACTCTCCTGTTAGTAAATCAGCACTGTGAGAGAAACAGAGGGGGGAAATTAACACTTGGGGAGGTGTTACTCTATAAACACGCACATTGTCGTGAGGAGTTAGCCTCTCAGACAGTGAGCTGTCTCATGCCATTCCGAGAGCATGGATGTGATACCTTGAGGTGGCTGGCGTTCCACTACTTTGAGACAAAGAACTGCTGAAAGAGACTGTGTGTGTCATTTTGATAGGTAGCAAAAAGACAGACAGTATTACTCCCAACACTTGAAACTGCATGTGTCTCTAAACTCTTCATTGAGAGGGAGTTATTTGTGTATTAAATTATGTATTTTAGACCTTTTTTCCAGTGTGGTTACATGATTCAATCCCATGTCTGTTGCATTCTGAAATATCATATGCAGAATATTTGAAGTGATGTTTTCACAACAGCACCACAGTTTTGCATTTTCAATGTCATCAGATGGACAACTTGTTAGCCATGGAAAGCAATACAGAAGTCATAGGGTTTTGATTAAAAGGTTAAATGTTGTGATTTAGAGCTGGTCTGTGTGGACTTTTGTGTTGGTCTTTGCACTCTGCAATTCCCTAGAATATGTGCTAAATATGTTGGAAGAGTGCATATGGATTTTCATAATGTTCTAGTAAATGCCTTACCATGATGCATTTTAGATCTCAAATGGCATTTTGTCAGATTTCCCATCACTAACCAGGTATCCATGCAACCATTTCATGTGGATGAATTTCCCTGACACATAAAAAAACAAATGACAGGCCTGATGGAAAAAGCTGATTTGTCCGTAAAATGTCCAAATGTTGACAAAACAAAATACGCCAGTAAAGGGTGGATATTTTTTTTTCAGTGAAATAGATTACGCGACAATTGCGGTGTACACTCTTAGAAAAAAGGTGCTATCTAGAACCTAAAAGGGTTCTTCGGCTGTCCCCGTAAAACCCTTTGAATAACTTTTTTGGGTTCCAAGTACATAGAACCCTTTTCAGTTCCCTTTCCACAGAGGGTTCTACATGGAACCCACAATTATTCTACCTGGAACCAAAAGGGGTTCTCCTATTGGGACAGCTGAAGAACCCTTTTGGAACCCTTTTTTCTAAGTGTAGTTATAAAAAAAGGTAGGTAAACTATGAAATAAAACGAATGCAAGGATGCAACCACCAATATAAACCAAAACATATTACATTTTTAGAACTCTTATTTTTTATTTGCACTTATTCTCTTCACCACTGTCTGCCTCATCACTGTCTCTCACTACTCTTCTGTCCATAATAAAGCGCTGCTCTGCCTTCTTAACAAGGCAGGTCCTACAGGCCCTTGTTTTGTCACACCTGGACTACTGTCCAGTCGTGTGGTGAGGTGACACAAATAGGGACTCAGGAAATTACAATTGGCCCAGAACATGGTAACATGGCTGGCCCTTAAATGTACATGGGAAGCTAACATTAATAATATGCATGTCAATCTCTCCTGGCTCAAAGTAGAGGAGAGATTGACTTCATTCCTACTTGTATTTGTGAGAGGTATTGAATGCACAGAGCTGTGTGTTTGAACTACTGGCACACAGCTCAGACACCCATGCATACCCCACAAGACATGCCACCAGAGGTCTCTTCACAGTCCCCAAGTCCAGAACAGACTATGAGAGGCACACAGTACTACATAGAGCCATGACTACATGGAACTCCATTCTACATCAAGTAACTAAAAAACAGATAAATATACACCTTATTGAACAGCAGGGACTGTAAAATAACACAAACATATGCACTATGTATTTTTATTTAACCAGGCAAGTCAGTTAAGAACAAGTTCTTATTTACAATGACGGCCTACCAGGGAACAGTGGGTTAACTGCCTTGTTCAGGGGCAGAACGACAGATTTTTACTTTGTCAGCTTTGGGATTCAATCCAGCAACCTTTCAGTTATGGGCCCAATGCTCTAACCACCACCTTGGCAGCAGCTAATGGGGATCCATAATAAATACAATACAATACACTGTAAAACCAAGTGTTTAGTATCTGAACACATAACTAAACACTTTTTGTAACACTTTTTACACGTCAAGGCATTTAGAATTTCAATGAAAACGTGTCACTGTGTTTAGAATGTAATCACCAGAACACGTTTATTCGCTGTAACACTTTTTAAACACATTCAACATAAGGTGTTTAGGTTTTAAACATTGGGGTGATATTTTAACACTTTATGGTGTAAGTCCGTATTTGCATATTTCCCAGCATGATTTTCAAGTGAATGTGAGTGATACCCACCCATGATTGTGTTTGTTGGGGACAGAGACATGGTTGTTGCATTCAAAAATACCTCCCAAGTCCTCAACTGGCAGCTTCATTAAATAGTACCCGCAAAACACCTGTCTCAACGTCAATGTTGAGACTGGTGTTTTGCGCCATCCTGTCCAGGGAATAGTACACAGCGTTGTACGAGATCTTGGCATGGCAATTTCTCGCATGGAATAGCCTTAATTTCTCAAAACAAGAATAGACTGACGAGTTTCAGAAAAAAGTTATTTGTTTCTGGCCATTTTGAGCCTGTAATTGAACCCACAAATGCTGATGCTCCAGCTAGTCTAAAGAAGGGGCCTGTTTTATTGCTTCTTTAATCAGCACAACAGTTTTCAGCTGTGCTAACATAATTGCAAAAGGGTTTTCTAATGTTCAATTAGCCTTTTCAAATGATAAACTTGGATTCGCTAACACAACGTGCCATTGGAACACAGGAGTGATGGTTGTTGATAATGGGCTCAGAGTCTCTCGCCTCATTAGAGACATCGTGGGACAGGGCGTCTGCTTTCAGATGTTTCGATCCAGCGCGATAGGCTAGAGTGAATACAGAGCCCACCTAGCCTGGTGAGTGTTCAGCTTATTGACTGGAGACCAAGTTCTTATGGTCCGTCCAGATCACGAAAGGATGAGCTGCCCCCTCCAACCAGTGTCTCCACCCCTCAAGGGCCCACTTGACTTCCAAGAGCTCCCGGTTGCCTACGTGCGTTCCTCTGACGAGAACCGCTTGGAAAGAAAGGCACATGGGTGAAGTCCCCCTCGTCCATCTCTACCACAAAGGGACGAGTAGGATCAGGATGAACGAGGTGCTGCCACCCCACCAAAGTTGCGTATAAAACGCCTGTAAAAATTGGCAAACCGAGGAACCGCTGAACTTGTTTGAGTGAGGCAGGACAGGGCCAGTTGGTGACGGCCTTAACCTTAACAGGGTCCATTTTGATTCTGGCGGTAGAGATAATGTGGCCCAGGAAAGAGACTTGGGATACATGGAACTCACATCTTAACGTATAGTAGACTCTGCAGGAGGTGTCTCAGGAATTCACAGGCGTGGAATATGTTTTCTGGAAGGGTCTCTGAGAAGATCAGGATGTCAGAGGTAAACAAAGACGAACCGATTCAACATATCAGTAAGAGTATCATTGACCAATGCTTGGAAGACTGCCGGTGAGTTCGATAATTCGAATTGCATGACTAAATACTCACTGGCCACTAGGGGTGTTAAAGGCAGTTTTCCATTCATCTCCCTCCCAGATTCTTACCAGATTGTAAGCGTTGCAGAGGTCCAGTTTGGTGAAGAATTGGGCCCCTTGGGCCAGCTCCAAGGCGGCGGACATCAGGGGTAGGGGGTGACAATTCTTAATCGTAATCCTGTTTAGTCCTCAGTTATCGATGCAGTGGCGCAGACCTCCATCCTTCTTTCCCATGAAGAAGGAGCCTGCACCAGCTGGGGATGTTTAGGAGCAAATGAAACCTGCCTCCAGCGACTCCCGGATGTAATTGTCCATGACTGCTGCTTCAGGGATCAAGAGGGAGTAAAGACGGCCCCAGGGAGGGGTGGAGCTGGGTAGGAGTTCAATTGTGCAGTCGTATGGACGATGAGGAGGGAGGGTGGCGGCTTGCCTCTTACTGAAGGCCTCCAAGAGGTCGTAGAATTTGGGAGGGAGAGCGTAGAAGTCTTGGTCTTCAATGGATGCAGGACGACGAGGTGAGGCTCTTGGTGGGGATCTTAGACATTTTTTCTGTCAGTTCTTACCCCAGTCTAGTAGGTGTCCCATGGACCAGGAGAGTGTGGGTTATGTAGCGCTAGCCAGGGCTACCTTAGGATAAGGGGGTTCTCGGGAGCAGTGATCAAAAGAAAACTAAGAGTCTCTGAGGGGTTCACCCCAACATGCAGTAGAATGGGCTTGGTCTGATATTCCACCTGGCCAGAACCAATGGGGTGTCCATCGAGGGCTTGAATACGTAGAGGGATAGGATATTTCACGCAAGGGATTTGTAATTCTCTGGCAAAGTTTTGATAAATGAGATTATCCACGGCCCCGGAGTCCACATCTGCTTGAATCTGGTGCTGACGGTTGTCCTAGTGGAGGGTTGCGGGTAGTGACTGGGTAGCCGGGGTGAAATAGCACAGCTCGTCAGGGTCTCCCCTTGTCCTGGTGAGCTCTGGGCATGTAGCATGGAGATGGCCGAGACCTCCGCAGTAGAGGCAGCAGCCTTCGCATGCTGTGCTCAGAGGGCTAGAGGTGCTCAGCAAACTGGGATACTGGGTAGTGTCAAAAAGGAGCTGTCTCACGCGTTCTCGAAGGCGGTTGTCAATCCTGAATGCCAGCTTTATCAGGGACTTGAGGTCCTCTCCCAGTTCCTGAGTGTCCAATCCCTCCTTGATGGAGTTAGACAGACCAGGTGGAAAGCAATGACCAGTGCCTCCATATTCCACCCACTCTCGGCGGCAAGAGTGCGAATCTCAATGGCGAAATCAGCCACTGGTCTGGCCCCTTGACGGATGTTGAACAGTCGGCTGGCTGCTTCTCGTCCGCCAACTGGGTGGTTAAAGACTCATCGCAGCTCATCAGTACAGGCTAATATGGAGCTGCAGGATGGTGGGTGCTGTTCCCACACCAGGGCCTTGACCGAGTAGAGAGATGATGTAGGCGATCATGGCCCGATCGGTGTTGAACGAGAAGGAATGTAGCTCAAACACCAGAGAGCACTGGGTGAGGAACTCCTTGCATCCTCCCGGGTGGCTGTTATACCACTCAGGGGCTGGAATCTTGTGTTCCCGGTGCAGGTTCCCTGGAAGAACTACGGTGACACTTGTAGCACTGGGTGATGAGACTTGGGCATTGGCTCCTCCTGGGTTGGGGTTGGAGGGAGTCAATAAGTGCCCAAAGGGTCTCTGGTATCTGGAAGAGTTGTTCTTGCTGCCGCCCCAGCAGTGCTCCATGGTGGGTTACAACATTCTTGATCTGGGTGATCTCTGCTGGGTTTAGGCAGAAGCTTGCTGTGACATGGTGAGGTGTGACACAGATGCAGAGAAGAGACCAGACGAGGAATCAGTGTTTAAGGATAAACATAATACTTTACTGAGAAACGGTAACCGAAGGATCACAGTGACACAGGGAAAACAACAAACACTAAGTCTCAGTATATACTCACTCAGGAGACAAACACACACGGCAAACAATTCAAACTTCTGCAAAGGACAACAGAGTAAATAGGACAAAAGGCACCTTAATGACTCTCAGACCAAGAGAAGCAAGATTATCTGGTCTGATGAAACCAATATTGAACACTTTGGCCTGAATGCCAAGCGACACCCGACGCCGGTGCACCTCCCCAGTCCGGTACGTCCCGTGCCGGCTCCCCGCACCCGACCTCCAGTGCGTGCGCCCAGCCAGGTGCCTCCAGTACCTGCTCCACGCACCCGACCTCCGGTGCGCCTCTCCAGCCCGGAGCCTCCCGTGATGGTCCACAGCCCGGAGCCTCCCGTGATGGTCCACAGCCCGGAGCCTCCCGTGAGGGTCCACAGCCCGGAGCCTCCCGTGATGGTCCACAGCCCGGAGCCTCCCGTGATGGTCCACAGCCCGGAGCCTCCCGTGATGGTCCACAGTCCGGAGCCTCCCGTGATGGTCCACAGGCCGGAGTCGCCTGCCATACCGGTGCCCAGTCCTGGCCCGGTTATTTTCCCCGCTCCATGGCCTGAGTCTTTGGCCCTACCAGTGCCATTTCCAGGACCGGTTGTTTACCCCTTTAAATGGCCGGAGTCGCCTGCCACACCGGTGCCCAGTCCTGGCCCGGTTATTTGCCCCGCTCCATGACCTGAGTCCCCTAACCCACTGAGGTCCATTCCAGGACCAGTTGTCCGCCACACTCCATGGCCGGAGTCGCCTGCCACACCGGTGCCCAGTCCTGGCCCGGTTATCTGCTCTGCTCCATGGCCGGAGTCGTTCGCCAGGAGGAAGCTATCCACTTGGCCGGGGCCGGAACCGCCACCTGCGATGGTTGTTGTTTTTCCCTCCCTAACCCTCCCCTCTAGAAGCCTTGCTTCTCTATATTATGGTCAGAGTCTGGCAGTTCTATAAGTTCTATTTCTGTGTGGTGTTTTGTGTGGGATCCCTAATTAGAGGCAGCTGCTATGCATTGTCTCTAATTAGGGATCCTACTTATATGTGTTTGTTCCACTCCTTTGGCGTGGTTCAATGCCTTGATGTCCGTTCATGTAAGTGTATTTACTTTCGTTATATCGTGTTTCTTTTGTATAGTTCACATCTAGTCTCATTACGTTATTAAATAAATGATGTCGAACTATCGCTGCGCTGCGTCTTGGTCCATTTATACACCCGATCGTGACACATAGGGTTATCGAATGTCGAAACAAATTAACTAAGGGCATTACAATCGAGTCACGTGCAGCTGAGCTCCAAATTCATGGTTACTTGGGTTCTACAAGCTGTGGGCAGGATTGAAATAAACCCAATCTGAGGAAAACTTATGGTACTGTCACGAACGTGGTGAGTGTCAGATCAAGACACAGCGCCGTAGTAATGCAACATTATTTATTTAAATCGATGTGCATAAAATAATAAAGAGATACACAAACGTAATAAAAGGTAGGCTACACAGCACTAAACCCAAAGAGACTACATTAATGATCCACATCAACAGGTGAAACCCTTGAGCTTAAATATGGCCCCCAATTAGAGACAATGCAAAGCAGCTGCCTCTAATTGGGGACCAACACAAAACCCACATAGAATTGATAATACTAGATCTGTCAGGCTCTGATCATAGCTAAATAGAGGAGCTAAAGGCTTCCCTATGACCAGAGCCTGACAGGTAACCTTCATTCCATGACATACCAGTTTTTCCCCTATCATCTTGCAAATCTCTGTTTTGGACAAGACTGACTTTATGAGCAAAATTATCCTAATTAAACTTGTAGTCAACTTTGACACATATCAATGCCACATTAGGTGGTGGGCTGTATTTTTCGAGATGATCGATCTCTGTCGAGGGAGGAGCTGATTTTTACATATTGTGTATATTTCCGTTTGTTGGCAATGTTGATTCTTGCAAATGTTTTCCAAATACTTACTTTTCTGTTTGCTAGCTGGACAGGCAAATGCAGCTGAGTACTAAACTGTAAACCAATCAAAACTTGGACCATCATTGGTACTATTTCTGCTGATCACGTCTGCCAATCACGTTATTCGTACCTAAGGAAGTAGACAGCTGGTGGCAGGTCGAGAGAGAGCTCTTCTTCCGACAAACTGCTATCAGGTAAAGTATTTGATTTATTTGTAAGCTAACAATTTAGTTATAGATACAGTATGTGATACCATCAATGTAAGCTGTAAAATGACTCCCAACTTAGAACGCAGCAACCATAGTATTGTAGCTTGCTTGGTAATTAATTAGCTAGCTAGCAAAAATATATGTTGCTAGCTAGCAGGAGCAGAAAGCTTTATCACTAGCTAGCATACTTACGGTACAAAGAGTATTTTCGCTATCAGTTTATTTAAGGGCTCCTAGAATACTGAGACATGCATTGATGACATTTCTACAGTCTCCGTCAGACCCAGGCTTTTGGCACAGATGGTAAAGCTCTCATTTCTGGACTGCAACATTTTGCCCTCCACTTGATATACTGTATACGTGAAACATACATTATGGAAAACATGTCTTACACTCAGTCATAGTTAGTAGAATAATGAATGTGTTGGCAAGATTTTTGCACCGTCAACTTTGGCACAGACTCTTTATCGTTCTCCATACCTTGTATTCAAATTGATCCACCTGCTATTTTAGAACTCATCTGGTTTGCAAATAAAAAGCTGGCATTGCAGAGCACATTGTACAAGTGTTTTTGGAGAACATTTTATTGCAAAGTATGCTATATGTGTAGGCTATGCCATATGTATGGGCTAATAGAATCTTGACTAGAACCAAAAAATGTGATCATATTACTCCAGTGCTAGGCTGGCTTCCTGTTAAGGCTAGGGCTGATTTCAAGATTTTACTGCTAACCTACAAAGCATAACATGGGCTTGCCGTACATACCTACACGTACGCTACGGTCACAAGACGTAGGCCTGGAAGCAGTGCTTTCTCCTATAGAGCTACATTTTTTTTTAATGGTCTGCCTATCCATGTGAGAGACGCAGTCTCGCCCTTTAAGTCTTTACTGAAGACTCATCTCTTCAGTAGGTCCTATGATTGAGTGTAGTCTGGCCCAGGGGTGCGAAGGTGAACAGCAAGGCACTGGAGTGACAAACCGCCTTTGCTTTCTCTGCCTGGCTCCCTTCTCTCCACTGGGCTCCTCTGGCTCTGACCCTCTCTTCATTCAAAGACTCAATCATGGACACTTACTGACAGTTGTGGCTGCTTTGCGTGATGTATTGTCATCTCTACCTTCTTCCCCTTTGTGCTGTTGTCTGTGCCCAATAATGTTTGTATCCTGTTTTGTGCTGCTACCATGTTGTTGTCATGTGTTGCTGCCTTGCTATGTTGTTGTCTTAGGTATCTCTTTTGGTAGTGTTGTTTTGTGTCTCTTGACGTGATGTGTGTTTGGTCATATATTTATATTTGATTTATTTTTATTTTTAATCCGAGCCCCCGTCCCCGCAGGAGGTTTTTGCCTTTTGGTAGGCCGTCATTGTAAAATAAGAATTTGTTCTTAACTGACTTGCCTAGTTAAAGGTTAAATAAAAATAAAAATATTATGGGGGCTGAGTCACGGGCTTACTAGTGCTCTTCCATGCCGTCCCTAGGATGGGTGTGTCACTTGATTAGGTTGAGTCACAGATGTGATCTTCCTGTCCGGTTTTGCTCAGATCTTCGTAGGCTATGCTCAGCCTTGTCTCAGGGTAGTAAGTTGGTGGTCTATTTGTATTTATTATGGATCCCCATTAGCTGGCAGCAGCTACTCTTCCTCGGGTCCAGCAAAATTAAGGCAGTATATACAATTTTAAAAACGTTAAAATACATTCACAGATTTCACAACACTGTGTGCCCTCAGGCCCCTACTCCACCACTACCACGTATCTACAGTACAAAATTCATGTGTGTGTATAGTGAGTATGTGTCTGTGCCTATGTTTGTGTTGCTTCACAGTCCCTGCTGTTCCATAAGGTGTTTTTTAATCTGTTTTTATGAATCTAACTTTACTGCTTGCATCAGTTACTTAATGGGGAATAGAGTTCCATGTAGTCATGGCTCTATGTAGTCCTGTGCACCTCCCATAGTCTGTTCTGGACTTGGAGACTGTGAAGAGCTATGCACCAGTAGTTCAAACAGACAGCTCTGTGCATTCAACATGTGATGAAGTCAATCTCTTCTCCACCAGGAGAGATTGACATGCATATTATTATTATTAGCTCTCTGTGTACATCCAAGGGCCAGCAATGCTGCCCTGTTCTGAGCCAATTGCAATTTTCCTCAGTCCTTTTTTTGGCACCCGACCACAAGACTGAACAGTAGTCCGGGAGGCCATTTTATTAATTGTTCAGCAGTCTTATGGCTTGGGGGTATAAGCTTTTAAGAAGCCTTTCGGTCCTAGACTTGGCGCTCCGGTACCGCTTGCCATGCGGTAGCTGAGAGAACAGTCTATGACTTGGGTGACTGGAGTCTTTGACCATTTTTTGGGCTTTCCTCTGACACCGCCTAGTATATACAGTGGGGAGAACAAGTATTTGATACACTGCCGATTTTGCAGGTTTTCCTACTTACAAAGCATGTAGAAGTCTATAATTTTTATCATAGGTACTCTTCAACTGTGAGTGATGGAATCTAAAACAAAAATCCAGAAAATCACATTGTATGATTTGTAATGAATTAATTTGCATTTTATTGCATGACATGAAGTATTTGATACATCAGAAAAGCAGAACATAATATTTGGTACAGAAACCTTTGTTTGCAATTACAGAGATCATACGTTTCCTGTAGTTCTTGACCAAGTTTGCACACACTGCAGCAGGGATTTTGGCCCACTCCTCCATACAGATCCTTCAGGTTTCGGGGCTGTCGCTGGGCAATTCGGACTTTCAGCTCCCTCCAAAGATTTTCTATTGGGTTCAGGTCTGGAGACTGGCTAGGCCACTCCAGGACCTTGAGATGCTTCTTACGGAGCCACTCCTTAGTTGCCATGGCTGTGTGTTTCGGGTCGTTGTCATGGTGGAAGACCCAGACACGACCCATCTTCAATGCTCTTACTGAGGGAAGGAGGTTGTTGGCCAAGATCTCGCGATACATGGCCCCATCCATCCTCCCCTCAATACGGTGCAGTCGTCCTGTCCCCTTTGCAGAAAAGCATCCCCAAAGAATGATGTTTCCACCTCCATGCTTCACGCTTGGGATGGTGTTCTTGGGGTTGTACTCATCCTTCTTCTTCCTCCAAACACGGCGAGTGGAGTTTAGACCAAAAAGCTCTATTTTTGTCTCGTCAGACCACATGACCTTCTCCCATTCCTCCTCTGGATCATCCAGATGGTCATTGGCAAACTTCAGACGGGCCTGGACATGCACTGGCTTGAGCAGGGGGACCTTGCGTGTTCTGCAGGATTTTAATCCATGATGGCGTAGTGTGTTACTAATGGTTTTCTTTGAGAATGTGGTCCCAGCTCTCTTCAGGTCATTGACCAGGTCCTGCCGTGTAGTTCTGGGCTGATCCCTCACCTTCCTCATGATCATTGATGCCCCACGAGGTGAGATCTTGCGTGGTGCCCCAGACCGAGGGAGATTGACCGTCATCTTGAACTTCTTCCGTTTTCTAATAATTGCGCCAACAGTTGTTGCCTTCTCACCAAGCTGCTTGCCTATTGTCCTGTAGCCCATCCCAGCCTTGTGCAGGTCTACAATTTTATCCCTGATGTCCTTACACAGCTCTCTGGTCTTGGCCATTGTGGAGAGGTTGGAGTCTGTTTGATTGAGTGTGTGGACAGGTGTCTTTTATACAGGTAACGAGTTCAAACAGGTGCAGTTAATACAGGTAATGAGTGGAGAACAGGAGGGCTTCTTAAAGAAAAACTAACAGGTCTGTGAGAGCTGGAATTCTAACTGGTTGGTAGGTGATCAAATACTTATGTCATGCAATAAAATGCTAATTAATTATTAAAAAATCATACAATGTGATTTTCTGGATTTTTGTTTTAGATTCCGTCTATCACAGTTGAAGTGTACCTATGATAAAAATTACAGACCTCTACATGCTTTGTAAGTAGGAAAACCTGCAAAATCGGCAGTGTATCAAATACTTGTTCTCCCCACTGTAAGTCCTGAATGGCAGGAAGTTTGGCCCCAGTGATGTACTGGGCTGTACACACTACCCTCTGTAGTGCCTTACGGTGAGATGCCGAGCAGTTGCCATACCAGACACTGCCAGGTCTCTGACCTCCTCTCTATAGGCTGTCTCATCGTTGTCCGTGATCAGGCCTACCACTGTTGTGTCGTCAGCAAACTTAATGATGGTGTTGGAGTCGTGTTTGGCCACACAGTCGTGGGTGAACAGGGAGTACAGGAGGGGACTAAGCACGCACCCCTGAGGGGCCCCAGTGTTGAGGATCAGCGTGGCAGATGTGTTGTTGCATACCCTTACCACCTGGGGGTGGCGCGTCAGGATCCCGTTGATTACGTCATCTGTGGATCTGTTGGGGCGGTATGTGAATTGGAGTGGGTCTAGGGAATCCGGGATGATGCTGTTGATGTGAGCCATGACCAGCCTTTCAAAGCAATTCATGGCTACCGACGTGAGTGCTACGGGGCGGTAATCATTTAGGCAGGTTACCTTCGCTTTCTTGGGCACAGGGACTATGGTGGTCTGCTTGAAACATGTAGGTATTACAGACTCGGTCAGGAGAGGTTATAAATGTCAGTGAAGACACTTGCCAGTTGGTCCATGCATGCTTTGAGTACACGTCCTGGTAATCCATCTGGCCCTGCGGCTTTGTGAATGTTGACCTGTTTAAAGGTCTTGCTCACATCGGCTACCGTCTGGAACAGCTGGTGCTCTCCTTCATGCTTCAATGTTGCTTGCCTTGAAGCGAACGTAAAAGGCATTTAGCTTGTCTGGTAGGCCTGCGTCACTGGGCAGCTCGCGGCTGGGTTTCCCTTTGTAGTCCGTAATAGTTTTCAAGCCCTGCCACATCCGACGAGCGTCAGAGCCGGTGTAGTAGGACTCAGTCTTAATCCTGTATTGACGCTTTGCCTGTTTGATGGTTCGTCTAAGGGGGTCGGGAGTTATTTAAAGCGTCCGGATTAGTGTCCCACTCCTTGAAAGCGGCAGCTCTAGCCTTTAGCTTGATGCAGATGTTGCCTGTAATACATGGCTTCTGGTTGGGATATGCATGTACGGTTACTGTGGGGACGACGTCTATGCATTTATTGATGAAGCAGATCACTGGTACTTCCTACTTTAGTATTTGGTTCGTCCCCATCTTAGCTACTGTTTTATCTATGTTTTAACCATGACAGTTTCCAATCCAGGGTTACTCTAAGCAGTTTAGTCACCTCAACTTGCTCAATTTCCACATTATTTATTACAAGATCTAGTTGAGGTTTAGGGTTTAGTGAATGATTTGTCCCAAATACAATGCTTTTAGTTTTATAAATATTTTGGACTAATTTACTCTTTTTAAGTGTTGCAGTCGTAACTCTGGCTTTACTCAAAGCCAGTGGCATGTCATTAGTAAAGATTGAAAAAAGTAATGGGCCTAAACAGCTGCCCTGGGGAATTCCTGATTCTACCTGGATTATGTTGTAGAGGCTTCCATTAAAGAACACCCTCTGTGTTCTGTTAGACAGGTAACTCTTTATCCACAATATAGCAGGGGGTGTAGAGCCAAAACACATACATTATTCCAGCAGCCCCCACAATATTTTTATCATCAATTTCTCTCAGCCAATTCATTAAATAATTTATTTAACCTTTATTGAACTAGGCAAGTCAGTTAAAAACACATTCTTATTTACAATGACAACCAATCATCACTAATGTGTGTAAGTTGTTGAATGTCCTTCCCTATAAACATGCTAAAAATTTGTTGTCAATTTATTTACTGTAAAATAGCATTTTATCTTGTCAAACACAATTTTTTCCCAAACTTTACTAAGGGTTGGTAAAAGGCTGATTGGTCGGCTATTTTAGCCAGTAAAGGGGGCTTTACTATATTTAGGTAGCGTAATGACTTTTGCTCCCCTCCAGGCCTGGGGGCACACACATTCTAGCAGGCTTAAATTGAAAATATGGCAAATTGGAGTGGCAATATCGTCCTCTATTATTCTCAGTAATTTTCCATCCAAGTGTTTGGACTCCGGGGGCTTGTCATTGTTGATAGACAACAATAATGTTTTCCCCTCTTCAACAATCACTTTACGGAATTCTGCTGAGCACTTGTTGGCTGCTAATCCTTCACTCTGTGGTCCAACTCATCCCAAACCATTTCAATTGGGTTGAGGTCGGGTGATTGTGGAGGCCAGGTCATCTGATGCAGCACTCCATCACTTTCCTTCTTGGTCAAATAGCCCTTACAAAGCCTGGATGTGTGTTGGGTTATTGTCCTGTTGAAAACAAATTATAGTCCCACTAAGTACAAACCAAATGGGGTGACGTATCGCTGCAGAATGCTGTGGTAGCCAAGCTGGTTAAGTGTTGCCTTGAGTTCTAAATAGATCACAGATAGTGTCACCAGCATAGCACCATCACACTTCCTCCATGCTTTACAGTGGGAACCACACATGCAGAGATCATCCGTTCACCTAAAAATCTAAAAATTGGACTCATCAGACCAAAGGACAGATTTCCACCGGTCCATTGCGTGTGTTTCTTGGCCCAAGCAAGGCTCTTCCTATTATTGGTGACCTTTAGTGGTTTCTTTGCAGAAATTCGACCATGAAAGCCTGATTCAACATCTGAATAGTTGATGTTGAGATGTGTCTGTTACTTGAACTCTGTGAAGCATTTATTTGGGCTGCAATTTCTGAGGCTGGTAAAGCTAGTGAACGTATCCTCTGTAGCAGAGGTAACTCTGCATCTTCCTTTCCTGTAGGGGTCCTCATGAGAGCCAATTTCATCATGGCGCTTGCCATTTTCTGAATTGACTGACCTTCATGTCTCTTTGCTTATTTGAGCTATTCTTGCCATAATATGGACTTCGTCTTTTACCAAATAGGGCTATCTTCTGTATACCACCCCTTCCTTGTCACAACACAGCTGATTGGCTCCAACGCATTAAGAAGGAAAGAAATTCCACAAATTAACTTTTGACAAGGCACACCTGTTAATTGAAATGAATTCCAGGTGACTACCTCATGAAGCTGGGCGAGAGAATACCAAGAGTGTGCAAAAATGTCATCAAGGCAAAGGGTCTGCAGTATAAAATATATTTTGATTTAACACTTTCTTGGTTACTACATGATTCCATATGTGTTATTTCACAGTTTTGATGTCTTCACTATTCCATTCTACAATGTATAAAATAGTAAAAATAAAGAAAAACCCTGGAATGATTAGGTGTGTCCAGACTTTTGACTGGTACTGTACAGTCGTGGTCAAACGTTTTGAGAATGACACAAGTATTGGTCTCCACAAAGTTTGCTGCCTCAGTGTTGATGATGGAAATTTGCATATACTCCAGAATGTCATGATGAGTGATCAGATGAATTGCAATTAATTGCAAAGTCCCTCTTTGCCATGAAAATGAACTTAATCCCCCAAAATCATTTCCACTGCATTTCAGCCCTGCCACAAAAGGACCAGCTGCCGTCATGTCAGTGATTGTCTCGTTAACACAGGTGAGAGTGTTGACGAGGACAAGGCTGGAGATCACTCTGTCATGCTGATTGAGTCAGAATAACAGACTGGAAGCTTTAAAAGGAGGGTGGTGCTTGAAATCATTGTTCTTCCTCTGTCAACCATGGTTACCTGCAAGGAAACACGTGCCGTCATCATTACTTTGCACAAAAAGGGCTTCACAGGTAAGGATATTGCTCCTAGTAAGATTGCACCTAAATCAACCATTTATTGGATCATCAAGAACTTCAAGGAGAGAGGTTCAATTGTTGTGAAGAAGGCGTCAGCGTGCCCAAGAAAGTCCAGCAAGCGCCAGGACCGTCTCCTACAGTTGATTCAGCTGTGGGATCGGGGCACCACCAGTGCAGAGCTTGCTCAGGAATGGCAGCGGGCAGGTGTGAGTGCATCTGCACGCACAGTGAGGCAAAGACGTTTGGAGGATGGCCTGGTGTCAAGAAGGGCAGCAAAGAAGCCACTTCTCTCCAGGAAAAACATCAGGGACAGACTGATATTCTGCAAAAGGTACAGGGATTGGACTGCTGAGGACTGGGGTAGAGTCATTTTCTCTGATGAATCCCCTTTCCGATTGTTTGGGCCATCCGGAAAACACCTTGTCCGGAGAAGACAAGGTGAGCTCTACCATCAGTCCTGTGTCATGCCAACAGTAAAGCATCCTAAGACCATTCATGTGTGGGGTTGCTTCTCAGCCAAGGGAGTGGGCTCACTCACAATTTTGCCTAAGAACACGGCCATGAATAAAGAATGGTACCAACACATTCTCCGAGAGCAACTTCTCCCAACCATCCAAGAACAGTTTGGTGATGACCAATGCCTTTTCCAGCATGATGGAGCACCTTGCCATAAGGCAAAAGTGATAACTAAGTGGCTCGGGGAACAAAACATTGACATTTGGGGTGCATGGACAGGAAACTCCCCAGACCTTAATCCCATTGAGAACTTGTGGTCGATCCTCAAGAGGCGAGTTAATTGACAGCATGCCAGGGCGGATTGCAGAGGTCTTGAAAAAGAAGGGTCAACACTGCAAATATTGACTCTTTGCATAAACTGAATGTCATTGTCAATGAAAGCCTTTGACACTTATGGAATACTTGTAATTATTCTTCAGTGTACCATAGTAAGTACTGACATAAAGATCTAAGAACACTGAAGCAGCAAACTTTGTGGAGACCAATACTTGTCATTCTCAAAACTTTTGACCACGACTGTATACAGTGGGGAGAACAAGTATTTGATACACTGCCGATTTTGCAGGTTTTCCTACTTACAAAGCATGTAGAGGTCTGTAATTTTTATCATAGGTACACTTCAACTGTGAGAGGTGGAATCTAAAACAAAAATCCAGAAAATTACATTGTATGATTTTTAAATAATTAATTTGTATTTTATTGCATGACATAAGTATTTGATCACCTACCAACCAGTAAGAATTCCAGCTCTCACAGAAATGTTAGTTTTTCTTTAAGAAGCCCTCCTGTCCTCATTACCTGTATTAACTACACCTGTTTGAACTCGTTACCTGTATAAAAGACACCTGTCCACACACTCAATCAAACAGACTCCAACCTCTCCACAATGGCCAAGGCCAGAGAGCCATGTAAGGACATCAGGGATAAAATTGTAGACCTGCGCAAGGCTGGGATGGGCTACAGGACAATAGGCAAGCAGCTTGGTGAGAAGGCAACTACTGTTGGCGCAATTATTAGAACATGGAAGAAGTTCAAGATGACGGTCAATCTCCCTCGGTCTGGGGCACCATGCAAGATCTCACCTCGTGGGGCATCAATGATCATGAGGAAGGTGAGGGATCAGCCCAGAACTACACGGCAGGACCTGGTCAATGACCTGAAGAGAGCTGGGACCACAGTCTCAAACAAAACCATTAGTAACACACTACGCCGTCATGGATTAAAATCCTGCAGCGCATGCAAGGTCCCCCTGCTCAAGCCAGCGCATGTCCATTCCCATCTGAAGTTTGCCAATGACCATCTGGATGATCCAGAGGAGGAATGGGAGAAGGTCATGTGGTCTGATGAGACAAAAATAGAGCTTTTTGGTCTAAACTCCACTCGCTGTGTTTGGAGGAAGAAGAATGATGAGTACAACCCCAAGAACTCCATCCCAACCGTGAAGCATGGAGGTGGAAACATCATTCTTTGGGGATGCTTTTCTGCAAAGTGGACAGGACGACTGCACCGTATTGGGGGGAGGATGGATGGGGCCATGTATCGCGAGATCTTGGCCAACAACCTCCTTCCCTCAGTAAGAGCATTGAAGATGGGTCGTGGCTGGGTCTTCCAGCATGACAATGACCCGAAACTCACAGCCAGGGCAACTAAGGTGTGGCTCCGTAAGAAGCGTCTCAAGGTCCTGGAGTGGCCTAGCCGGTCTCCAGACCTGAACCCAATAGAAAATCTTTGGAGGGAGCTGAAAGTCCGTATTGCCCAGCGACAGCCCTGAAACCTGAAGGATCTGTATGGAGGAGTGGGCCAAAATCCCTGCTGCAGTGTGTGCAAACCTGGTCAAGAACTACAGGAAACGTATAATCTCTGTAATTGCAAACAAAGGTTTCTGTACCAAATATTAAGTTCTGCTTTTCTGATGTATCAAATACTTATATCATGCAATAAAATGCAAATTAATTACTTAAAAATCATACAATGTGATTTTCTGGATTTTTGTTTTAGATTCCGTCACTCACAGTTGAAGAGTACCTATGATAAAAATTACAGACTTCTACATGCTTTGTAAGTGGGAAAACCTGCAAAATCGGCAGTGTATCAAATACTTGTTCTCCCCACTGTATGTGTATATATATATATATATGAAATGAGTAAAGCAGGATGTAAACATTATTAAAGTGGCTAGTGTTCCAGTTATTCCATGTCTATTTCTATAGGGCAGCAGCCTCTAAAGTGCAGGGTTGAGTGTCTGGGAGGTAGCCGGCTAGTGATGGCTATTTAACAGTCTGATGGCCTTGAGATAGAAGCTGGCTCTCGGTCCCACCTTTGATGTACCTGTACTGTTCTGGATGATTGCGGGGTGAACAGCTCTGGAGAGCCCTGCGGTTGCGTGCTGTGCAGTTGCCGTACCAGGCGGTGATACAGCCCGACGGGATGCTCTCAATTGTGCATCTGTAAAGGTTTGAGGGTCTTAGGGGCCACAGCAAATTTCTTCAGCCTCCTGAGGTTGAAGAGGCGCTGTTGTGCATTCACCACACTAGCCTCTCAAAGCACTTCATGATGACAGAGGTGAGTGCTACGGGGCAATAGTAATTTAGTTCAGTTACCTTTGCTTTCTTGTATACAGGAACAATGAAGGACATCTTGACGCAAGTGGGGACAGCAGACTGGGATAGGGAGAGATTGAATATGTGCGTAAACACTCCAGCCAGCTGGTCTGTGCATACTTTGAGGATGCAGCTAGGGATGCCGTCTGGGCCGGCAGCCCTGTGAGAGTTAACACCCTTAAATGTCTTACTCACGTCGGCCACCGAGAACGAGGCTCCACAGTCCTTGTGAGATGGCATTCCGTTATCCTCAAAGTGGGCGAAGAAGGTGTTTAACTTGTCCGGGAGCAAGACGTTGGAGTCTGCGACGTGGCTGGTTTTCCCTTTGTAATCCGTGATTGCCTGTAGATCCTACAATATACATCTTGTGTCTGAGCCATTAAATTTGCAACTCCTGTTTGAGTTTCTGCCTATAGGAAGGGAGGAGCAAAATTGAGTCGTAATCTGATTTGCCGAAGGGAGGGGGGGGGGGTTTTATAGTTAATCCAGAAGAGAGAATAGCAGTGGTTGAGTGTTTTCCCAGCGCGAGTAGCGTTTGCCGTAAATTTGCTTTGTTAAAATCCCCAGCTATAATAAATGCGGCCTCAGGATATGTGGCTGTAGTTCCCTGAGGTCCGTTGTGGTATCGGCTTGAGGGGGAATATACACGGTGTAAGGGCTGAACATGCTTAGCTAATTAATATGTTAATCTACAACAAGAGTTATTAACTGAATGTATTGTGTGATCATAAAACTTGTAGAACTGCTGTAGGCTTGTGTGTGGGGGAGCCATGTGGAGGGAATGTGCTAGCTTGGGGGTTTCACGATAGAACTGTGTTTTGTGGTAACATGAGACAACAACATCTGCTGAGAGGACAACTGCGTCCGGCAACTGGAGTGCGTCACGAGGCTGGGACCAGCCTGCACGCCAACGATAGGCTGAGTAAGTTTAAACCACACTCAGCCTCTACTCTGACAGGCCAGCAATGAGCGGGAACTATTCTGTCGGCGTATTTAAGGAAGAACAAAGGATAAGACAGCTCTGTTTGCTCGCTCTCTTTCTCTCTCTCGCTCTCTCTCTCTCTCTTCTCTAGCTCTGCTCGCTGTTTGCCCTGTGTGGTGTCACAGTGAGCCTGTATATACGAACTTCATACTTACCATTTAAGGGTTTGCTAGAATAAAATACATAGATGATTTAAACTGTGTAGTAATCCTTTTGTTCCAATACCAGATTTGAATTGACGCAACCTTAACAATTGGTAACCCCGACGTGATTTGGTAGAGGAACTTTGCTGGAGATTGACCAGCCGATTGGACATCGCTGTCGTTGAACGGTGTGTTTCATAAAGAGTCCAGACAACTAAAAACAGGTAAGCAGACACCTATTGTTATATAACTAAAGTTCTGCACATTGGCTTTATCCAAATTAATTTGGTGAAACAACTGTTTGATGTAAGTGAACTGAATTATGAATTATTATGAATAGATAAGTAATATGATGACATGCAAACCTGAGATGTGGTAAATGTGAATGTTAAACCATGATACATTAGAGTATTGTTTCATCAGCAAGGTCCGTAACTACGAGGGTACGGCTAGGTTCGAGGAATATAGGGAATAATTGGCTTAGTAATAAGATTCGGCAAGGTTCGTAACTACGAGTGTACGGCTAGGATCGAGGAAATTACACCGGCAAGGTTCGTAACTATGAGGGTACGGCTAGGTTCGGGAAAATTTAGATAAATATTAGCGACCGGCAAGGTCCGTAACTACGAGGGTACGGCTAGGTTCGGCAGAATATTTTTAGATATTAGGGCGGAGTTGAAAGTAAAGTTGAAATGCAGAATCCAAAAAGTAGTGGGGGACTGGACGAAAGAAGGGGAGCCAAATAAAGTCAAACTCAAGGAAGTAATGGAAAAAGCCAGACTGAAGGAGAAAATAGGACTGGCCATGTTGGAGAAACTAAAGAAAATATGTGAAGAAGGACAGAACAAAGACAAGAAACAAGAAGAGGGAAAAAAACTTCAACTATACCCGGTCCTGCCATCGGCACCTCCCCCGTATGGGACACCAAAAGTGATGGCTCCAGTGTTGGACATTGTATCACAAGCGACCAGATGATGAAGAGGGGGAACAATGGGTAAGAGTGAATGATATGGGAGATCGGAGACAAGAGGTGGCAGTATTATTAGAGGCAGCAAAAGCCATGCAAAAGAGGGTTTCCAACTTGACCAGAATATCGACGGATGCGACCAGTATGAGTTTAACGGGTGGCAGTGAGGGGGGAGAACTGGTGCAGCGGGAATGGACCCAGATGGACCAAGAGGAAGGAGAAAGGGAGAGAATGGTGATAGAAAAGAGCAGAAGAAAGTTGAAAGAAATGGAAGAGGAAGTGAGAAGAGGGTAAGAGCAGCTACAGGAAATGGAGAAAACAATAAGGGACCTGAGTGAGGAGAGAAAGAAGGGAAGTAGAGTTAGTACACCACCAAGGAGGTACAGAACACTCACACCTCCGAGGGGACACTTTATTGACTTAGGGGAACAGGAGGAACCGGTGGAGCAAGAGAGAAGTGATTTCAAAGTACTTTGTGGAAAATTTGAAGGAAATGTGTGGGACCCATGTGATGCCCCTGCCCACCACACTAGAGCCAGAACCCGGGAGCAAGAAACCAGGGGCCAATACCCAATGAGAGACACACCAGGGGGTGGTGCCATTTACAAGCCATGGGCCCACAGAGACATACAAACCCTGGTGGACGCTCTCCCTACCCCAGAAGAGTCTGGAGATAGGTGGGTCAAAGCTTTTGAAAGCCTAACTGCTGCTTACGTTAGGAGACATGGCAGCGGTTATGAACAGATGCATGGGCAATCAAGAATGTTGGGAGATCATGACACAGGGGGGAGTAAGAGGAATGGTGGCATCAGCAACTCGATTTGATCAGCATCGCGGACAAATATGGGATGCCATAAGATGCAAATATCCGACCCAACCAAGACCTCAGTTGATGAAAACGCTGACACTGGAAGGAGAGGAGAGTGTGCCAGTGTATATGAAAAAGGCAAAACGCCTGTGGAGACAGGCCTGGAATGAAGAACCAGGAAAGGAAACCACCAAATACCTATTCCTGGCAAGCTGTTTGGAGGGACTCCCAGATCAGGTGAGGCTGGAATGCGAGAAAATGGTGGGCATCACTGCAAAGAGTGTGTTGGAGTTCACTGATATAGCCCAACACCATGTGGAGAGATGGAGGGAAGGTAAACGAAAGGAAGAGGATGAAATTAAACAGCTACAGAAGAAGGTCTTAAAAAAGCAACTGATGGAGGATAAGCCCAGCAAGCAAATGGTGGTGACCAGTACACCTACGAGTGGGGCTACGACACCCACTCCCGATGTGGCAGCGTTAACTGCAGTAGTTCAGGCTATGGCAGGATTGATGGCCCTGGAAAGAGTACCATATCAGCCCCCGCCACCACCCGCACCCCTGGTGTATGCTGAACCACCCCCTGTACACCAAGTGTATGCTCCGCTATCAGCCCAAACAACCCAGCCACATGATCCCGGATATGGGAACCAAGGATGTTTCAACTGTGGAGGACCCGGACACATGGCTAGACACTGCACTCTGCCAAGACAACCATTCCAGGCTAGAGGAAGAGGGTACATGGGCCAAACCAGAGGAAGAGGACAGTGGGCACCACAGGACAGTGGTAACTGGCAGGGAGGACGAGATGGACAGAAGGAATGGCCCCTACAACAGCCATCCCAGCAACAGGGCCAATATCAGCCCGTGCCGAACCCAGCCCTGATCCCCAATATGGCCTGGGCTGGAGAAAACAGTAGCAACCAATGAAGCTGCCCGGAAACCCCAAATAGCACCACAACCAACATCTACACTTTTCCACCAAATGTGGAACCAGTGGTGAAGTGCGTAATAGGAGGAAGGGAGCATGGTATGCTGATTGACACAGGATGCACCTGGTCTTCTGTGCAGACAGCACATCAACTCACCACGAAAACACAAGCTTTTTCTGGGGTTTCAGGGACAATTATGAGAAAGCCATACACGGTACCACTGGAAGTGGTATGGGATGACCTTAAAATAACACATCAGTTCCTACACAACCCAGAATGCTCCGTTGGACTGATGGGCAGGGACTTGCTATCAAAAATGGGGTGCAGCATATACTGTAATCAGGCTGGGATGCACATCTCAACCACCCCTATACACCAACTTATGCCGATTATAATGGACAAACTATCCGACCCTCCACGTATGTTTTATATGGGAGGATATTCTGAAAATGAGGAAGAAGAAAATACCTATGTTTACTGGCTTAGGTTGATGGACTCAGACCCAGACACACCCAGGGTTTGTAGGACTTTCCAGCAGTGGAAGACATGGATACAGACCATAAATGCTTACTACCCACCAGAAGACCCTCCCCATGTGACTATGAACTATTCCAGGGAGTTGGATGAGATATATAATGAAGCATGGGAAACTGAGATGGAGGATCGACGCCCGATTGTGACTAGCAATCATAAGTACATACTCAAGGAAGGGGTGGAAACGAGCTGTATGGTTGTGGAAGGTGATGTTAACCTTGATGACAAATGGTTTGCATTAACAAGCGATTCGGTTCCACATGTGACCTTAATGGTTGGTTTCGGTCACGAGGCTAGGTCACTGGGTCCAGTAGTCAAAATGGCAATCTACCTGAAATGGGAAGAAACACAGCTGCCTAATGTGGAGGCATCCTACATGGATGGTGTGGCAGTCTGGAGAGTCAAACTAAATGTTGATGATGTCTCCCGACCTGAGGTGGTGAGGAGATCGCGTTACCATGGAAGGGAAATGTCAGACCACCCAGACACTTCTAATCTCCTGACGCAGGTACCTGCTATCCTGTGGACCACTAGTGCTGAGGACGTGGGTTTGGTTGAGGTCGATCCAGTTACGATTTCGGTGCGTGAAGACAGTCGCCTGACTATCCCTGTGTGGAGATCTCAATACCCATTGAGTGAGGAAAAGACAAAAGGTATTGAACATACCCTGAAAGGTCTGCTAGGTGGTAGTGTACTCCACCCAACTGTGTCACGATGGAACACTCCTATACTTCCTGTGAAAAAGGGGGATACAGGCAAATGGAGGATGGTTCAAGATTTAAGACCAATCAATGAGGTGACTGTTCCGGATGGAAGACCAGTACCGGACCCGTATCTTGCCCTACAAAATATCTCTCCAACTCAAGACTGGTTTACAGTAATAGATCATGCTTATAATGCTTTCTTCTGCATACCACTACATGTTGACTCCCAGCCATTGTTTGCGTTTACATACGAAAACCAACAGTACACGTACTTGCGTCTTCCACAGGGGTACAGGGACTCCCCAGGAATCTTCAATTCCATCCTGAAGGACCATCTCGAGGAGCTCACCCTGCCAGAAGGGGTAACACTATTGCAATATGTGGATGACCTTCTACTTGCTGCACCTACTGCTGAATCATGTTTACAAGCAACAAAAGCACGGTTGAACCACGTGGCAGACAAAGACTACAAAGTAAAGAGAGAGAAAGTCCAATGTTGCAGAAGAACGGTTCAGTTTCTTGGCAGGGTCCTGTCAGGCAAAGGACAGGCTGTCTCCATGGCACAAAGGACATCCATTTTGGAACATCCTAAACCAGACACCGTCCAGCATCTGCTCTCATTCCTTGGACTCACGGGATATAGCAGAACACATGTCCCAGAGTACTGCCGTAAAAGTTGAGCCACTCAGAGATATCCTAAGGGAAGCGGGAAATAGGAATCTCACTGCAGTCCTAAAGTGGACTACTGAAGCAAAAACGGCATTCATTCAGCTCAAACAAACCTTAGCACAAGCAGAAGCACTGTCTCTACCTGACTACACGACACCATTCCATCTTGATGTTTCAGAACAAGACGGATTTGTTCATTCCGTCCTGTATCAGAAACAAAAGGGAGAGAGGAGAGTATTGCATTATTACAGTGCAAAATTGGACAACATTGAAACAGGCCAAACAGACTGTGCCAGACATATGGCTGCACTGGCAAAAGCAGTGGGAAAAACAGCACACATAGTGATGCGACATCCATTGGAAATCAACACAGACCATGGGGTAGCAGCTTTTATCGGTTCCAAGCTTTTTGCCCTGTCTAGCAAGAGAAAATCCGACATAACCAAAACAATTACGGCAAAACACATCACATACGTGACAACAGTCGCCAACATGACCGATGGCATGGGCAAGGGGGGACCATACGTTTGTGAAGACAGGGCAGCCAAGCAAATAAAGGTTCGAATGGATCTCGGAAACACACCACTGGATGGAATGAAGGAAACCCTATTTACGGACGGGTGCTGTTATAGGTCAAAGAATCCGAGCAAAGGAAACATTGCTGCCTATGCTGTGGTGCGCCAGGGAAAGAACAGAGATCATGAAGTGATGGAAGCAGGAAGATTGGAACCAGCAGAAGCCTCGGCACAACTAGCAGAACTGAGAGCATTGCAGAGAGCACTAGAACTCTGCCTAGGAAGAGAGGTAGACATCTATACCGACTCTGCATACGCCCATGGAATTGCTCACATTGATGGCCCTCAATGGATGAGGAGAGGGTTCCTAACCAGCTTAAACAAACCTATAAAACACAAACAAGAGATCCAGAAATTGATTGAGGCAATCAAGCTACCAAGACGGGTGTCAATCATGAAATGTAAAGGACACAGTAAAGAAAGCACTAGGGTATGTGAAGGGAATGACCAAGCAGACCTGGCAGCTAAGGAAGCGAGAGGTTACACTGCACAACAGATGGTGCAGAGGACAACCCATAGCCAGGAAGAGCTGACAGAAGATACAGTAAGACAGTTACAAGAGGCTGCTGATGTTTATGAACAGAATGTGTGGAGCAGGCAGGGGGCAAGAAGGGATCACCAAGGAATCTGGAGGGCTACCACCGGAAAAACAGTGGCTCCTGCCAAACTCCTCAGATCTATCATCAGAGAAGAGCATGAGAAAGCACATGGAGGATGGAAGAGTGTGGGAAAGGCAGTTGAGAAGGCATGGTACCACCCCAACATGATGGACATGGCCAGGGAAACATCTGAAAGCTGTGAAATATGCAAAGGTTACAACAACAAAGTATCATTAGGAGCAGTGATAGGCAGTTTCCCAATACCTGACGCGCCATTTCAGGACATCTGCATAGATTTCATGGACATGGGACAGGAAAACAGAGTGGAGGGAAAAAGATACCTATTAGTAATGGTCGATAGATTCACCAGATGGGTGGAAGCCATCCCCACAGCAAGGGAAGATGCTAAGGCTGTGATTAAATGGCTAAGAAGGGAGCTCATACCAAGGTTCGGGGTCCCCCGTATGGTCCGCTCCGACAACAGGACCCATTTCAAGAACGAGCATCTGAGAGAGGAAGAACAGGCATTAGGGATTACCCACAAGTTCGGGTCGGTGTATCATCCCCAATCGCAAGGTTTAGTGGAGAGAGCTAACCAAACTTTGAAGCAAAAAATGGCAAAAATTATGGCAGGGACAAAACTGAAGTGGGTGGATGCGCTGCCGCTAGGCCTAATGTCCATGAGAAACTCCACAGGCTCTGACACACATCTAACCCCTCATGAACTATTGACAGGGCGTAGGATGCCAGGGCCACCAGCAGATAATCTTAGCATGCCTAGACTAGACATTGCAAAAATCAGATACACAGACTACATGCAGGCGTTAACTTCTCTTGTCGAAATACTGTCCAAACAGGTGGTGGAGGTCCGAAATCCTGCAGTCGAAAACACTGACGTGAGAGTAAAGGTGCACTCCAGAAAGTGGATGGAACCCAGGTGGGAAGGACCGTACCAGGTGAAAGAGGTATCAAGTCACTCATTGAGAGTGAATTCAAACAAAAGAGATTCGTGGTACCATAGAAATCACTGTGCAAAAGACGAAGGCCCAAATCGCTCATTAGAAGAGACAGGGCGAGACTTGAGCAAGTTGATAGATTCAGGCTAGAACATGTGGGGGATATGGGTGATATGCATGATGTGGGGGGTAACTCACTCTGCAGGAAGTATAGTTATCACTCTGGAGGAAGGGGAGTCTCAGGTTGTAACTTTAGAGCCTTGTAAAATATGGACATGGAGAAATAGGGCAAGGAGGATAGGGAATATCTGCCCGATACTCCAAGGGGGAGTGTGTAAAATGTTTGGAGAACAATGTTGTACTTTTATTCCCAATAATACCAGCCCCGATGGTAGCATCACCAAGGCCCTGCTGGGACTAGATAAATTATCAGCTGAAATGAAGGGTGTAGCTGGGGTAGAAGAGTGGAATTGGTTTGTTGCCTTTTTTGGTAAGTACACATCTATGGTGGTTACTGGATTTCTGACCCTAATTGTTGTGTTTTTGCTTTTAATGTGCTGTGCTGCTTGTATCATCCCATGTTTGAAAAAGTATGTTACAGATGTTGTGCAGGCTGTTGGTATGATGCCCCTCCTTGGAGCTCAAGTAGGTGATGCTGATACCGAATCAAGTTACAGGTTGAGGTTTGTTTTTACTTTTCCTAATGCATAAGCTCTGTATTTTTGTTTTGGAGTGAGTGACACCCTAGGGGGTGTCAAAAGGGGGATTGTAAGGGCTGAACATGCTTAGCTAATTAATATGTTAATCTACAACAAGAGTTATTAACTGAATGTATTGTGTGATCATAAAACTTGTAGAACTGCTGTAGGCTTGTGTGTGGGGGTGCCATGTGGAGGGAATGTGCTAGCTTGGGGGTTTCACGATAGAACTGTGTTTTGTGGTAACATGAGACAAGAACATCTGCTGAGAGGACAACTGCGTCCGGCAACTAGAGTGCGTCACGAGGCTGGGACCAGCCTGCATGCCAACGATAGGCTGAGTAAGTTTAAACCACACTCAGCCTCTACTCTGACAGGCCAGCAATGAGCGGGAACTATTCTGTCGGCGTATTTAAGGAAGAACAAAGGATAGGACAGCTCTGTTTGCTCGCTCTCATTCTCTCTCTCTCTCGCTCTCTCTCGCTCTCTCTCTCTCTCTTCTCTAGCTCTGCTCGCTGTTTGCCCTGTGTGGTGTCACAGTGAGCCTGTATATACGAACTTCATACTTACCATTTAAGGGTTTGCTAGAATAAAATACATAGATGATTTAAACTGTGTAGTAATCCTTTTGTTCCAGTTCCAATTTGAATTGACGCGACTTTAACAATGGCTATGACTATAACTAAAGATAGTTCTCTTGGGAGGTAATACGTACGGCATTTAATTGTGAGGTATTCTGGGTCGGGTGAACAAAAGGATGTTAGTTTCTGTACGTTATCACAATCACAACATGAGTGGTTAATCATGAAACATACACCACCACCCTTCTTCTTCCCGGAGAGTTCTTTATTCCCGTATGTGCAATGTACTGAGAACCCAGCTGGCTGTATAGACGGGGATAGTGTATCCAGAGAGAGCCATAATTCTGTGAAACAGAGTATGTTAGATTCCCTGATGTCTCTCTGGAAAGAGATCCTCACCTTGAGCTTGTCTACTTTATTGTCCAGAGACTGAACATTAGCGAGTAATATACTCAGAAGCTGTGGATGGTGTGCCCATCTCCGGAGTCAGACTAGAAATCCACTCCAAATACCTCTTCTCAACCAGCGGCGTCTGATCCAATTCGGGAAAGTCGTATTCCTGGTCGTAATGCTGGTGAGTTACCCCTACTCTATCCAAAAGTTAAATCCTGGCTGTATGTAATTACACAAACGTTCTGGGCTAATAAAGTAAAAAATAACACACAAAAAAACGAAATACTACAAAGTTGTTCAGGAGCTATAAGCAGAGCTCCCATTCTGTAGGCGCCGTCTTACACCTTATTGAACGCCATTTTCGCCATTACTTTAGCCGGTTAGGGGGTGGTTGAGGTTCACAATGTTCTTGGTCAAATTATCCCTTCCATGCATTTACTGTAGATAGCATCTGTGGTCACATTCACCATAACCTTGATAGAGGACAGACCAGAACAACAGTTTAGTTTAGGGAATTTCTGATTCAGGAAATCCAGAAAAATTATTTACTGTTGTCATGTTTACTCCCTGCCACCACGTTATGCCACCAGCGCCTCATCAGACTCACGTGGACTCAATCACCTCCCTTATATCTGTCACTCCCTTTTGTTCTTTCCCTAGTCGTTATTGTTTCTGTTTCGTTGATTCACGTCGGAGCGCTACTCGTGTTCCATATTTTGTTCATTGTGTTTATTATTATTATTAAAGTCACTCCCTGAACTTGCTTCCCAACTCCCAGCGTACACGTTACAACTGTATGACAAATTATTACTTCTACCAATATTCTTCTAAAACAAATGTCGGTGGGAATAACAACACACAGTTGAAACATTATTTTTTCCCCCAAAAGGCTTATAGGCCTCTTTTATCATTAGGAACCCTATGTTAGCTAGCTGGCTATGGCTATCCAACACTGGAACTCTTCCAAGTTAAGGTAAGCTTTTGGTTCTATTAATTTATTGCTACATTGGCCCACCGGTTTAACTGCTAAACTGCTAGCTGCTGACTGTACTGCATAATTGTAGCAGTTTACCAACGGGTTAGTTCTAGTAGCTATGTTGACTATGACGTGAAAACTATGTAGGCTGTTTGTAGTAGTTAGTGGTCATGATATGAACGTTTGGCTTGGAAAGGTTTTTTCGCCTGGTCACAGACAGCTGATGTTCACAAGCGAATGAGAGAGGAGGAGAGTAGCTAGATGCGAGAAGCAATTATATATATATATACAGTGGGGAGAACAAGTATTTGATACACTGCCGATTTTGCAGGTTTTCCCACTTACAAAGCATGTAGAAGTCTGTAATTTTTATCATAGGTACTCTTCAACTGTGAGTGATGGAAAAAAAATCCAGAAAGTCACATTGTATGATTTTTAAGTAATTAATTTGCATTTTATTGCATGACATAAGTATTTGATACATCAGAAAAGCAGAACTTAATAGTTGGTACAGAAACCTTTGTTTGTAATTACAGAGATCATACGTTTCCTGTAGTTCTTGACCAGGTTTGCACACACTGCAGCAGGGATTTTGGCTCACTCCTCCATACAGATCCTTCAGGTTTCGGGGCTGTCGCTGGGCAATACAGACTTTCAGCTCCCTCCAAGGATTTTCTATTGGGTTCAGGTCTGGAGACTGGCTAGGCCACTCCAGGACCTTGAGATGCTTCTTACGGAGCCACTCCTTAGTTGCCCTGGCTGTGTGTTTCGGGTCATTGTCATGCTGGAAGACCCAGCCACGACCCATCTTCAATGCTCTTACTGAGGGAAGGAGGTTGTTGGCCAAGATCTCGCGATACATGGCCCCATCCATCCTCCTCTCAATACGGTGCAGTCGTCCTGTCCCCTTTGCAGAAAAGCATCCCCAAAGAATGATGTTTCCACCTCCATGCTTCACGGTTGGGATGGTGTTCTTGGGGTTGTACTCATCCTTCTTCTTCCTCCAAACACGGCGAGTGGAGTTTAGACCAAAAAGCTCTATTTTTGTCTCATCAGACCACATGACCTTCTCCCATTCCTCCTCTGGATCATCCAGATGGTCATTGGCAAACTTCAGACGGGCCTGGACATGCGCTGGCTTGAGCAGGTGGACCTTGCGTGCGCTGCAGGATTTTAATCCATGACGGCGTAGTGTGTTACTAATAGTTTTCTTTGAGACTGTGGTCCCAGCTCTCTTCAGGTCATTGACCAGGTCCTGCCGTGTAGTTCTGGACTGATCCCTCACCTTCCTCATGATCATTGATGCCCCACGAGGTGAGATCTTGCATGGTGCCCCAGACCGAGGGAGATTGACCGTCATCTTGAACTTCTTCCATGTTCTAATAATTGCGCCAACAGTAGTTGCCTTCTCACCAAGCTGCTTGCCTATTGTCCTGTAGCCCATCCCAGCCTTGTACAGGTCTACAATTTTATCCCTGATGTCCTTACACAGCTCTCTGGCCTTGGCCATTGTGGAGAGGTTGGAGTCTGTTTGATTGAGTGTGTAGACAGGTGTCTTTTATACAGGTAACGAGTTCAAACAGGTGCAGTTAATACAGGTAATGAGTGGAGAACAGGAGGGCTTCTTAAAGAAAAACTAACAGGTCTGTGAGAGCCGGAATTCTTACTGGTTGGTAGGTGATCAAATACTTATGTCATGTAATAAAATGCAAATTCATTATTTAAAAATCATACAATGTGATTTTCTGGATTTTTGTTTTAGATTCAGTCTCTCACAGTTGAAGTGTACCTATGAAAAAAATTACAGACCTCTACATGCTTTGTAAGTAGGAAAACCTGCAAATTTGGCAGTGTATCAAATACTTGTTCTCCCCACTGTATATTCAACAAGCTGTTTGTATGTGGCTGCAATGAAAGTTAACTGTGTTTGTGTGTGACTCTTGCACTGAAACGGTTACTGTACAGTTTTGTGGTGTTCCCAAGTCACAGACAGACAAGAGCCATGAAATAAGAATTCCACAGAATTGCAGGTATCAGTCAAACCAATCATATATTTGGTATTACGTTTTGAGACTTGAAGCACTAATTAGTAAATGTTATATATTTTAGGGTTTTCAAGTGTGATTGGCTGCATAGATGGCACTCATATTCCTAGACATTATATAAATAGGAAGTCTTTCCACAGCATTAATGTGCAGGTAGGCCTAAATAGTAGACTTTAGTATTCCAAACAAAAAATTCTACAATGCAGCTAATTACTGTTCTGCACTGTGAAGATCATGTGTGATGCAGCCCACATTATCAGCAACGTCGAAGCAAAGTGGCCTAGGTCATGACTCACAGATTTTTCGTGAGTCTACACTGAGAGCTAGGTTTGCCCGGGGCGAGTCAATATAGCTACAGTGGGGAGAACAAGTATTTGATACACTGCCGATTTTGCAGGTTTTCCCACTTACAAAGCATGTAGAAGTCTGTAATTTTTTATCATAGGTACTCTTCAACTGTGAGTGACGGAATCTAAAACAAAAATCCAGAAAATCACATTGTATGATTTTTAAGTAATTCATTTGCATTTTATTGCATGACATAAGTATTTCATACATCAGAAAAGCAGTACTTAATATTTGGTACAGAAACCTTTGTTTGCAATTACAGAGATCATACGTTTCCTGTAGTTCTTGACCAGGTTTGCACACACTGCTGCAGGGATTTTGGCCCACTCCTCCATACAGACCTTCTCCAGATCCTTCAGGTTTCGGGGCTGTCGCTGGGCAATACAGACTTTTAGCTCCCTCCAAAGATTTTCTATTGGGTTCAGGTCTGGAGACTGGCTATGCCACTCCAGGACCTTGAGATGCTTCTTACGGAGCCACTCCTTAGTTGCCCTGGCTGTGTGTTTCGGGTCGTTGTCATGCTGGAAGACCCAGCCACGACCCATCTTCAATGCTCTTACTGAGGGAAGGAGGTTGTTGGCCAAGATCTCGCGATACATGGCCCCATCAATCCTCCCCTCAATACGGTGCAGTCGTCCTGTCCCCTTTGCAGAAAAGCATCCCCAAAGAATGATTTTTCCACCTCCATGCTTCACGGTTGGGATGGTGTTCTTGGGGTTGTACTCATCCTTTTTCTTCCTCCAAACACGGCGAGTGGAGTTTAGACCAAAAAGCTCTATTTTTGTCTCATCAGACCACATGACCTTCTCCCATTCCTCCTCTGGATCATCCAGATGGTCATTGGCAAACTTCAGACGGGCCTGGACATGCGCTGGCTTGAGCAGGGGGACCTTGCGTGCGCTGCAGGATTTTAATCCATGACGGCGTAGTGTGTTACTAATGGTTTTCTTTGAGACTGTGGTCCCAGCTCTCTTCAGGTCATTGACCAGGTCCTGCCGTGTAGTTCTGGGCTGATCCCTCACCTTCCTCATGATCATTGATGCCCCACGAGGTGAGATCTTGCATGGTGCCCCAGACCGAGGGAGATTGACCGTCATCTTGAACTTCTTCCATTTTCTAATAATTTCGCCAACAGTTGTTGCCTTCTCACCAAGCTGTTTGCCTATTGTCCTGTAGCCCATCCCAGCCTTGCGCAGGTCTACAATTTTATCCCTGATGTCCTTACACAGCTCTCTGGTCTTGGCCATTGTGGAGAGGTTGGAGTCTGTTTGATTGAGTGTGTGGACAGGTGTCTTTTATACAGGTAACGAGTTCAAACAGGTGCAGTTAATACAGGTAATGAGTGGAGAACAGGAGGGCTTCTTAAAGAAAAACTAACAGGTCTGTGAGAGCCGGAATTCTTACTGGTTGGTAGGTGATCAAATACTTATGTCATGCAATAAAATGCAAATTAATTATTTAAAAATCATACAATGTGATTTTCTGGATTTTTGTTTTAGATTCCGTCTCTCACAGTTGAAGTGTACCTATGATAAAAATTACAGACCTCTACATGCTTTGTAAGTAGGAAAACCTGCAAAATCGGCAGTGTATCAAATACTTGTTCTCCCCACTGTATATCCTATTATAATCAATATTTTGTTTTCTCCTATTGCATCTCAAAATTTAAACTCTATCCTTGTCTTATCCTAGGAGAGTTCAACGGTTACCTGCTCGGTGGCAGAGGGTACCCCTGCCAGCCCCTTACCCTGATCCCGAGCCAGGCCCGCTGCAACGTTACAACTTGGCTCACTGCAGGACACAGGACATGTGGAGATGACCATTGGATTCCTCAAGGCTCGGTTCCAAATTTACCCAGAAAAGCCACATCACAATTCTTCAAATACATAACTTTGAATCACCTTAACATTGTAGATTAACTACTAAGAATCTAAAAGTAACAGAAGTCACTTACAACAAATTGTACTGCTGCAAGAAAATAAGTGTGTCAAGTTGTGTTTAAGATGGATGGCTGGAAGTCACTGAGCTAACAAATGGGAAAAGGATGAATGTACATATCAGTTATTTGAATAACTAACCTCTTATGTAGGCCCTTGTGTCCTGAGGGAGGTTGGGTCGGACGAGGTTCCTCCAGAGATGTCCTCAGCAATAGGTCGCCTACTGTTGCGACAGGGTCATCTCTTCAGCCTCTGATAGTGGTGGTGCTGGTGGACCCCCACCTGTTCTCGGGCCTCAGCCTTTTTCCTATTGGCTATAATGGATGTCAAATTTGAATAGGTCCAGTAAGCACACATTGAGACTTGTATGTATTAAAGCATTTACTTTCAAATGGACAAAATTTATATACTGGCAGTGTGGAGATGGCTGACAATTAAAAGTTTTGCTCAGAAAATGTAGCCACTGAATGCTTTTTAATGAAGCTCAACAACATCAAAATTGCTTGTATTGCAATTGTATTTTTTTGTATTTCATCTTCAGTTGCTGCCAAGTGCGTTTGGTACCTGTTGGGTTGCACCTAAAAATAAAAAAAGTGTGAATAAATGTTGAATAAGTGGAGCACTCAAGATAACTTCTTTTTCAAAATAATACTCACGCATTGACTCGGTCAGCAATTTTCTGCCACAACTCACGTTCTTCAGGCTCCGGGCTGTAGACCTTCGCTAGAGGCTCCGGGCTGTAGACCGTGGCTAGAGGCTCCGGGCTGTAGACCGTGGCTAGAGGCTCCGGGCTGTAGACCGTGGCTAGAGGCTCCGGGCTGTAGACCGTGGCTAGAGGCTCCGGGCTGTAGACCGTGGCTAGAGGCTCCGGGCTGTAGACCGTCGCTAGAGGCTCCGGGCTGTAGACCGTCGCTAGAGGCTCTGGGCTGTCGCTGAAGGCTCCAGGCTGTAGACCGTGGCTGAAGGCTCCAGGCTGTCTGCCGTCGCTGGCGACCCCGGACTGTGGGCCGTTGCTGGAGTCACCTGGCTGGGCGCACGCACTGGAGGTCGGGTGCGGGGAGCCGGCACGGGATGTACCGGACTGGGGAGGCGCATCGGCGGTCGGGTGCGTGGAGCCGGCACTGGAGGCACCTGGCTGAGCGCACGCAATGGAGGTCGGGTGCGGGGAGCCAGCACGGGACGTACCGGACTGGGGAGGCGCACCGGCGGTCGGGTGCGTGGAGCCGGAACTGGAGGCACCTGGCTGAGCGCACGCACTGGAGGTCGGGTGCGGGGAGCCAGCACTGGACGTACCGGACTGGGGAGGCGCACCGGCGGTCGGGTGCGTGGAGCCGGAACTGGAGGCACCTGGCTGAGCGCACGCACTGGAGGTCGGGTGCGGGGAGCCAGCACTGTACGTACCGGACTGGTGACACGCACTTCAGGGCGAGTGCGGGGAGCCGGCACTGGGCTTATCGGACTGGAGAGACGCACAGGAGGCCTGGTGCGTTGAGCTGGCACAGATGGCACCGGACTGGTGACACGCACTTCAGGGCGAATGCGGGGAGCCGGCATGGAACATACCGGACTGGAGAGACGCACTGGAGGCCTGGTGCGTGGAGCCGGCACAGATGGCACCGGACTGGTGACACACACTTCAGGGCGAGTGCGGGGAGCCGGCACTGGGCTTACCGGACTGGAGAGACGCACAGGAGGCCTGGTGCGTTGAGCCGGCACAGATGGCACCGGACTGGTGACACGCACTTCAGGGCGAGTGCGGGTTGCCGGCATGGAACATACCGGACTGGAGAGACGCACTGGAGGCCTGGTGCGTGGAGCCGGCACAGATGGCACCGGACTGGTGACACGCACTTCAGGGCGAGTGCGGGGAGCCGGCACTGGGCTTACCGGACTGGAGAGACGCACAGTAGGCCTGGTGCATGGAGCCGGCACCGGTGGAGCGGACTGCTCTGGCACTGGAGTGTAGCAGACGGCCGGACCCGGACTGGGCACCGGTGGAGCGGACTGCTCTTTCACGGGAGTGGAGAAGGCGACCGGACCCGGACTGATCCACTTCCTCATTTCCTTCTCAACCTCCTCCTCTATCTCCCTCATTTCCTCCAGATCTCTCCAAACTTTTCCTCCAAATACTCCTCATTCTCCTTGCTCTGCGCCCCCCATTTGTACATTGGCCTCTCCATGTTCCACAAGGGGAGTGGTACTGGCGCATCTTCCTCGCGGCCAGACCACCCCCATAGCCCCCGCCGAAATTTTCTTGGGGTTGCCTACGGGCTCCATTACTTCCTGCTCCCCGATTACGACGCTGTCCTCTCTTCTTCTCCTTAACTCCCGAATTGCGCTGCTTGATCGATTGGTGGTTCATTCTGTCACGCTCGGGTGTGTATATAGACCAAGGCGCAGCGATAGTTCGACATAATTTATTTATTAAACTAAACGTGAACTATACAAAACAACAACGAATATACAATGAACGGAAACACACTTACTTCGACACGGACATGTAGACAATATAGAACTGCCAGACTCTGACCATAGAATTATAGAGAAGCAATAGGCTTCTCTATGGCCAGAGCCTGACAGTAGATCCTCTGAGGCTGTGGAGGGATCCAAATAGTGGATTTTAAAGAAAATATGAAACATCAGCGTACAATGTCACCTTTTGTTTTTAAGCTCCGGATTTCTATCCCCTTGATATTATTGTTGGATCTAGATAGATATGCCGATAGTGGACAACCTTGTTTTACTCCTCTTGACAGTTTAATACTTTCTGAGAAGTAGCCAATATTTAGTATTTTATACCACTATACATAACTTTAATCTATTGTATAAGAGATTCTCCAAAATTGAAATATACCAGGCATGTACAGCGGGTGAAATAAGTATTGAACACGTCAACATTTGTCTCAGTAAATATATTTCCAAAGGTGCTATTGACATGATATTTTCACCAGATGTTGGTAACAACCCAAGTAATCCATACATACAAAACAAATAAGTTCAGAAATTAAGTTATATGTAATAATGTGAAATGACACAGGGAAAAAGTATTGAACACATGAAGAAAGGGTGGTTCAAAAAGGCATGGAAAGCCAAGACAACAGCTGAAAACTATCAGTAATTAAAAAGCAATCCAGCCCCCTGTCAGTGCAAATTAATATCAGCTGGTTCAGTCCCAACTGATGGCCTACAAAAAGGTCTCATTGCCAAGGTGTCACACAAGACACATCTCATGATGGGTAAAAGCAAAGAGCTGTCTCAAGACATTCGCAACCTAATTGTTGCAAAACATAATGATGGCATTGATTATAGGTGCATTTCTAAGCTTCTGAATGTTCCAGTGATCACTGTTGGGGCCATAATACGGAAGTGGAAAGACAATAATTTCACCATAAATTTGCCTCAACCAGGTGCAAGAGTGAAAAGAATAATCAGAAGAGTTGTCCAAGGACCACTTGTGGAGAGCTTCAAAAAGACCTGCAATTAGCAGGTACTGTTGTCTCAAAGAAAACAGTAAGTAATGCACTCCACCGCCATGGCCTGTAGGCACGCTCACCACGCAAGACTCCATTGCTGAAAAAAAAGCATGTTGAAGCTCGTTTAAAGTTTGCTGCACAACATTTGGAAAAGCCAGTGAAATACTGGGAGAATATAGTGTGGTCAGATGAGAGCAAAATTGAACTGTTTGGATGTCATAATACACACCATGTTTGGAGGAGAAATGGCACTGCACATCACCCACATCACAGTGAAGTTTGGAGGTGGGAACATCATGGTGTGGGGCTGCTTTTCAGCAAATGGTACTGGCAAACTTCACATAATTGAAGGAAGGATGAATGGGCAAATTTACGAGGAGCACCTGGTCGAGGCAAATTTATGGTGAAATGATTGTCTTTCCACTTCCGTATTATGGCCCCAACAGTGCTCACTGGAACATTCAGAAGCTTAGAAATGCGCCTATAACCAATGCCATCATTATGTTTTGCAACAATTAGGTTGCGAATGTCAGAGACAGCTCTTTGCTTTTACCCATCATGAGATGTGTCTTGTGTGACACCTTGGCAATGAGACCTTTTTGTAGGCCATCAGTTGGGACTGAACCAGCTGATATTAATTTGCACTGACAGGGGGCTAGATTGCTTTTTAATTACTGATAGTTTTCAGCTGTTGTCTTGGCTTTCCATGCCTTTTTGAACCTCCCTTCATGTGTTCAATACTTTTTCCCTGTGTCATTTCACATTATTACACATAACTTAATTTCTGAACTTATTTGTTTTGGTTTCTTTGTATGTATGGATTACTTGGGTTGTTACCAACATCTGGTGAAAATGTCATGTCAATAGCACCTTTGGAAATATATTTACTGAGAAAAATGGTGACGTGTTCAATACTTTTTTCACCCACTGTATATTTTTTTTTATTTTTTTTATTTTACCTTTATTTTACTAGGCAAGTCAGTTAAGAACAAATTCTTATTTTCAATGACGGCCTAGGAACAGTGGGTTAACTGCCTTGTTCAGGGGCAGAACGACAGATTCGATCCAGCAACCTTTCGGTTACGGGCCCAACACTCTAACCACTGGGCAACCTGCCGCCCCTATATATAAATTCCAGTCGTCAAAAGCCTTTTCAAAGTCAGCTATGAATACCAGGCCTGGTTTCCCAGATGTTTCATAGTGTTCTATTGTTTCCAGTACTTGTCTTGTATTACCTACAATGTACAGTGGGCTCCTCTTTTGAGCTAACAGTAGCAGATCTAAGAATGGAGTTTAAATGAATGGGTAGAAGATTACAACTGACAACACCCCTGGCAGTATAGACAACAGTATGACGATAATGCTTCAAGAGGATAGGAGGTATTACCTGAGTGGGGCTTGGTCAATATCTCAATGCGGCCTTGAAATGTGAAGGGAGGGTCCAGGCTCATAGATGGTTTGCGTGGAGTCCATCATCCCTGTAGAGCATCTCTTGTTTCCAAAAAGTATAAATTGTCAAAGGTTACGCAACAGAGTGGCAGTAGTCTTTAAGCCAGATATGAAGTGCTAAGAGCCTGCTGAACCAGAGATAATCGGCTGCTTCTCAGAGCATTTTAGGGTGTTGATCAGCTCAATAAAATCCTGTTTCATTAGCTCTTATTTACCCTTTTTGATATTATTTGATCCCACATATACTACAACAGCAGCAGTCCTAGGCTGCTGATGTAGGACGGAAGATATCCTGTGATATCCTTCACAATAGCCCCTGGTAGCACAATGTTTTTGCTCGAGGAATCAAGATATGCCTCACCATGGAACTACCAATGATGATGGCTGGAGGAAGGTGAGTGGGGGACGGAGGACCCACATCATCAATATAAGCCCTCTGAGCAGGGGGAGGGGGGCTTGAGCCTCAGACACCCACAAGGCCAGATGTGAGAGGGAGGACTGAGGTACGGGCCTGTGGTAGAGACCTCCTGAGCTGGACCCTCAGGAGACAGGGTAGAGGATGAAGGAGCAGGAAGTAGGTGGGTGAAACTGTTGGTCATTAGATTTATTATTATGATATTCGTATGTCCTATGTTATACATACCATCAATGGAGTTGTATTTTTGGAGCTGCCACCTCACAGGTTTATGAATGTTTATCAAATGTCTTATCACGGCTAAAGCTGTTAAGAGTTTGATTTGTATAGTTGCATATGACAATTCCCAGCTTGCACATAATGTTCTGTGAACCATATGTTAGTTAGAGCTTGGTGAGAGCGTGGTTGTCCTATGGTTATTTTGCATACAACCTTCCCACAATGTTCTGGGAATGGTGCAGGATACCCAGCTAGCTCAACT
Source organism: Thymallus thymallus (assembly GCA_023634145.1). Classification (NCBI taxonomy): domain Eukaryota; kingdom Metazoa; phylum Chordata; class Actinopteri; order Salmoniformes; family Salmonidae; genus Thymallus; species Thymallus thymallus. The sequence continues at coordinate 33,354,617 of CM042382.1, read as the reverse complement.
TTATGAGAACCATATGTTCCTTAGGTGGGAATTTCGGTACAATGTTTCCTACAGGTATCCTCATGGTTCCACTTACAGTCATGTTGTTACAGAATGTTCAGAAAACATCTATGGGAATTTCAGTACTTCAGCATAAAGTTTTCTACAGGTTTCCTCATGGTTCTTAGAAGCTTGACATAAAAACCACAATAAAACATTACTAACATTCAAAGAATGTTCTAAGAATGCCATTTAGAAATATATAAATTCCGTTCTCAGCATGTGTGCAGTGTGTGCACAAATCTGATATGCTCTAATTCCATGGCTAGAGAACAGAAGGTTATAGGTTAAAATCTCAATGATGCTGTGCCACCATAAAAAAAAAATGTTTTTGCATGATTATTGACTAAGCAAATTAATTTCCATGTGTCCTATCTGTGCTTGGAGTTCAAAACAGTTAACTAAGCTAGCAGTGTTATTAAAAGGCTTATTGAAACATTGAAACATCATTTAATTACCTTCAAATAACCAGGAAACTGTCAGTGAACCATAGTAAAACGTTCTCCAAACCTCCCTGCAACCTAAAAATGAACTTTCCCAGAACAGGTGAAATTTTCACTTCCATTTTCAGAACATTTAAAAAACATTCAATTAAACCGGTCAAGAAACTTATGGATTCATTCCCAGAACCAATCGGAAACCAAAAACGTACGTTTTTACTACTTCCAAGGAACCAATTGTGCTAGCTGGTAACGAAGTCATCTTAACAAAGCCTCTTGAAGTATTTTCAACATCAACATTTGTGTTAAGTTGAACCAAAAAACAAAACAACGTCAACTTTAAAGTGCTAAATTAAACCAAATCTCAGATTTGTCAAACACATGAACTGACCACATCGACAGCAAGCGGAATTACACAACACGTATGCATAGCACCAAGCACTAAGAAGCGGCCTAAAATCCAGCAATGGCAACATGTTTAGTTGATGACTCAAAACAAAGCCCACAAAACAGCTGCTTTCAACGAGGAGGATTATGCTGCCTGCAGTGTGCTTGCCATCTCCTAGCCCACGGCTATTGTGTATTCATTAGTGCACATCATAGCAAAACATTTTACAAAAAAATTTACTTTTTGCAACGAAAACAAAAGTTTATTATTGGACAAATTTAGGTAGGCCCCTCACAGTTTTGTCCCATTTGCTTCCGTTTGGTTCAGAGTAAATATACCACTGATGTCTTAAAGGCACACAAAGAGAGGAAGAACAACCTCTGCTGCATCCTCTTAAGCGATGATCTAAGCTTATATGAGAAAATCTGCATCTCAATGGCGGAGTTTGATCACAGGCTTACGGCTTAGCATTTACACACAAGAATATCGGCTCATCACTTTTAGATATGAAAATTTGTCTGGGACTATGGACCAATTCAAAGGGGGAAAAGGGAGGAGGAGATGATGATTCAATCACTCATCATTGTGAAAGGATGTCTTATGTGTTTGTTATTGTCAGAGCTAGCCTAGTTCATGTTACAGCTGCTTGTGATGCATCGAAACTGAAGGACAAGAATTGAATGTAATGCTTTTTATTTTTATGATGATGGCAGTTTTTCTACACTGTTAAAACTTTGCATTGTTAATTTTTTTATGGTGGCACAGTGGACTAATTCCATGGATAGAGAACAGAAGGTTAAAATCTCACTGACGCTGAGATTTTAACCTTCTGTTCTCTATCCATGGAATTAGTCCACTGTGCCACCAGGATGGAGCATATCAGATTTGCTCACTCACACTGATATAGCCTCTGAAGTAGCACACAGATGCAATGCTCATTTCCTGTCAGTTCCTTTAAGTTTTGGGGTGGTTGTCGTGGTAACATCAGGTAATGTGCAAAGAAACCACTTAAAAGCAAAATCTGATCTGAGCGAAGACAGATCCACATATGGAGGTGGTATAAATCGGAAGTAAAAAAAATTATATTCCATGTGGTTTTTTGTTGTTGCTGTTTACACGTTAGGAAACTACGCTTCGGCATATCTGATACAGTTCTGATCTTTTCCCTAACAACAAAAAGCCACATGAAATCTGATCTTTTGAGTTACGATATATACAACATTCTTATGTGTTGTTTTTGCATGAAAACTGATATCTCTGTGCTATTTCAGAGGCTGCATCAGTGTGAAGCCACAAATCTGATATGAGTCACATGTAAAACTGAGTGCGGAGACTAAAAGATCAGATATAGAAAGAATTTCAGAATTGGGTTCTTAGCATGACTGTGTGTAAACGATGGCCTACATGGACACTGAAAAGACAATTCGAAGGGGGAAATGTTTTACAGACCTCCTCGATTCAGTCTTATGTAGCAACATTTGAAATTGTGTTTTTTACATTGGATAAAAGTAGAGACTCAGAAATAGAAAAGTGTATATCATACACTGCAGTTGAGGAACAATGGGAAATTAATTCTGCTTTGAAAGTTGATAAACCCTTGAGTGTTTTGGTACACCTACTGGCGAGTACTTCTTTGTCTACACCCATTCAGCATCGTTCACACCCTCTAAACTCAAAGCATACTACTTAATGGCAAATAAACCTGGTAAACTTCTCGCAGCCCTCACAAATCGAATACCCACCTAACCAGTTATTTTTAAAGTTAAATATACAAATGCGTTAATTAGAAACAATTGCAAATAATCACAATTTTAAAATCTTCTATGACGATCTATATAAATCAGAATTAAGCAACAGTTGGACTGATCCTACAGCCTTCTTAGACTCCACAAACCTGAAGCAACTATCAGCAGACTATAATCACAAAAAATAGAGCTCACCCCAAAATAAATATTAGACACTGTTAAAACATTTGCGCTGAGGAGAGCACCAGGAATGGGCGGCTTTCCCATAGAATTCTAAAAGTTTGGGACAAAGTAGTGCCCCTATTTACACAAACGACAACATACATGTCACTAAATTCAGTGCTTCCTAGTTTCATGTATCAAACAGTTATATCAGTTATATTAAAACCAGGAAAATCTGGAGTCCCATGCTGATTACAGACCCAAAGTTTATTAAATTACAATAAAATAGTAACAAAGCTCATAAGCAATAGAATGGCAAAAGTCTTACCTGCAAGATGTTCATGCCGAAAAAGGCTTTCGGTCATCTAGAATGGCTTTTCTATTCAAAACTTTGGAAGCTTTCAACTTTCCAGCTTAAATAATAATTAAATACAAATATTATATAAATATCCTAAAGCAAAAATATATACAAATAATACATTATCTGATGAAATTGCTTTAGAAATGGGTACAAGACAGGGATGTCTTCTCTCCTCCTTCTATTTGCACTGGTAATTGAACCACTTGCAGAAAGAATGAGAAAGGACCCAAACATAACAGGTATCAGTATTTGGTAAACATGAATAACTTATACCTGACCAATATTGAAAATTTAATGCTCACCTTGCTAAAAATATTTTCAGAATACTAAAATCTCAGGATATAAAATTAAAATGACAATAGGAAAAAGAATAACAAAAAATATTAAATACTTAGAATGCTTAGTAAGTGACAACAAATATATAAAGATAATTTTATCCCATTACTCAACAATATGAAAGCAGATGCAATTAAATTGATTAATCTTCCCATGAATCTTACAGAATGGCATGGCTCCCAAAGTTTTTTTATGTATTCTTGGTAATACTAATTACCCCACCTTCTTTAAAAAAACGAACTTTGTATGGAAAAATAAAACTCATAGAATCAAAAGGAAAGTTTTACATCTGTATAAGTCTGAGGGTGATTTTAACCTTCCAGACCTGGAATTGTATCAAGTTGATATATATAATTAAATGCACTAAAGAGGAACAATGGGTACCTATTGAAGATGCGCATGCTCATCCCCAGAATCTATTCACTTGTCTATTTTCAAACGATAAAGCTAAGACCATTAACAACTTCATAGTTAAGAACACTATAACATTATGGAAGAAAATGAAACGTATTGAAGAAGAACTAATATCACTCCCTATAAACACAACCCTATTGAATTCACCAATAAATTGGTCCACATAGAAAATGAAAGACATAGAAACTGTAAGTAACTTGGTAATAGGAAATACATTTATTTCCATGACAGAATTAAAAAGCTATTTGGATTGACCACTGTAGATATTTTGAAATACATGCAACTTCAAAGTTTCATATTAAGAAATGTCGACTTTAAATCTTTTGGACATCAGAGCAATCTTGAAGGAATCATACTTGAGTCAGAAAATGATATTCATATGATAAATAAGATATACAAAACCTTGCAGAGAGCCTATCCAACTGACAATCTCTTCAAAAAATATATAAACTATTTGATCCAAGGATTCAAAATAACTGGTATTGGCACAAGATGGAGGGAATGTTGGAACATAACTAATGAAATTACAGTTAACTACATTTTTACGCTTAACCGTTAATTCATAAACTGGGTGGTTCGAGCCCTGAATTCTGATTGGCTGAAAGTCATGGTATTTCAGCAGTAATTACCAATGTAATTACTGCTGTAATTACATTGGTAAAAAGTTTATAATAGCAATAAGGCACCTCGGGGGATTGTGGTATATTGCCAATATACCACAACCCCTCGTGTCTTAAGTATAGAATTTATTACACAAGACAAAATTCTGAAATTCTACAGCACAACAACAGAGTCATGTCGTGTTGTACCATCCAATTATGAGTAAACTCTAAATATACAACATTGTTCTTAGGAAACATTTTTTTTTTGATGTACTATTTTTTACATTATTAGCTCAGGAAATGTTTTGTGTTATTACATACAGCCGGGAAGTACTATTGGATATTATGGCGGCGGTAACTCACCAGAACTACCAACATAACGACCAGGAATACGACTTCCCTGGAGCAGATCCTTTGTTTGCTCTCCCCAGAGCAATTTTACTTATTCCAGAGGCCGACCCAAAACATCGCCGGCAGAGGAGAGGCACTCAAGGCGGCCTGCTGGTTTCGCGCACACCACTCACCGTGTCAGAGTATATTACTCGCTAATGTTCAGTCTTTGGATAACAAAGATGATGAACTGGGGGCAAGGATTCATTTCCAGAGAGAGATCAGGGCCTGTAACATTCTTTGTTTCACTGAAACCTGGCTCTCTCGGGATATTCTGTCTAAGTCTGTGCAGCCAGCTGGATTCTCAGTCCATCGCGCAGACAGGAATAAACATCTCTCCGGGAAGTGGAGGGGTGTGTTTCATGATTAACAACTGGTGTAATTGCAATAACATACAGCAACTCAAGTCCTTTTGTTCACCCGATCTAGAATACCTCACAATAAAATGCTGACAGTATTATCTCTGAAGGGAATTCTCCTCTGTCATTGCCACGGTCGTTTATATCCCTCCTCAAGCCTCAAAGAACTTCACTGGACTTTTTGCAAACTGGAAACCACATATCCTGAGGCTGCATTTATTGTAGCTGGGGATTTTAAAAAAGCTAATTTGAGGACTAGGCTTCTGAAGTTCTATCAAGATATCAACTGTAGCACTCGCACAGCTAAAACTCTAGACCATTGCTATTCAAACATCCGGAATGGTTACAAAGCCCTCCCCCGCCCCCCTTTCGGCAAATAGCACCACGACTCCATCTTGCTCCTCCCTTCCTATAGGCAGAAACTCAAACAGGAAGTACCTGTAAAAAGGACTATTCAACGCTGGTCTGACCAATCGGAATCCACGCTCCAGGATTGTTTTGATCACTTGGATATGTTATGGGTAGCTTCCGAAAATAAATAAATAAAATAATCTAGATGCATATACAGACACAGTGGCTGAGTTTATAAGGAAGTGTATAGGAGATGTAGTACCCACTGTGACTATTAAAACCTACCCTAACCAGAAACCATGGATAGATGCTAGCATTCGCGTAAAACTGAAAGGACAAACCACCGCATTTAACCATGGCAAGGTGACTGGGAATATAGAAGAATATAAACAGTGTAGTTATTCACTCCGCAAGGCAATCAAACAAGCTAAACGTCAGTATAGAGATAAAGTGGAGTCGCAATTCAACAGCTCAGACACGAGACGTATGTGTTAGGGAATACAGACATCACGGATTATAAAAGGAAAAACAACCACGTTGCCGAGACCGACGTTTTGCTTCCGGACAGGCTAAACACCTTCTTTGCCCGCTTTGAGGATAACACAGTGCCACCGATGCGGCCCGTTACCAAGGACAGTGGGCTCTCCTTCTCCATGTTAACCCTCGCAAGGCTGCCGGCCCAGACGATATCCCTAGCCGCGTCTTCAGAGCATGCGCAGACCAGCTGGTTGGTGTGTTTACAAGCATATTCAATTTATCCCTATCCCAGTCTGCTGTCCCCACATGCTTCAAGATGGCCACCATTGTTCCTGTCCCCAAGAAGGCAAAGGTAACTGAACTAAATGACTATCGCCCCATAGCACTCACCTCTGTCATCATGCTTTGAGAGACTAGTCAAGGATCATATCACCTCTACCTTACCTGTCACCCTAGACCCACTTCAATGTGCTTACCGCCCCAATAGATCCACAGATGATGCTATCGCCATCACTCTGCACACTGCCTCTCATCTGGACAAGAGGAATACCTATGTAAGAATTCATTTTATTGAATATAGCTCAGCATTCAACACCATAGTACCCTCCAAGCTCATCAATAAGCTTGAGGCCCTGGGTCTGAACCCCGCCCTGTGCAACTGGGTCCTGGACTTCCTGACGGGCTGCCCCCATGTGGTGAAGGTAGGAAACAAAAACTCCACTTCGCTGATTCTCAACACTGGGGCCCCACAAGGGTGCATGCTCAGCTCACTCCTGTACTCCCTGTTCACCCATGACTGCGTGGCCAAGCACGCCTCCAACTCAATCATGAAGTTTGCAGACGACACAACAGTAGTAGGCTTGATTACCAACAATGACGAGACAACCTACAGGGAGGAGGTGAGGGCCCTGGGAGTGTGGTGCCAGGAAAATAATCTCCCACTCAATGTCAACAAAACAAAGGAGATGATCGTGGACTTCAGGAAACAGCAGAAGGTACACCCCCCTATCTACATGGACGGGACCGCAGTGAAGAAGGTGGAAAACTTCAAGTTCCTTGGCGTACACATCACTGACAAACTGAAATGGTGCGCCTCTTCAACCTCAGGAGGCTAAAGAAATTTGGTTTAAGACCGAAAACCCTCACAAACTTTTACAAATGCACAATTGAAAGCTCCTGGTCTAAGACACTGCATCTCAGTGCTAGAGGCGTCACTACAGACAACCTGGTTCGAATCCAGACTGTATCATAACTGGCCGTGATTGGGAGTCCCATAGGGCGGCGTACAATTGGCCCTGTGTCGTCCGAGTTTGGCCGTTTAGGCCGTCATTGTAAATAAGAATTAGTTTTTAACTGACTTGCCTAGTTAAATATACTTATTTTTTAAAAGCATCCTGTCGGGCTGTATCACCGCCTGCTATGGCAACTGCACCACCAGCAACCACAAGGCTCTCCAGTGGGTGGTGCGGTCGCCCAACGCATTACGGGGGGCAAACTACCCACCCTCCAGGACACCTACAGCACCCGATGTCCCAGGAAGCCCAAAAAGATCATTAAGGACATCAACCACCCGAGCCACTGCCTGTTAACCCCACTGTCATCCAGAAGGCGAGGTCAGTACAGGTGCATCAAAGATGGGACCGAGAGACTAAAAAGCAGCTTCTACCTCAAGGCCATCAGACAGGTAAACAGCCATCACTAGCACATTAGAGGCTGCTGCCTAGAAATCACTGGACACTTTAAGGACTGGAACACTAGTCACTTTAATAATGTTTACATATCTTGCATTACTCATCTCAAGTACAGTGGGTAGAACAACACTGCCGATTTTGCAGGTTTTCCCACTTACAAAGCATTTAGAAGTCTGTCATTTTTATTATAGGTACTCTTCAACCTTGAGTGACGGAATCTAAAACAAAAATGCAGAAAATCACATTGTATGATTTTTAAGTTATTAATTTGCATTTTATTGCATGACATAAGTATTTGATACATCAGAAAAGCAGAACTTAATATTTGGTACAGAAACCTTTGTTTGCAATTACAGAGATCAAACGTTTCCTGTTGTTCTTGACCAGGTTTGCACACACTGCAGCAGGGATTTTGGCCCACTCCTCCATACAGACCTTCTCCAGATCCTTCAGGTTTCCGGGCTGTCGCTGGGCAATATGGACTTTCAGCTCCCTCCAAAGAATTTCTATTGGGTTCAGGTCTGGAGACTGGCTAGGCCACTCCAGGACCTTGAGATGCTTCTTACGGAAACACTCCTTAGTTGCCCTGGCTGTGTGTTTCGTGTCGTTGTCATGCTGGAAGACCCAGCCACGACCCATCTTCAATGCTCTTACTGAGGGAAGGAGGTTGTTGGCCAAGATCTTGCGATACATGGCCCCATCCATCCTCCCCTCAAATGGTGCAGTCGTCCTGTCCCCTTTGCAGAAAAGCATCCCCAAAGAATGATGTTTCCACCTCCATGCTTCACGGTTGGGATGGTGTTCTTGGGGTTGTACTCATCCTTCTTCTTCCTCCAAACACAGCGAGTGGAGTTTAGACCAAAAAGCTATGTTTTTGTCTTATCAGACCACATGACCTTCTCCCATTCCTCCTCTGGATCATCCAGATGGTCATTGGCAAACTTCAGACGGGCCTGGACATGCGCTGGCTTGAGCAGGGGGACCTTGCGTGCGCTGCAGGATTTTAATCCATGACGGCATAGTGTGTTACTAATGGTTTTCTTTGAGACTGTGGTCCCAGCTCTCTTCAGGTCATTGACCAGGTCGTGCGGTGTAGTTCTTTGCTGATCCCTCACCTTCCTCATGATCATTGATGCCCCACGAGGTGAGATCTTGCATGGTGCCCCAGACCAAGGGAGATTGACCGTCATCTTGAACTTCTTCCATCTTCTAATAATTGCACCAACAGTTGTTGCCTTCTCACCAAGCTGCTTGCCTATTGTCCTGTAGCCCATCCCAGCCTTGTGCAGGTCTACAATTTTATCCCTGATGTCCTTACACAGCTCTCTGGTCTTGGCCATTGTGGAGAGGTTGGAGTCTGTTTGATTGAGTGTGTGGACAGGTGTCTTTTATACAGGTAACGAGTTCAAACAGGTGCAGTTAATACAGGTAATGAGTGGAGAACAGGAGGGCTTCTTAAAGAAAAACTAACAGGTCTGTGAGAGCCGGAATTCTTACTGGTTGGTAGGTGATCAAATACTTATATGTCATGCAATAAAATGCTAATTAATTATTTAAAAATCATACAATGTGATTTTCTGGATTTTTGTTTTAGATTCCGTCTCTCACAGTTGAAGTGTACCTATGATAAAAATTACAGACCTCTACATGCTTTGCAAGTAGAAAAACCTGCAAAATCGTTAGTGTATCAAATACTTGTTCTTCCCACTGTATATACTGTATTCAATACTATTCTACTGTATCTTAGTCCATGCTGCTCATCCATATGTATATATGGGAGGCAGGTAGCCTAGTGGTTAGGGCGTTGGGCCTGTCATTGTAAATAAGAATTTGTTCTTAACTGACTTGCCTAGTTAAATAAAATAAAAAAATATGCCTAATCCAATCATTACTTAGATTTGTTGGTATATGTTGTGTAATTGTTAGATATTACTGCACTGTCGGAACTAGAAGCACAAGCATTTTGCTACACAACCGCATTAACATCTGCTAAACGTGTATGTGACTGATTTGATTTGAAGACATGCATAATAACAAACCAAAATGCTATATTAATATATGAACCTGTAGAAATTCAGAAGTAGTTGAACTGTTACACCAGTAGACATCATATACTACATTTTGTGCAATCTGTCCTACACTTTCTTTAAGTTCTCTTCCATGACCAAGTGAAATACTGTACTGATTATCATTAGATTGGTTGTTCTCTTGAAAGTGCTATTCTGGGGCCTCCCGAGTGGCGCTGTGGTCTAAGGCACTGCATCACAGTGTTGCGGCGTCACTACATCCTGGGGTTTGATCCTGTAGAATTTGACTTTTATTTTTTAATTGAACAGGGCACTCTTTACATGGCTATTAGCCTATCTTGCCCTAGCACACTACAGCAAGACTGGACACCATCACCCAACACAACTACACCAGTCGGAGAGGAGAGGTAACTAACTGGTACTGCTTCTACGGTGAGTGCTGAGTAGATAGAAGCTTGCCAGCTCAATAAAGTGCCAAACAAATGTGCAGTGGCCATATACTGTTATGTGAAGTGTCATGCTAGGGTGTTGGGTGTCGTGACAAACAATGGATGCTATGCCCAAATGTAAAGCTTAACAGTAAAGTGCTGTGCAAAGATCGATAAACCCTTTAGTGTCACACCCTGATCTGTTTCACCTGTCTGTGTGCTTGTTTCCACCCCCCTCCAGGTGTCGCCAATCTTCCCCATGATCCGCCGTGTATTTATACCTGTGTTCTCTGTTTGTCTGGTGCCAGTTCGTTTTGCTTCGTCAAGCCTACCAGCGTTTTCCCCTCTGCTCCTGTCTCTCGATTATTCCTGTTTCCTAGTTTTCCCGGTGTTGACCATTCTGCCTGCCCTTTCCCTGATTCTGCCTGCCGTCCTGTACCTCTGCCCCACCTCTGGATTACTGACCTCTGCCTGCCCTTGACCTGTCTTTTGCATGCCCCGGATCGATTTAATAAACTGTTCTTACTTCAACGTTGTCTGCATCTGGGTCTTGATACATTAGTGAAGCTTGCGAAATCTGGTTTGTTATATTTTCTCTTTGCGAAGGGGATTCCTCAAGCTCCGTCATTTAATTTTTTTCATCGATTCAAAAAAACATAATAACTTACAAAGTATCACTTCATAGCTACGTTTTGATATATGGGTTTTCACTTTTCAGCGACTGGTCCAAATTCACGTTTCGCCACCCCCATTTCCATGACGAGTGCTAGCTAGCTAGCTAGCTGTGTGAGAGTACTTGCCGCCATTAATTTATGGGTAGTGCTATCTGGGATAATTGGGAATGTCCCTACGCTAAACTGTAACCTTAACCCCTACTTTAACCATTTTAAATGTCAACTTCAATAGGGTGTGGACGTCCCAAGGAGTTTTAACGGGTTTGGTATCCTATATACTTATAAAAATAAAATCGAATCAAATGTTATTTGTCACAGGTAGACTAACAATGAAATGCTAACATACGGGTCCTTTTCCAACAATGCAGAGTTAAGATGAAGATCAAATAGAAAGGGAAAGGAAAGGGAAAATAGTGACATGAGGAATAAATACACAGTGAGTAACGAATAACAATAACAAGTAAAAGTACCAGTACCGAGTCGAACCAACAGGATACCAGCTATAATAATACAAATATTGGCAGATATCGGTTATCATTAATATTTTCACTATAAAATAAGAAAGAACTCTACTCTAAAGTCAATAAATAACTGAAACATTAAGTTGGCAACTGCATGTTATGGCAAATACTACATCAACAGATAGAGACAAACAAAGTCATTGAAGCAACGCGACCATGGACCAAGTAGCTGATAAAGTGAGTTTAAAGACACTAGTAACAGAAATTCGCACTGGCAATGAGAAACGGTCCAAGCAGATGAAGAACATATCAGATGTAAAATAAATCTAAACTGATATGACTGAACTGGACAAATGTGTGGAGGAGGCCGAAACCGGGTTAACCCTGGAGAAAATCACATGAGAAAAACTCCAGAAAACCGTGGATGAACAAAAATAAATCATTACTGGGCTTACTGAAAGATTAAACGGGATGAAGGACATCAGACTGTATTTTCTTTTACATCTGATATTTTCTTATTCTGCTTGACCAGTTTCTCAATGCCAGTGCAAATGTCTGTTAGTAGTGTCTTTTAAACTTAATTTAGTAGAGTCGTCAGCTACTTGGTCCACTCATCGAGCACATTGAACAGGCGGCCCGAGAGGGGGCACGAGCAAAACCAAGGGGCGTCATCGCAGAGTTCCTTATCTAGAGGGGGGGAGGCACTAGTGAGCACCACATGGAGTAGACACTTTCCCATTTACCTCCTCCTCACCCTTGCTTAAATTTGATTTAAATTCTACTTTTGCCCGACCAAACTGCTACAAGAAACACGGCCAAGGGGAAACTAATTAACCCAAAAATAGCCGGAAAGAAAGACGGCAAAGTCCGCACCACAGTACAAGACGAGGATGGCGATGCTTGGATTGGCCTGGCCATAATGGCTAGCACGGCTAACCCTGACTCAGAGCCTTCACAGACTATCATATTAGCCGCTATCAGGAAAATGTCCCGCTAACAATTCCCTATGCAGTTCGGATCAACATATACTCAGACTACACTGCCGAGGTAACCAAGCAGCGCCAGGCCTTTAATGGAGCTAGAAAAAAACTCAGAGACACAGCCTTCTCTTCCTTGCTCTGCTGATTCTTACTCATGGTACGGTAGAGAAGGTGTTAAAAAAACCACAGGATGCCGAGTCTTTCATTGACAGGATTACTACTATAGCCACCAACACCTAGGACCGATAGGGCCGTCCAAATTAGCTATTCACTGTGAAAGGTAGTTACAATTAAGCCTCTGACTATCAGCGGAGTCTGGCAGCGAAACAGTTAATTCAGCCTAATTGACTGCCTTTTAAAAAAGCATTGCTGATATGGCTGACTTACTTAAACAAATGTGGTTTCTACTGGCAATTGAGATATACAAACTAGATAAGAGGAAATCCGTAATTTCAATTTAGACATTAATGAGCGAGCTAGGACGGACGTAGTCAATATAACTTTTGTACAGCACTTTTGAAATGTACAGCGACAGAATTCAGAACATGGGCCATTCTTACAGTGTTCTCACTGTACACCAAGTCAGAACCATAGGATAAATAAAGGGGGCATATAAGCAGACAATGAAAGCGCTTTCAATATTGGATGTTTACATTTCTCTAAAACAGGATATAGGCTACATGTGCACCACCAAGTCAGAACAGTAGGTGAACTTAAGAGGTGAAAATAGACCAAATTATTAGTGTGAGGCACACTACTAACAGCTTACTAGACAACATACACGTAGTATTACGTGTTTGAGGAAAATACACATTTTCTTGACTCATAAACTGACACTTAGAATGTTGTCAGTGAACCAAGAGGTTGTGATAATCATATGGTAGCAGTTGTTCCTGCAAATAGTCTTCTGTGTGTCGCACTTAGTATATTATTATTTATTTTGTGTGTCGCACTTAGTACTTTTTTCCCTTTTATACTGTAGTTAGCGGATCTATTTATCTAAAAGTTACTCACCTTGAAGCCTGGTTAGACGATAAAACAAACTGCTAGCTTCTAGCTCCCGGGTGTAAAAACTACCGGTCCCTCATGGCTTCACACACCCCTGGATGTACCACCTGCCATTACCTGAGCCAGAGAGTCGAATGATGTGCATTGTTTTCGAGGGCTGATTTCCAGGATTGTATGCTGCCCTGTCAGTCCATGGTCACTGCTCCTCCCCAAGTTTCATGAATTAGTTCCTTAATTGCAAGTCTGGAACAACCTACTATAAACAACCTTTGTGCAATTCCTTTGTGCAATCATCGTATTGCGAGTAGGCCTACTACTCGCGTACAGAGAGGTATTGTTAGTTGTAATCTTGTCCCCATAAAATTGAGCCCGTCAATAGCTTATCGCTCTTCCAACGATGCTATAAGGCCAACTCTGGCTGCTCCATCTGATATGAACTCCCTCAAAAATGGCATTGGAATAATACATTTGAATGCTAGAAGCCTGATCCAAAAGCTGGACTTTATTGAAATTCTGGTCATACAATTAAATGCTGACGTACTGGTTGTATCTGAAACGTGTGTTGTGTAAATTCCAATTCTTTATAGCTCTCTGAATATATTCAGCTTTGTCAGAGACAAGATATCTTTGTCCTCAGCAGATAAGGGTAGGGTGTAGGCAATCTCCTACCACTCAGCAGGTTGACCGTTGACCAGAGGGATGTCACCAGAGTCAGGAGACTCCCCCAGGGGTAAAGGCTTCCTGTGTACCTCCCATTATTCTGACTTACAACTAGACATGTATTCTGTGCCAATGTTATCTCCAAAATACAGAGAAAACAAGAAATAGCATCAGGAGTCTTGAGACCAGGTTGGAGGAAAATAGAATGGGTGGAGCTGTGATAACTGTCTTATGAATAAACATTTCAAAACTTGTACATAAGCCAAAAACTTAGAGATGTACGGGAGTGGTTCCTGCAGGGGAGTGGTTTCCTGCAGGTCACTCGGCTTCATTGTCTTTTTGCAATAAAGTCTATCTTGCTTCTACAAACTCCAGAAGTGCTTTCATTTTTTAGTAAGAGGAAGAGTTTTTTCCACTACACGTGGTTGTGTGTTTCTGTGCCTGACAGATGTTCAGCTGCTTGGGTACAATATTTTTTAGAGCTGATAGTTGTTAGGGGTGGTGGAATTGCGATTTATGTCAAATGTTGCTTAAATGTCTCTGTGTCCATATCTACCTCTGTCCCAAAGCAATATGATTGCCTGGTTTTAAAATAACGCTCAGCTCCTCCTTGTACTCTAAGCAAACTCTCTGAAATATTGTCTAATTATGCAAACGAACTTTGGAAGATTTTAATCTGGATTGGCTGTCACCAGTATCTGATAAATTAAAAGGCATTTGTACTGAGCTAAATCTGTCCCAGCTGATAACTAAGCCAACCCGTCCCAACTCTAAGAACCCAGACAAATCACCTCTACTAGATATTATTCTATCAAATACCCCCCATAAATACACAGCCTGTGGGGTCTTTGCAGATGATATTAGTGACCACTGCCCTGTTGCTTGTATTAGGGAAACCAGCCTGAAACACTCCGATCCCCGTATAATCTCAAAGAGAAATTATAAACATTTCTCGCAGCAAGCCTTTATCCTTGATTTATATCCACTTGCTGCTTTTCGGACCAAGTTTTAGCCCTTGCCCTTTTCTCTTTTATCTTCACCTCTACATCAGATAAACATGCTGCTTTTAAGAATCACAGAATCAGAAATCGTACTAATCCTGGGTTCTCTCCTGAATTAGCAAATATTTTTCTGCAAAAGAATCAAGCATGGGCCTTGGCGAGGAAAACAGGTGCCCCAGCTGACTGGCTGTCTTTTAGGCAACTGAGAAACAAATGTACTTTAGCTGTCAAAAAGGCCAAATCGAAACCCTTCCTAATCAGCAAAATTCTGGAAAACCGTTACCTCATTGAAAAGGGGAAATTCTGCTATTCCTAAGAAAAGAAAAGAAAGAAAATTATCTCAGACTCCTGTATTATAACTAAAAAAAATCATATCTGTGATGCTTTTAATAAACAGCATTGCTGGTTTTTTTATTTGAAAAGAAAAGTCGCCAATGTGGTTCTGGCCAGTTAGTTGATTTCTATTCTTGCTTTTCAATCACTAACCAGGAAAATGGAAATCCTGTCTTTAGTTTCCAGAAATTATCTGAAACAGAAGTCCTAGCTGCCTTATCCATAGGCGCTGACAATTTAGACCCGTTCTTACTTAAGTGTGCTGCACCTCTCATTGCTGGTTCAGTGACACATATTTTTAATCTAACTTTAAGCACAGGAACTATCCCTAAGGTGTGGAAATCAGCTTTTGTTCTGCCATTACAGAAAGGAGGTGATTGTAGTGATCTGGATAATTACAGACCCATTTCTAGGCTCCCCTGTCTGGCAAAGATCTTAGTCAGTAAACAGTTACTATCTTTTCTTTCTGCAAACAGTATTCTTAGCATCCATCAATCTAGGTTTAGATCAAAACACAGTACCACATCGGCCACTATGCTTGTTGTAAATGATATCGCAAATGCCTTAGATAATAGAAGGCACTGTGCTGCGTTATTTGTTGACTTGTCTAAAGCCTTTGACACTGTAGACCATGCTATACTTTTACATAAGCTGTCAGCTATTGGACTGGGTATTAATGCCTGCCGATGGTTCTATGATTATCTTAAAGATAGATCTCAGGCCGTCTTGGTCGATGGGGTCAAGTCAGAACCATTACAGTTACTTAAAGGAGTCCCTCAGGGTTAAATAATTTGCCCTTTTGTCAGGCTCTGGCCATAGAGAAGGGTATTTGCTTCTCTATGTAGCCATGGTCAGAGTCTGACAGGTCTATTCTTTCTGTTTCTGGTGGTGGTTTGTGTTGGATCCGTAATTAGAAGCAGCTGCAGTGCATCGTCTCTAATTAGGGATCCTACATAGGTTTGTTTGTTCCACTCCGGGGTGTGGGTCATTATTTTCGCAAGTCACCGTTGAAGTAAGTGTGCTACGTTACGTTTCATTATCGTGTTTGATTCTGAACGTTTTTGACGTTTGTTCATTCGTGTTTGTTTGTTTAGTAGTTTGGGTGTTTTGTTGAATATTCAGTAAAGAAAATATGTCAAACTACTATCCCTGCGCTGCGTCTTGGTCTGTGTATGCACCCTCTCGTGACACCTTTATTGTTCTCACTGTATATTAACAGCATTGATGATGATTTTAAATATTGTAAATTCCATTTATATGCAGATGACACTGATTTATTCTATTGCCCTAACAGCCGAACAAACATTAATGCAGTTGGAATCCGATTTTAAGATACTACAGGAGTCTCTTTTACAGCTCAAACATGTTTTAAATCTTAATAAAACAAATGTTATGTATTTTTCTAGGTCTAAACTCTCAGTTAGAAACACTCTTGCAATTACTAGCCTGGATGGTACCCAAATCGAACAGGTCTCTGCATATAAACATTTAGGCGTTTGGTTAGATGATAGGCTCTCTTTTCAAAAACATATTAGTAAATTGTGAAAAAAATTCAAATTCAAGTTAGTTTTTTTTTACAGAAACAGGGCCTGTCTGTCCTCTGTACATAGAAAACAAATTGTTCAGGCTACTTTTTTATCCATTTTAGATTATGGTGATGTTATCTATATACATGCTTCGGCAACCACATTAAAACCACTGGATGCTATTTACCATTGTGCACTCAGGTTTATCAGGGGGGATAGTTTCAGAACACATCACTGTATTCTATACCAAAATGTGGGTTGGGCCCCTCTGTCACGATGCGGAGTAATGGGAGATGTATTCACAAGGCACAAAATAACAGAAAAGGAGATGACTTAAACAAACTAACAAAACACTATACAAAGCAAAGTAACTCACGTGCTGAAACACAAGGCAGACACGAACAATGATCCACACACAGGTGGCTGTGTGTGGAGTCTAAATACTATCCCCAATCAGAGACAACGCTAGACAGCTGTCTCTGATTGGGGATGATAATCTCCCTAATAGGCGTGTGAGAACTTGGTTGTGTGCCTCTCTCCTCCCCTAGGTGGGAGTAAGAGGCCTTACCACAACCAAGCCCTCACAGTAACCCCCCCAAGGTGCGGACTCCCGATCGCACACACAAAAATCCCCCCTCTCCTGAAAGAAAAAATGTCCAAAAAACTAGGGGGGACATGGCGGGGTACTGAGGTGGTTGCTGGTGGAGGCTCCGGTTCTGGTTCCGGGCGTGGCACAGGCTGTGAGAGTAGCTTCCCTCCTACCTCTCCGTTGCACGCCCGGTCCGGTCCGGACCCCGGTGCGGTGGTTCCCCCCTCAGTACTCCCGCCATTCACCAAGTCCTGTCTGGACCCTGGTGCGGGAGCCCTCGACCCTGGAGAGGGGCTGACAACCGGCCCCAGAGGTGGTCTTCAGCCCTGCAGCTGGTCTGGCTGTCGGCCCCAGACTGGGCACCGACACGCTATGGAGCTCCTGCTCCACAGCGGGACTGAACGTCGTGCCCACCCTGGGCACCGACGCAGAGATGGTTCCCAGCCCTCTGGTTGGGCTGGCTGTCGGCCCCAGACTGGGCACCGACACGCTATGGAGCTCCTGCTCCACAGCGGGACTGAACGTCGTGCCCACCCTGGGCACCGACGCAGAGATGGTTCCCAGCCCTCTGGTTGGGCTGGCTGTCGGCCCCAGACTGGGCACCGACACGCTATGGAGCTCCTGCTCCACAGCGGGACTGAACGTCGTGCCCACCCTGGGCACCGACGCAGAGATGGTTCCCAGCCCTCTGGTTGGGCTGGCTGTCGGCCCCAGACTGGGCACCGACGCGCTATGGAGCTCCTGCTCCACAGCGGGACTGAACGTCGTGCCCACCCTGGGCACCGACGCAGAGATGGTATCCAGCCCTGTGGTTGGGCTGGCTGTCGGCCCCAGACTGGGCACCGACACGCTACGGAGCTCCTGCTCCACAGCGGGGCTGAACGTCGTGCCCACCCTGGGCACCGACGCAGAGAGGGTTTCCAGCCCTGTAGTTGGGCTGGCTGTCGGCCCCAGACTGGGCTCCGACACACTATGGAGCTCCTGCTCCACAGCGGGGCTGAACGTCGTGCCCACCCTGGGCACCGACGCAGAGAGGGTTTCCAGCCCTGTGGTTGGGCTGGCTGTCGGCCCCAGACTGGGCACCGACGCACTATGGAGCTCGTACTCCACAGCGGGGCTGAATGTCGTGCCCACTCTGGGCACCGACGCAGAGATGGTCTCCAACCACAGAGCTGTGCTGGCGACCGTCGCGGTAGCCTCCGTGCGAGGAGTAGGCACGGGGCATACTGGACTGGGGGAACGCACCACTGTTCTGATGCGAGGCGCTGGCACAGGTCGCACCGGGCTGGGGAAACGCACCGTTTGGCTAGTGCGTTTAGCTGGCACAGGTCGTACCGGGCTGGGGAAACGCACTGTTGGGTTGTTGCGTTTAGCTGGCACGGGTCGCGCCGGGCTGGGGAAACGCACCGTTTGGCTGGTGCGCGGAGCAGGCGCGGGCCGTACCGGGCTGGGGAAACGCACCGTTGGCTGGGTGCGTTTAGCTGGTACGGGTCGCACCGGGCTAGTGTTGCGCACCGATGGTTTGGTGCGCTGAGTCGGTCTCCTCCTCCTCCGACTCTGGACCGGCGCTGGAGGCACGGACTGGGAACTGGCGCTGGAGCACAACTGTCCCTGTCGTGCCTACTCCACCGCCAATCCCCATCCTGTGAGGGTTCTTCCGGGAACCCCCACGAGTGAGGGAACAGAAGCACATCGTCGTCGTCTTCCTCCGACTCCTCTCTGTACTCCTGCTCCCATGGCTGTAGGGGCTCCTCCTGGAACCCCCACGAGTGCAGTGGTCGGGGCTCTTCTCCCTCGATCCCCGACCACCCCCATAGCCCCCCCCAAAATCAGTTTGAGGGGTTTTCTGGGCTCCAGGCTGGTCCTCAGTTCTAGCCCGGTGACGTGTCCTCCGTCGTCGGCGCCTCGACTGCTCCGGTCCCCAGCCTTCCTCCACCGCATGATAATAGTAGACCTCCTCCTTTGATAATTTCCCCATACTGTGGAGGACGTCTACCAGTGTCTCTTTCCGTTGTGTCCCAGGGTGGTGGATCATTCTGTCACGATGCGGAGTAATGGGACGATAAACGGAGCGCTGATGGAGCGTCATTCCTTTTTATTTTGGAGATGTATTCACAAGGCACAAAATAACAGAAAAGGAGATGACTTAAACAAACTAACAAAACACTATACAAAGCAAAGTAACTCACGTGCTGAAACACAAGGCAGACACGAACAATGATCCACACACAGGTGGCTGTGTGTGGAGTCTAAATACTATCCCCAATCAGAGACAACGCTAGACAGCTGTCTCTGATTGGGGATGATAATCTCCCTAATAGGCGTGTGAGAACTTGGTTGTGTGCCTCTCTCCTCCCCTAGGTGGGAGTAAGAGGCCTTACCACAACCAAGCCCTCACACCCTCTGTCTGTGAGGCGAGAAAAACATGATATAGTGTTTATTTATATAGCACTCCTTTTAAAACACTTGCCATATATTTCAGCATTAATTTCCAATAGACATACTAATTGTAATACCAGATCATAGTCATGGATTACATTAGAGACGCCTGCAGTCTACACAGATTTGGGTAGAACTGCCTTCAGATCCTTTGCACCTTTTCTGTGGAACAAATTGCAGACCCACCTCAAGCTAGACACTTTGGTGCCCCTTGCCCATTTCAAAAATATTTTAGAGGATCAATATGATGTTGTTTGTTTCTGTTTAACTCTATGTTTTTCTTGAAATGTTCTCTGTTTTTGTATGTGTGTATGTCTTCTCCAAAATGTCTGTCTGTGTGTCTAAATTGTACATGTTAACATGTTTACACAGGGCACAGCCGTAAAAGAGATCTAGGTCTTCCCTGTCAAAATAAAGTTTAAATAAAAAATTAAATAAAAATACATATCTCCCTGGTATATTACATTATGCAGCAGCATACAATACATTTTTGGACTCACCTTGTTGTGCTGTGCTCACTTGAACAGGAAAGTGGCGCGGTGGTCCTTCATGGGCAAATTCTGTCATCAAAGTCTGGCATTCTCTGGATTTATGGTGCTTTCAAGAAAACTGGGAACTTGTTGAATCATGATGACGTCAGGGATTTTCAGGTCGTAGCTCTAGAAAGAGGCCCGAGTTACAGATTTACAGTTGGATGACCGTTCAAAACTTATTTTCCCAGTCGTAGCTCGTTTTTCCCCGAGTTTCCAGAAGTCAGATTTTACACTTCTGAGTGAACAGTTGTTTTGAGTGCCGCACAAACCATGCTTCATTGACAGCAAGGCAATGTTGAATGTTTATAATTTTAAGCTTGGAAAAGGACCCTTAATCCTATACTTGGGACCACACAGCCACTCCACTGAATATCAGGCTGGTGATTGCTTTGCAATGCTTGCAGTTAGCCACTGATTCCTTCCAAACCACTCATTGTTGAATTTGCGATTTCCAACTTGTTGTGTAATGTTTTTGTCCAGTGGTCGATGAGCACTGATACGTTTTATCTATATTTTCTCTTCGTTATTTCTCTTCATATAACAAGGATTAAAAAGGATTTGCCAGTATATTGTTGAATTGATTCATGATGATGACTACAAGATTTGGAAGTATGATGTTGATATGATCAGTCCAGTCAAAGCTAATGTAGATATAATGTGATTTGACATAATTTTATCTGTGGCCAATGACCGTGAGCCTTCTTGGATTGGCACTACAAATGTAACTCTATGGCAGCACCCAAGGGGCTTGAATTTTCGAGCTCTACCCTTAGACCTGACGGTGACGTAGTGTCCCCATGACTGACAGAACACTGAGCCAATCACGGCGCAGCGCTCTATTTTCCTTTGGCTTCCCCACCACCACAGAAAGCACTGAGCTAGGCTGAAACACCTGCATTTTGGAGCTGCCTTACTCAAGAAAACAAAAAAAAGAGACCATGTTGGTATGCGGCTTTTATTAACTCAATTACATATATTTTGACATTGTTTGCAAACTGATATGTGACATGCCAAAATAGCATGCAAAACAGGCAAGCCCCCCCCCCCCCCCCAAAAAAAAAACAGATATGCGACATGCCAAAATAGCATGCAAAACAGGCAAGCCCCCCCCCCCCCCCCCAAAAAAAAGAGAACACTCCCCAGATTCCTTTATCTCTTTCAGAATCTGCCTATATTTTTAACTAAAGCTTTTTTCAAATCTTTGGATTCCATTATCTTGCCTTTGGTGTGGGGATACAAAGTACACCGTATCTCTAAAAAACATATAATGAAGCCCAAAGAATTAGGGGGCCTGAGCCTGCCACATTTAAGTTAAATAAAGTTTAAATAAAAACATGTGATAAACATTTTCATCATTATTATTGGGCAGCAAATGCTAGAGTACTGGTTTATAGAGTACAGGATGCATATGCTGGTGTGGTAGATTCCTTCATCCCTTCATGGCTCGCTATTGAACGTCATCCAACACTTCTCTTTTCGTCAACTTAATCCCCTACAGGTATTACTGGCAGAACTTTATGCAAAAAAATTAATTACAAATTAGGTATCAAATAAGGAAAACATTCGGTCTCCTGGAGACATCGGCCTGTACTCCTATTAGCCATAACAATGCCTCCCCCCTCACTGACTGACAATAATGTTTTATTCTGTAAGAGAAAGTGCATTACTACTATTTCAGACCTTTACATCAATAATACTTTTAACACATTCGCACAGTTGAGAGAAGTGTACGATCGATCTCCCCGCATCTAACTTCTTCCGATACCAATTACACCTGCCCGCGAACTGTATATTCTCATGAACCTCGCCCCTGACTCCAAGAGTTTGATCTCCAGATTTGTAGATCACTTTACAGCATATTACTCTGCACCCACACAACATTTGAAAGATACCTGGGAGGAAGACCTTAGTATGGAGATTACTGATGACAGCTGGGAGTCCCAACAGATGGTTAATGTATTGCGCAATTAATGTATTGTTTAGTGTTGTGTTGTGTAGTGTAGTGGCTTTGCTGGCATGCATACCACATTTCTTTTTGTTTGCCCCACCAAGATTTACATGCTAAAATCGCCACTGCAACACCAACATATTTAATTATTAGGCTCCCACTTCTGCCCTACATATGTCAAATGCAGGAACTACTCAATTTACTTTTACCTCGCTTTCACTTTAAAATAGCTAGCTAGCAGTTATGTTTATTTGTACTAATAGGTCAAACTCTGAGAGCATCGAGTTAAGGGATTCAGAAGGGGTGTGGCATTGATGGAGTTCGATGCACCATAAGTTGGTGCTATTAGCACATAAACAGGAGGGTTGTGAATAATGCTTAATATATGAATACATTAACATGTATGGAATATTCATGGAATTGTGCAGCCAGCCAAAATAATTATTGTATTTTCTTATTTGAAAAAGAATAATGCCAACTGGGGGCCAAAAGTTTCTTTATATGCACTATTTTTACATTGTAGAATAAAAGTGAAGACATCAAACTATGTCATAACACATATGGAATCATGTAGTAATCAAAATATATTTTTGATTTGAGATTCTTCAAAGTAGCAACTCTTTGCCTTGATGACAGCTTTGCACACTCTCAACCATCTTCATGAAGACCGCCACAGGAAAGGAAGACCCAGAAAAACCTCTGAATTCGAAATGCTAGAAATGAAAATCCACAACTTAGATAGAGTTTAGGTAGAAATGCTAACACCCTTTAACAGTTGAATACTTTGAGGGTCAAATATAACAAAATAAAACACCCAATTCGCAGCGATTGCTAGAATAAAATCCAAGCAACAATATATTTAGCAAGGTGAAAGTGCAGGGAAAATGCTTGCTTAGGAAATTAACAAAGGGGAATAGCAACGGACCATCCATAGCATTCAAAACCCCAGATGGTAGCATAATGGATTTTCAACTACTGTAAAATTATCCAGACTGTATCAATTGAAAATAATAGTTCAAAGGAAGATAGACAATTTCCTTAATATTTGACCAATTATAAGTTAACCAGAGAAAATGTATATGGATAGAAAAATGACCCCTGGTGACTTGTTGGAGGCCATTAATAAACAAAAACTAATGGAAATCTCCTGGTAATGATTGATTCCCAGTGGAACTGTATAGACACTTTCGTCCCAAATTATTAAAGCCTATGTTACTTATGCTTACAGCAGCTCTAGAGAAAAAATTACTTCCCCAGTCACTATGTTTGGCTACAATCACCCTACTTAAAAAGAAAGATAATAATCCATTGAAATGAGGATCCTTCTGCCAAGCATCACTCTTGAATGTGGATTACAAAATCATTGCTAAGGTATTGGATTTTCACATAGAAACAGTAATACAACGAAACATGATGTCTTCATTTTTTTCCTTCAATATAATCCATCATACCAAGAACTTGAATGCTCCAAATGTTGCAGTATCAATAGATACTGAAAAAACATTTGATAGGGTGGAATGGGCATATTTGGTGGCTGTATTAAAAAAGTTTGGATTTGGTCCGGTATTTATTTCCTGGATTGAGCTATTGTACAAATCCCCCAAAGCATCTATACAAACAGATCTCCAAATAATTTGTTATCAAGAGGAACAAGACAGGGATGCCCTTTGTCTAGTTATTTAGAACCCATAGCATCAATAATTAGAACTCATGGCTCAATCTGGAGAAACTACTTTTGGACACATATGGTGCTGTATCAGGATTCAAAGTGAATTGGGAGTAAACTGAAATAATGCCCATTTCTAATTATGACTTCTGAAGTTTATCAAGTAAATTTAAGTGGAAATAGACAAAGACACACAAAATACCTGGGTCCACTGAAGCCATGTAATCTGGAGGAGGCATATAAAATCAATTACTTTCCTTTAATAGATTGAATCCAATGTTCAGAGATGGAGATCTTGCCCTAGTTTTACGTTAGGTAGGGTCAACATAATTAAAATGAATGTATTACGAAGGTTGATGTATTTATTCCTGGCATTGCCAGTTTAATGTATTTCTTCATATTTTTCTTGAACATAATTTCCAATTTAGTACAAATAAGTGTAGCTTCACAACTTAATTTGAGTTGTTTGTATGCCTGTCTGTCTGTGCATTGCACACCATGAGCTATCGCGAGACCAAGCGCCACATGAGCTATCGTGAGGCCAGGCCTGAGCTTCCCAACCTTGTATAGCACACCATGAGCTATCGCGAGGCTAAGTGATCTGTGTGTCACTGAATCAACTAACCGACCGTGATCTTAATCACCGGCTGCATCACGGGCACTGATCTATCATTATAAAGATAGCATTATAAAGAAAAGAAAACGTGTTACTTTTGTATTGTGTGTCACTTGCGTTAAATTCTATTCTACATTCCCTGTGTGTTCCTTGTGAATTAACCCTGTGTATTACCCCGTGTATAGCTCTATGTTAAACCGTATGTATTTTTAAGGTGTTTTTTTTTTTTTTTCTGCTGTAACACCGCAATTTCCCGATGGGGATAAATAAAGTATCTATCTATCTATCTATCTATCTATCTATCTATCTATCTAAAAAATCTAAATAAAACTTACATATCCAACCCTGAAACATTGATATGTATTGCACTATTCTCTACCACCTCACAATGTGTTTTTGTAGATCATCAAAATCTCTTTCCCTGAGCAGTGCACTGGTTTTTGAAACTTGTCCAAAGACATGAGAATGTATTTCTCAGTGTACATTAGCATGAAAGCCTCCTGGGTTAAGGTGCACATGTCCAACCATCAAACATACAGCGGGTGAAATAAGTATTGAACACGTCACCATTTTTCTCAGTAAATATATTTCCAAAGGTGCTATTGACATGAACTTTTCACCAGATGTTGGTAACAACCCAAGTAATCCATACATACAAAGAAACCAAAACAAATAAGTTCAGAAATTAAGTTATGTGTAATAATGTGAAATGACACAGGGAAAAAGTATTGAACACATGAAGAAAGGGAGGTGCAAAAAGGCATGGAAAGCCAAGACAACAGCTGAAAACTATCAGTAATTAAAAAGCAATCCAGCCCCCTGTCAGTGCAAATTAATATCAGCTGGTTCAGTCCCAACTGATGGCCTACAAAAAGGTCTCATTGCCAAGGTGTCACACAAGACACATCTCATGATGGGTAAAAGCAAAGAGCTGTCTCAAGACCTTGTTACCAACATCTGGTGAAAATTTCATGTCAATAGCACCTTTGGAAATATATTTACTGAGAAAAATGGTGACGTGTTCAATACTTATTTCACCCGCTGTAAATATGATTACAGTACAGTATTCTCTACCACATCACAAAGTCTTTTTATACAATATCAAAATCTACATTCAGTGCAAATGAGTGTACACAACTAAAGATATCCTACCCTCAAACATGAATAAAAAAATCAAATAAAAGTATTGCACTGTTCTCTGCAACTTTATTCACACAGTATAACTTTCTAATGACGTCATAGTCTATTTTTCCCTGTGCATGAGTGTAGCTTTAAGGAAACATGGCCAACCCTAAAACATTAATGAACGCCTGAGCAGTGCACTGGTCTCTGCAACTTTGTTCATTACCGTATCATTGTCCAAAGAAATGAGAATTTCTTGCTCAGTGCACATTAGCATGAATGCCTCCAGGTGTTTCTGGGTTAAAGTGCTCCTGAGTCTGTTTTTTATGAATTTCACTGTTGAGAAGCTTCTCTCACAGGCTATTTGTGTGATGGACTTTGTTAATAGTAATTTGTAGGCCAGTCCAATAACAATGGTATGCATCAGTTAGGAGATTGTACTGAAAGAGGATGAGATTAACTCAAATTACACCGTTTTTACCGGAGGAACAAGTTTTGCTCTCTAGTTCTACATCCTGCTGTTCCATGGAAGGATCCTCCTCACTTCCTTGTGGCATCTCATTGGCTGTCCTGACAGTGTAACCCTCCAGATGGGGACATCTTTTTAGTCTGTCCCACTGGGACGCAGGGCTGAACAGCTCACAACATAATGTGCCAAGCGTAGCTCTATTGTCAAACCTAAGCAGATATTTGCTTATTTCTTCAAGAGCTGAGGTGGGGACTCCATTTTCCCTCACTTGAGCAGTTTCTATGGTCCAAACAGGCAAAATCTGAGCAAAGTTTTGCATTAGCAGAAAACTTCCTATGAATACTGTCTCTCACAGTGTCTACAATGACGTTGTGTACTTTGACCTTGAAGTCAGTATCAGGTGATGCTAGTGGCTCATCTTCTGCAAGCTCTCCTGGCATTTTTTTATTTTTCCTGACCCTTTTCTCAGTAAGGGCAGTCTGCACTACCAGCTCACAGTCTTCCTTCTCTTGCAGCTTTCCATTGGCCCACTGCACAAACTCTTCAGCTGCTCACTTAACTCCTTCAAAGTACCTAACACACTTCCTAAGGCTGTTGTCCCCTCAACCAGACGTTGAGCTGTGAGAATATCCATTCCCCTTTTTCTGTAAGTATTTTGAAAGAGGAGATGTATGCTCAAAAATGCGAAGGAAGATCTGTCTCATACTTCAAAAGGGCTTCTATGAATCCCTTTGCTTTGGCCCTCACAGTTGTCTTTAGTCTACTGTCTTCTAGAATGGTGTCTAAAGTCATAAGCACATCAAAAAACAAGGCTTCCTGAGGATTCCCGAAGCACCCAAACATTTTACTTAGAGCCTGATCCTTAGCCCACCACCTAGTTTCCCCTATTGGGCACAGTCGTCTGTGGTGCTTGTCCTGACTCATCTCTTCCCACTTCTGCATACGCTTGTATGACTCTCTTATGAACACTGCTATATCATTAAGCAGTGAAAACAGTGATGCACTTTCCACAACACTGCCAGTTGTGTCTGCCAGTACAAGATTCAGAAGATGGACGTAACACCATATATGAATCTGAGTAGAAGACTGCTCAGAGAGAAGTGTAGAGAACCCCCGATACTGTCCCTGCATATTAGCTGCACCATCTGTTGAGTTGCCCACACGTGCCAATGTCTATATTGAGATTAAGTAATACTTTTTTCAGTTGCTCTGCAATATACTGCCCTATAGATTATTCACAGTCCACCATAGCAATCAATCTTTCATGAATGACATCTGTGACATATCTTAGTATGACAGAACACTGGTCCTTTGAGCTGATATCTTGGGTCGTATCTACTTGGACTGAAAACATGCCTGCCTTTCTAAATTCCTCTGCAATGGTGGTTTTATCAGTTGGCTGATGACATCCACAACTTTGTTGATTGTGTCTTTTGACAGCAGGGTAACAAGATATCCTCTGCCCATTGTGCCAGTTTCAAGGTGCTTCTTACTATTCTCTATGCAACTGTTTACATGCTGTTGGAGGCAAACGTCATATTTGCTCAAGAGTAGAATCAATTCTAGGAAGTTGCCATGATTAACAGCAACGTTTTCCAAGCTATAAGCATCCTCTGCTTTATCTCCCCTGTAGCTAAGGCCATTTGCCTATAACTTTAATGACATCCACTATGCGCTCCATCACCTGACGTTTCTTCTTCACTTGCTCGCTATGTAATGACATTTGGTTGACAGTCAACAGGTTTTTCACATCTGACTTTTTTACATTTACATCTCTATGGACATTACTTTTTTCATGTTCCACTATCCTTTGGTGAATATTCTTCCAGGCTTTCATGCCGTCCTTTATGAAATGGATATCACTAACCAAAGGTGCAAATGCCAAACAGACAGTACAGTATAGAGATTGTTTATTTTTCACAGTAAGTCAACCACTTGTGATTGGTTCCATCTTTGTTGTTAAAAACTTTTGGTGTAGGAAGTCTTGGTGTTTGTTGAGGATGATAACAAAAAAACATATCTATATCATGTGACTGAGGGCAAGCAAAGAAATGAAAACAATCAACAGCCTTATTTTCATGCGTCTGCTGCTGAGCTGTTGCTGCCTCTGTGATCAGTCCCTGAGTAGACTGCTCTCTCTTTAACACTTCCTTCAGGAGGCCTATGAGACTCATCTGTACCTGCTTTAAATTAATTACAATAAAAAGCAATCTGTAACATGAAAACATGTTTTGACTGATACAACGTTGACTTCTTTTCCATGCCAAAACATGCAGTCATATTTATTTTCTTCCTATTCCCTTTCAATTGTGGTATTTGTATGTTTACTATTATTGTTCTACTATTAATGATGAAAAGCACAATAGGTCACTAGTAATATGTGGGTATAAATAGTGGTGATATTGAACTATATCTGGTCATGTTAGATTGTTCACACAATGTGGTACAACAGCTCTACCTGTGCCTTCCACAGCAGGGACACTTCTGGGCACATTACTGGGTCCTGGCACTAGTCAAATTTAAAAATGTTTTAATTGTTAGCACAAGTCCCCCCTCCCTACAAAAGAAAAGTGTTCTGATAGTCTTTAACATTGAGCAATCCTACCTGCCCCCTCTGGCGTTATGGGCTCATGGCTGGCGCCTGGTACTGCCTCTTGCAGCAAACTGGTCTACTGGTACTGGCTGCTGCTTAGAGACTACAATAGACAACAAAGTGTCTCACACTTAGGCGTCGCGACATAACATTTTACATTTAACAAAGCACTTACTAGTATCGTAAACTTGAATTATGATTTATAGGCAATTGTTACACGTTATATTTTGTTTTGCACGCCTGACATCTTGGCAGTTGGTACTGTAATGTAGCCTACAGTTAGCATACCTGTCTCATCGTCACCAGCAATTTCTTTCTTTAGCTGCAAGCTTTTTTTTAATAAACATGTTGCTGGGTTTGGCACATTTGGCCGCGTCATCTGACATTTTGCGGTTGCGTGAGGTTTTGAGTTAGAAATGTAAAACTTTAGAGTACTTAAGCATCGAATGCATTGCAAATTGCAGGGATTTTCACACCTACAGTAGCCGCGCTACTAAACCTGCTAAATCTATTGTCCTGCTAATAGCCATCATGGAAACGTTGTTTGCAGAGTTCACAACCTGCAACACTTGTGAAAAACATGTTTTCAAAATGCCTCCAGCTGTCCATCACTACTGTAAATAAAAACAGCAGATTAACTTGGTCAAAACATTTCTTTATTAAAGACGATCAGAATGGTACTTATTTATTTTGATCTAAAGCCAAGAACGAATGAGTCACTCACAAATATAGCTTTATGCTGTGAAATAGCCTAGTAAATAGGCCAAGCCTAAACAAATACAGGTCTTGAAAATATAGGCAACCTTTTTCCCCTCCCTAGCGCCGCTGAACTCTCTTTCATTCAGTTTCTTCTTCACATCAGCAAAGACTTTGTGTTTCAGAAACTCACTTTATATAGAGGTGTTATCATTCTTTCACACTGTGGTAAATAAAGCCAGTTTGTTATTTAGAATGATTTCTTTCGGTTTTTAGAGGGAGAGAAACCAAAAGCCCACTGTGCCTATTTTTTCAGAAATCATCAGTCCACATTGTGTAATTGCACCACTGTATTTACCCAAGTTCTCTCTCAACTCTGGGACCACCGACCAGCTATTTTTGTTTTGCCTGATGCGGGACTCTAGTGCCAGAGAAGAGAGACTCTCGGACTGAAACATTCAAACCTCCATTAATTTACGAAAAGATAGTAAATTTGTGCCACAGTTTAGACTACCGATAGATCAGCGTGATAGGTCACCCCCTTTGTGATAGTGTGGTGCAATGACAGAATCACGCAATTTACCACAATCTTCCACCATCTACCAAAAACGTTCACTGTATAAGCTTGAAACTTTTAATGGATGAGCCACTGTACCATGTCCATAATAAGGAGGTCTATAGGAGAGGCAAGGCAGGAGGATGGTACATGTGATCTGCATAACATACCAATACCAATTGACATACCTCTGTATGAGTCCGCATCTGTAGACCTGCAGACACAGACACAAAAGTGAGCAATTCAGCTAGCCTTCAACATAATATTATAGCATACATAGTCTTACCTCATTGTTGATTGATATCCATTGAATTGTCAATTTTCTGTTTTAGAAAGTGTTGCACAAATATGAAAAGATAGATGCTATCAAACAATATCAATTTAGATCATACAAGGGACAAACCTTACCTTAACTGAAAAATGCCAAGATCTCCTCAATTTAAGTGCCTGCACCTGCTGTCCTTTCAAATGCAAATGTTTCAGTTGGGCAGAACCCTAAGGTTATTCAAAGAACTTTTAGGATCTTAGAAGAACCCTTGTCGAACACACATTTTTTGAGTGTACACTCCTAGAATTAATGTAATTCACCCAGAAATGTAACATCTCTGTTGGAGATGCAAAAGCACAAAGGAACCCTATTACATATGCTCTGTTCCTGTGATAAACACAATTTTGGGATAATGTACAATACGTGCTACCATTTCATTGTGTCTAGGAATTTATATAAATCTATCTCCATGACTGACATTTGACAAATACAATATTCTTGCTCTCATCTATAATACTGTCATCATGTAGACTAGCCTACCTACACAGCCTAACCGCACTGTATCTGCGAACTGTTGGCTACAGCGTACAAAACCAGAAAAGGCACATTTACAGTTTGTGGCAAAACTATCAGTATAGTTCAAAATGCGATGGAAAAGTATGTGTGCATTGTCATCACGCACTGATTTTTTGGTGAGTTTGGTCAGTTTGGTGGAATCACACCAGTGGTGGGGAAATTAGCATATATTCTGACACAACGCAGGCAGGTGGACCCAAATGTGGACACAGAGGCAGAGTAGATTCCAATAGAAGAAGTGACATTTATTGGATAAACAATCTCGTAGTTGGAGGACAAGCAAGGGTTGGCAAAAGGATAGCACGGCAGAGGTACACTGGGGTAGGCAGACTCGTTGTTCGGTGGACAGGCAGAGGGCGATAGTCGAGGCAGAAGGGCTGAGGTACAAAGGAGTAGGCAGGCTCGTAGTCCGGTAGAACAGGCAGATATCGACACGGGAGAAAACAGGACTGAACACGGGTAACGGGGAAAAACACTGGTAACATGGAACGCTGTAAACGACTGTACAGGACAAGACGATCTGGCAACTGACAGAACAGAGAACAGGGATTAAATACACAGAGGACTAATGGTGAATAGGGAACACCTGGTGTGGGGTGGAGACAAGACAACAGGTGAAACCTCTCAGGGTGTGACATATTCTTTATGTATATTTTAGAATATTCGCATGAAAATCTGTTGCCAATTGGATGGAAACCTAGCTAGTATCAGACTAAGTTTTGTAATGTAGGTTTTTTATTTATTTATTTATTTTTTACCTTTATTTTACTAGGCAAGTCAGTTAAGAACAAATTCTTATTTACAATGACGGCCTAGGAACCGTGGGTTAACTGCCTGGTTCAGGGGCAGAACGACAGATTTTTACCTTGTCAGCTCGAGGATTCGATCTAGCAACCTTTCAGTTACGGACCCAACACTCTAACCACTAGGCTACCTGCCACTAGGCTATTTTGCTGCCCAAAATATTATAGCCATCAATAGGAGAGCCTCATTCACCCTTAATAACAAACTGGAGTACTTTTTTTATTTGTATTTTTATTTAACCTTTATTTAACTAGGCAAGTCAGTTAAGAACAAATTCTTATTTCCAATGACGGCCTACACCGGCCAAACTTGGACAATGCTGGACAAATTGTGCGCCACCCTATGAGACTCCCAATCACGGCTGGTTGTGATACAGTCTGGATTCAAACCAGGTTGTCTGTTGTGACTTGTGTCTTAGACCACTGCGTCACTTGGGAGTACTGAACTACATAGTTACAGTACCAGACAAACATTTGGACACACCTACTCATTCAAGGGTTTTCCTTTATTTTTACCTATTTTCTGTGAGGACATGAGGACTGAGAAATAACACATATGGAATCATGTAGTAAACAAAAAAGTGTTAAACAAATCAAAATATATTTTACATTTGAGATTCTTCAAATTAGCCACCCTTTGCCTTGGTGACAGCTTTGCACACTCTTGGCATTCTCTCAACAAGCTTCATGAGGTAGTCACCTGGAATACATTTCAATTAACATGTGTGCCTCGTTAAAAGTTAATTTGTGGAATGCATTTTCTTCTTAATACGTTTGAGCCAATCAGTTGTGTTGTGACAAGGTAGGGGTGGTATACACAGTGGTGTAAAGTACTTAAGTAAAAATACTTTCAAGGAATTTGAAATTATTTATACTTTAACTTTTGATACTTAAGTATATTTAAAACCAAATACATTAAAACTTTTACTCAAGTAGTATTTTACTGGGTTACTTTCACTTTTACTTGAGTAATTTTCTATTAACGTATCTTTATTTTTACTCAAGTATGACAATTGGTTATACAGAAGATAGCCCTATTTGGTAAAAGACCATCCACCTTATGGCAAGAACAGCTCAAATAAGCAAAGAGAAACGGCAGTCCATCATTACTCGAAGACATGAAGGTCAGTCAATCTGTAAAATGTCAAGAACTTTGAGTGCAGTCGCAAAAACCATCAAGCGCTATGATAAAACTGGCTCTCATGAGGACCACCACAGAAAAGGAAGACCCAGAGTTACCTCTGCTGCAGAGGATAAGTTCATTAGAGTTACCAGCCTCAGAATTTGCAGCCCAAATAAAAATAGTGCTTTGCAGAGTTCAAGTAACAGACACAAACTCACATAAACTGTTCAGAGGAGACAGCGTGACTCAGGCCTTCATGGTCAAATTGCTGCAAAGAAAACACTATTAAAGGACACCAATAATAAGAAGAGACTTGCTTGGGCCAAGAAACACAAGCAATGGACATTAAACTGGTGGAAATCTGTCCTTTGGTCTGATGAGTCCAAATTTGAGATTTCTGGTTCCAACCGCTGTGTCTTTGTGAGACGCAGAGTAGGTGAACAAATGATCTCCGCATGTGTGGTTCCCACCGTGAAGCATGGAGGAGGAGGTGTGATGGTGTGTGGCTGCTTTGCTGGTGACACTGTCAGTTATTTATTTAGAATTCAAGGCACACTTAACCAGCATGGCTACCACACCATTCTGCAGCGATACGCCATACCATTTAGTTTGCGCTTAGTGGGATTATCATTCATTTTTCAACAGAACAATGACCCAACACACCTCCAGGCTGTGTAAGGGCTATTTGACCAAGGAGAGAGATGGAGTGGTATATCAGATGACCTGGCCTCCACAATCACCCGTCCTCAAGCCAATTGAGATGGTTTGGGATGAGTTGGACCGCAGAGTGAAGGAAGAGCAGCCAACAAGTGCTCAGCATATGTGGGAACTCATTCAAGACTGTTGGAAAAGGGCACAGTGGTCTTAGTCAATGCATCGCATTACTACAGATCCTGGTACGGGAGACCCATGAGGCGACGCACAATTGGCCCAGCTGCATCCGGGCTTGGCCAGCTGGGATGTCCTTGTCCCATCAAGCTCTAGCGACTCCTGTGGCGGGCTGGGCGCATGCACACTGACACGGTCCCCAGGTGTACAGTGTTTCCTCTGACAGATTGGTGCAGCATTGTGTCAAGAAGCAGTGTGGCTTGGCGGGGTTGTGTTTTGGAGGATGCACGGCTCTCGACCTTTGCCTCTCCAGAGTCTGTACGGGAGTTGCAGAGATGGGACAAGACTGTAACTACCAATTGGAGAGAAAGAATATATAAAAATACTTTTGGAAAAGCATTCCAGATGAAGCTGGTTGAGAGAATGCCAAGAATGTGCAAAGCTGTCATCAAGGCAAAGGGTGGCTATTTTGAAAAATCAAAAATATATTTAGTTTTTTTAATATAATTAGTTTAAACATTTTTTGGTTATTAGATGATTCCATGAGTGTTATTTCATAGTTTTGTTGTCTTCACTATTATTATACAATGTAGAAAATAAAAACATAAAAACCCTTTAATGAGTAGGTGTGTCCAAACTTTCAACTTGTACTGTACATCCCATTGGATTTTGTATATCATAGAGTTAAACAAAAACCTGAAGTGTTTGAAGAAATTTGGAAACCATGTGTTGATCACTTTGGGGAATGTGTTGTATAGTGGGCGTTTTGTTTTTGTGTTGTTGTTGTTGTGGACACTGTTTCTCACTATTTGTTATATACGTTATGGGGTAAGTTAAAGGTTTCACTTTACTTTTATAGTCTTTTATGGCCCTTTGGGAGCAAGGGTGCAATTTCGAGGAGGTTGTTAACAGCAGAGCCCTTTTAATCGCGGAATGCGAAAATGCAACAGGAGACTTTCATGCGCTTTACCAACACGAGCAGGGGTAGATGAGTCACGCGTTACCTTTTAACAGGCAGCACATTAATCACTAGCTCGCTCGCCACGGTGACACTGATGGGAACAGATGGCGGTTGGGGCTGCGCAGCCGGAGTGAAGGGTGCAGCCGGTGAGAGAACTCGGAAGAGGCTGACGTGACTGCGTTTGACCGCTGATGACCGCCCACACACGTGCCCCCATCTTTGGGCCTGAACCGGTGCCAGCGGGACCAGCTGTGTGCCAGGTGCCGTGAGCTAGCAGAGTGTTCGCCACCGCATGAACTGAGCAGAAAGAGAGGATATTTTATCCAGGCGTCGACACGCATCTGCTTGGCGACCCAGGTGTCAAAGCCGTTAATGGAGGGGTTGTTTGTTTACGGCTGGATTAGTGACAACTCACAGGTGGATGGAGATGCTGGTACACAGCGAGGCTGTTGGATGAAACACAGAATGTTTTGGCTCTATCTCAATTTCTGAGAAGTAGGTCCTCTCCTCGTCTCCTCCTCTTCATCTGCACTGATTGGAAAGACTTTGTGGAAGCTCATCATTAGGCTGCATGGCTTTCACCTAGTCTGTTCTTTCAGACCAGACCAAATTTAAACTAATCATAAACATCTATGTTTAATAAGTTTGTACAGTAAAAAATAGTTGATTAGGGTATAGGCTAGTTCAGTACAGTATCAACTTGCAATAATTGTATAAATAAATATAATAACACTATAACAATGTATAGTGTACATATTCAGTCATTCACTCATACTATGTCATGCCTTTTTATAGCTTTTTGCATTTTTATACTTTTTCTCCATTCTTTCTGCAGACATATTTAAATCTTGATTCGGAGCAGATATTTAACAGAGGTTTTGGGAAACGTGGACACATAAGGGAGATTTTACCGAAATTCTGTTACCAAACGTTGCATCTGCACTGTTATTCCAGTAAAAATGTTTTTGTAAAATGTTTGGTGCTAATTGTTTAAATTGATGGAAAACGATGCTTTGAGGGTGACTGTTGACAATGTGTGCAGAGGACCTCTAGTTCGAGCCCAGCACGCTATTAGCGTTTCAATCGGTGGCGTCACTCGCTCTGAGACCTTGAAGTAGTAGGAGAGGGACGGAAGGAAAACTGTTACAAACACAATGTCCTATCCTGGAGCTCGAGTAAATAATTACATTATTTAGCTGCTCCCAAATATACTACGTCAGGACATGGACATCGATTCTATAGTAGTCCATGTGGGTTTTAATGACATTATGAAGGGCAAATCTGAACAGTTGAAACTGGATTTTAAAGAGAAGATTGACTCTCTGCTAGACAGTCTCTGCTGTGCCCTCTCTGAATCATGGCATTGAACGTGATTATTGTAGCTCAATGTGTGTAACTTTTGTTGACAATTTCTAAACATTTTGGAAACAAAACACGTTTTATAAGGAGGATGGGATCCACCCAAATCATTTGGGTTCCTGGATCCTTTTACAGCATTAAGGCTGCGTTGAGAAAATGACCCAAGCCCAACTCAGCTAATCCCTACTATTATGACGCAGAGTAGTCATAATACTTCAGTAAATGTACATTACACCAGGGGAGTTGGTAGACACAATGTAAATAACCTGAATGCCTCTGCTGATCCTACAGCTATTGTATGCAGTAGTAATGGCCTATGAACCAGAGTTATACTGTTAGCACTGAGCCGGTGTGCCCTAGGAGGACGAAGTACACTGTGTGCAGCTCACCTGGCACTAACATAAATAACATGAGCATATCTACTGCTGCTAAGCTTCCCAGTAAAGCAATGAAAACAAGTAAGCATCCCAGAAGAAAAGTGTGGTTTTGGGAAACGTGGACACATAAAAAACTGAGGGAGATTTTACCGAAATTCTGTTACCAAACGTTGCATCTGCACAGTTATAGGAGCAATATCTAGGAAAACCAAAGTTGCAAAGGCTAGTCCTAATATTGTGTATAAGAGGTCATACAATAAGTTTTGTAGTGATTCATATGTTGTTGATATAAAGAATATTTGTTGGTCCGTGGTGTGTAATGAGGAGCTGACGCTGCTCTTGACAAATTTATGAAATTGCTTATTCCAATGACTAATAATATATATATTTTTACCTTCATTTAACTAGCCAGTGACTAATAAGCATGCACCCATTAAGAAAATGACTGTAAACTGTTAAATCCCAGTGGATTGACGATTAATAAAAAAAATTGTATGGTGGAGAGGGATGAGGCAAAAAGAATTGCAAATAAGTCTGGCTGCACAATCGATTGGCAAACGTATTGCAAATTGAGAAATCATGTGACTAAACCGAATAAAATGAAGAAGAAACTACAATATGAAACGAAGAGAAATTACATAAAGAATGATGGTAAAAAGCTTTGGAGCACCTTAAATTACAAAAGGCAAACTCAGCGTCATCATTCATTGAAACAGATGGCTCATTGATCACAAAACCCACTGATATTGCCTGAAACTAAAACCATTGTATTTGGGACAAATCATTCACTATATTTTGTAATAAATAATGTGGAAATAGAGCAAATTGAGGTGACTAAACTGCTTGGAGTAACCCTGGATTGTAAACTGTCATGGTCAAAACATCTTGATACAACAGTAGCTAAGATGGGGAGAAGTCTGTCCATAATAAAGCACTGCTCTACCTTCTTAACAACACTATCAACAAGGCAGGTCCTACAGGGCCTAGCTTTGTCGCATCTGGATTACTGTTCAGTCGTGTGGTCAGGTGCCACAAAAAGGGACTAAGGAAAATGTCAATTGGCTCAGAACAGGGCAGCAGGGATGGCCCTTGGATGTACACAGAGAGCTAATATTAATAATATACATGTCACTACTTGTATTTATGTTGAATGCACCAAGCTGTCTGTTTGAACTACTGGCGCACAGCTCGGACACAAAAATGTAACTCTTTGACCTTATAACTGTCCCAGCTGCTTTGAACTGATGAGTTACAAAAAGATAAAGGGGGATCATATTTGCAAAATACCCATGGAAGGATATAACGCATTTCAAGAATCAAGTCACAAAAAATATTGGAAAAACCGCCAAAAGATCAGAAACTCTTTCCAGACATATATTGATACATAGACAATATTTACACAAGTTCATGCAAAACAATAACACCAGTCAAACAAATCGTCCCAAATAGCAACCGTAGGCGATCATAAGAGGATTCTGGAGAATGAGGTGGTGGTAGTAGTAGTAGGTACACGGGAACGTCAAAAGTCAATTTCCTCAGGATGAGATCAGACTTGTCTGCAGTTTTGTAAGAGTTCATACAGATGTCCCAGAAGTTATTTTCATTCCTCGGCTAATGGCATTACTGCCTCCAAAGGGAATCAAGGAAATAGGTCCTCTGGTAAGTAATCCAGGAGTAAGCACAAAAATCCTCTACAAGAAAAAGAAATGCAACAAATCACCTCCTCATCCATACAAACAATCTATATACAAAAAAACAGGTCTCCAACTAAATTAAAGATATTCAAAGATCAAAACATGAAATAACATCACTTACATTTGGGCAGCAAACAAATAGTTTCCCAAACCAGGATGTTTAAAATACAGCAGCCCACAGCATGTGGCCAATCACACAGGATATAATTCTTCTTCTGCCACTTCCCCTTTTTATTCTAAACATGGAGTGCTACTAGTGACCCCTAGTGACTAGGATGAACATAGCCCCCAGAAATTGTCCCTGTAACAAGATGTGACTGTTACAACCTGAATGCAAAGCGCTATGTTAGGTGCAGGGCCGAAGGACCGCAGCTGCTTTAGCTTTCGAGATTATCGATCTCTGGCAAGGGAGGAGCTAGTTTTTTCATATAAGCTACATTTATTTTCGTGAACACAATGATGACGCAAATGTTACGGAGTACTAAACCGCAAACCAACCAACATTACTTTAATATTTTCTCCTCCCCAAAAAAACGACTTCTGGCAAACAGTTGTGGCAAAACTTTGGACAGTTCCTATTCTCACATACAAATTAGTTTTGGGGCAACTTGTGAACTTCTGGCACAGTTCTGGGAAACTTGTGGCGAACATTCTACTTTTTGCGGCAAACTCAGTATGAATATCCAAATGAGATCAGGTTTTTGGTTACTGCGTGTTAACATTGGAATGTTGTATCTACATAAACCAAATCACAAATAACTATAAAATAACTTAATTCTCAGATAAAAAAAACGAAACATATTAAATGTAATAAATATACTAAACATGTATTCAATGTCTTAACAGATAAAAATACATCCAATACAACTTGGGTTAATTCAACCAAACGTGGTTGGCTTGTACTTCGAAACCATAACTAGAACCAGAACTAAACCAGGACCTTAACTAGAACCTTGGGATCTTGGGTTGCCTTGGGTTGAGCGCTTGACCCAGATGCTGGATAAATGAGACTATATTGCTGGATTAAAACAACCCAGTGTGTTGGGTTGTGACATATACCCAGCACATTGGGTTGGGGGATTGTGAAAGCAGCTGGGTAATTTTTTAAGTAATCCTTGAGTTATTTTCAGTGTAATCCTAATAACAATAATATTTCTTAACTTCTCTGCCATCCCACCCCCTCCTTTTCCTACACACAATCAAGATACGATGTTGAATGTTGTCAAATAATATATTTGTATTGCATGCATTTCAGAACATAAATCACTGCACGTTAGAGAATTGTCCACAATGTACAAGAATATATGCATTTTTTAAATAGCAAATTGAAGCAAAAAAAAAAAAAAGAATGGCACATACACATATTTAGTAGATGTTATTGCATGTGTAATGAAATGCTTGTGTTTCTAGCTCCAACAATGCACTAATATCTAACAATTCACAACAATACACACAAATCTAAAGTAAAATAATGGAATTAAGAAATATATAAATATTACGACGAGCAATGTCAGAGTCCGGAGTATAAAAATATATATGTACAGTACCAGTCAATCGTATGGACACACCTACTCATTCATGGGTTTTTCTTTATTTTTACTAGTTTCTAAATTGTAGAATAATAGTGAAGACATCAAAACTATGAAATAACACACATGGAATCATGTAGTAACCAAAAAAAGTGTTAAACAAGTGTTAAACAACAATATATTTTAGATTTCAGATTCTTCAAAGTAGCTGAGAGAATGCCAACAGCTTTGCATTCTCTTGGCATTCTCTCAGCCAGCTTCATGAGGAATGCTTTTCCATCAGTCTTGAAGGAGTTCCCACATACAGCGGGTGAAATAAGTATTGAACACGTCACCATTTTCCTCAGTAAATATATTTCCAAAGGTGCTATTGACATGAAAGTTTCACCAGATGTTGGTAACAACCCAAGTAATCCATACATACAAAGAAACCAAAACAAATAAGTTCAGAAATTAAGTTATGTGTAATAATGTGAAATGACACATGGAAAAAGTATTGAACACATGAAGAAAGGGAGGTTCAAAAAGGCATGGAAAGCCAAGACAACAGCTGAAAACTATCAGTAATTAAAAAGCAATCCAGCCCCCTGTCAGTGCAAATTAATATCAGCTGGTTCAGCCCCAACTGATGGCCTACAAAAAGGTCTCATTGCCAAGGTGTCACACAAGACACATCTCATGATGGGTAAAAGCAAAGAGCTGCTGCTACTACTCTGTTTATTATATACAGTTGAAGTCGGAGGTTTATATACACCTTAGCCAAATACATTTAAACTCAGTTTTTCACAATTCCTGACATTTAATCCCAGTAAGGTCAGTTAGGATCACCACTTTATTATAAGAATGTGAAATGTCCGAATAATAGTAGAGATAATTATTTAATTCAGCTTTTATTCATTTCATCACATTCCCAGTGGATCAGAAGTTTACATACACTCAATTAGTATTTAGTAGAATTGGCTTTAAATTGTTTAACTTTGGTCAAACGTTTCGGGTAGCCTTCCACAAGCTTCCCACAATAAGTTGGGTGAATTTTGGCCTGACAGAACTGGTGTAACTGAGTCAGCTTTGTAGGCCTCCTTGCTTGCATATGCTTTTTCAGTTCTTCCCACACATTTTCTATAGGATTGAGGTCAGGGCTTTGTGATTGCCACTCCAATACCTTGACTTTTTTGTCCTTAAGCCATTTTGCCACAACTTTGTAAGTATGCTTGGGGTCATTGTCCATTTGGAAGACCCCTTTGTGACCAAGCTTTAACTTCCTGACTGATGTCTTGAGATGTTGCTTCAATATATCCACATAATAAAGTACGATCTTTGCCCCATGTGCAGTTGCAAACCATAGTCTGACTTTTTTATGGCGGTTTTGGAGCCATGGCTTCTTCCTTGCTGAGCGGCCTTTCAGGTTATGTCGATATAGGACTCGTTTTACTGTGGATATAGATACTTTTGTACCTGTTTCCTCCAGCATCTTCACTAGGTCCTTTGCTGTTGTTCTGGGATTGATTTGCACTTTTGGCACCAAAGTACGTTTATCTCTAGGAGACAGAATGCCTCTCCTTCCTGAGCAGTATGACAGCTGCGTGGTCCCATGGTGTTTATACTTGCGGACTAATGTTTGTACAGATGTACGTGGTACCTTCAGGCGTTTGGAAATTGCTCCCAAACATGAACCAGACTTGTGGAGTGTATTTGATACACTGCCGATTTTGCAGGTTTTCCCACTTACAAAGCATGTAGAAGTCTGTCATTTTTATCATAGGTACTCTTCAACTGTGAGTGACGGAATCTAAAACAAAATTCCAGAAAACCACATTGTATGATTTTTAAGTAATTAATTTGCAGAAAAGCAGAACTTTATATTTGGTACAGAAACCTTTGTTTGCAATTACAGAGATCATATGTTTCCTGTAGTTCTTGACCAGGTTTGCACACACTGCAGCAGGGATTTTGGCCAACTTCTCAATACAGACCTTCTCCAGATCCTTCAGGTTTCGGGGCTGTCGCTGGGCAATACAGACTTTCAGCTCCCTCCAAAGATTTTCTATTGGGTTCAGGTCTGGAGACTGGCTAGGCCACTCCAGGACCTTGAGATGCTTCTTACGGAGCCACTCCTTAGTTGCCCTGGCTGTGTGTTTCAGGTCGTTGTTATGCTGGAAGACCCAGCCACGACCCATCTTCAATGCTCTTACTGAGGGAAGGAGGTTGTTGGCCAAGATCTCGCGATACATGGCCCCATCCATCCTCCCCTCAATACGGTGCAGTCGTCCTGTCCCCTTTGCAGAAAAGCATCCCCAAAGAATGATGTTTCCACTTCCATGCTTCATCGTTGGGATGGTGTTCTTGGGGTTGTACTCATCCTTCTTCTTCCTCCAAACACGGTGAGTGGAGTTTAGACCAAAAAGCTATATTTTTGTCTCATCAGACCACATGACCTTCTCCCATTCCTCCTCTGGATCATCCAGATGGTCATTGGCAAACTTCAGATGGGCCTGGACATGCGCTGGCTTGAGCAGGGGGACCTTGCATGCGCTGCAGGATTTTAATCCATGACGGCGTAGTGTGTTACTAATGGTTTTCTTTGAGACTGTGGTCCCAGCTCTCTTCAGGTCATTGACCAGGTCCTGCCGTGTAGTTCTGGGCTGATCCCTCACCTTCCTCATGATCATTGATGCCCCACGAGGTGAGATCTTGCATGGTGCCGCAGACCGAGGGAGATTGACCGTCATCTTGAACTTCTTCCATTTTCTAATAATTGCGCCAACAGTTGTTGCCTTCTCACCAAGCTGCTTGCCTATTGTCCTGTAGCCCATCCCAGCCTTGTGCAGGTCTACAATTTTATCCCTGATGTCCTTACACAGCTCTCTGGTCTTGACCATTGTGGAGAGGTTGGAGTCTGTTTGATTGAGTGTGTGGACACGTGTCTTTTATACAGGTAACGAGTTCAAACAGGTGCAGTTAAAAACAGGTAATGAGTGGAGAACAGAAGGGCTT
This sequence comes from Thymallus thymallus, assembly GCA_023634145.1. Taxonomy (NCBI): domain Eukaryota; kingdom Metazoa; phylum Chordata; class Actinopteri; order Salmoniformes; family Salmonidae; genus Thymallus; species Thymallus thymallus. The sequence continues at coordinate 33,312,025 of CM042382.1, read as the reverse complement.
CTTAAAGAAAAACTAACAGGTCTGTGAGAGACTGAATTCTTACTGGTTGGTAGGTGATCAAATACTTATGTCATGCAATAAAATGCAAATTAATTATTTAAAAATCATACAATGTGATTTTCTGGATTTTTGATTCCATCTCTCACAGTTGAAGTTTACCTATGATAAAAATTACAGACCTCTACATGCTTTGTAAGTAGGAAAACCTGCAAAATCGTCAGTGTATCAAATACTTGTTCTCCCCACTGTAGATACTTTTGTACCTGTTTTCTTCAACATCTTCACAAGATCCTTTGCTGTCGTTCTGGGATTGATCTGTAACGAATGCCCCGCGCAGAGCTGCGGGACCTCCTCCTCACCGGCGTTCTAACCGGCGGTCGTGGGAAGATGGCAGTAACACTCGTATTTGGTCATCAGTGTCACCTTATAGCCTTGTGTGTTTGTTTCACCCCTCACGGGTTATTGTTTCCTTTATTGTGTATTGCTGTAGTTATTATTAAATCTCATTTATTTTCACATCATTCCTGTTTCTTCGCCTCCTCTCTCACTTTCACCCCTCGCAATATCACAATCTCTAGGAGACAGAAGGCGTCTCCTTCCTGAGTGGTATGACGGCTGTGTGGTCCCATGGTGTTTATACTTGCGTACTATTGTTTGTACAGATGAACCAGACTTGTGGAGGTCTACAATTTTTTTCCTGAGGTCTTGGCTGATTTCTTTGGATTTTCCCATGATGTCGAGCAAAGAGGCACTGAGTTTGAAGGTAGGCCTTGAAATCCATCCACAGGTACACCTCCAATTGACTCAAATTATGCCAATTAGCCTATCAGAAGGTTCTTAAGCTATGACATCATTTTCTGGAATTTTCAAAAACACAAATGACGAACTACAGAACAAAACACTAATAGACTAAAACGTCACGTTCACCAACACAAACACGAATGAAGGCCCGGTTGTTTTCCCCACTCCATGGCCGGAGCCGTTTACCCCACCGGTGCCCAGTCCGGGCCCGGTAAATTGCCCAGCTCCAAGGCCGGTCATAAAGAAGGGGAATGGGAAGAAACTGTCCACTTCGCCGGAGCCAGAACCGCCACCGAAATACTAATCTTCCCTCCCTAATAACCCCCCCATGTATTTGTGTTTTTTTTGTTGGCGTCCGGGAGTCCGCGCCTTGGGGGGGGGGGGGGGGTGTACTGTCAGGCTCTGGCCATAGAGAAGCCTATTTGCTTCTCTATGTAGCCATGGTCAGAGTCTGACAGGTCTATTATTTCTGTTTCTGGTGGTGGTTTGTGTTGGATCCCTAATTAGAGGCAGCTGCATGCATGTCGCTAATTAGGTTTGTATGCTCCACACCGGGGATGTGGGTCATTATAGTTCGCAAGTCACGGTGACAGTAAGTGTGCTACGTTTTTTCACGTTTGTTATATCGTGTTTGTTTTGATTCTGTATAGTTCGTTCATTGGAAATTTAAATACATAGTAAATAATAATCCCTGCGCTGCGTCTTGGTCGCTCCATGCACCCAACCGTGACATATTTGTATCCTTTTTTTTTTCACCCAACACTCTGTAACAATGTATAGGGGATCAATAAAGTTCTATCTATCTGTCCCTCAATTGTTATTTAGGGACATCTTATTTATAAGTTGAAGACAGGGAAAGAGTCAGTTTAACTCTACATGTTGTGTACTCCAGGCACTTAACATATTAATGGGTTTCATTACAATTTTGCCCAAGGTATGAATCTCACTGTCACGAACGGGTGCATAGAGGGACCAAGGCGCAGCGCAGGGATAGTTGTTCGACATAGTAATATCATTACATAATTTTATTATACTATGTATAACACAACACAAAATGACGAACTACAGAACCAAAAAAACACGAATAGACTAAACGTCACGTTCACAAACAAACACGAATGAACGGACGTATGAAATGTGCACACTTACTGTCACTGCGAAAGATACGACAACAACCCACAACCCAGTGTGAAAATCTACAAACCTATGTCAGATCCCTAATTAGAGACAATGCGCTACAGCTGCCTCTAATTAGGGATCCCACACAAACCACCACCAGAAACAGAAGGAATAGACCTGTCAGACAGCAAATAGGCTTCTCTATGGCCAGAGCCTGACACTCACTGGTTGATTCTCTGCATATTCAGTGTTTACGGTTTAGAGTAAAATGTTTGCTGTTGATTGCGTAGAATACACGTGGACAGCCAGGAACACACCAATGAAAATGCTAATAGCAAATACCAGCTGTAAAAATACAGATACATATTTATAGATTTGACATGATGTGATCGGCAAGCGGAGATTGCGATATTGATTCTCTCTCAATCACTTTTCCACTGAAATATTATTGCTTTATATGAAGAGATGTGCCCTCTTTCCTACCCTGGCTGCCTCGTCTGTGTGTGTGTGTGTGTGTATATGTGTGTGTGTGAGAGAGAGAGAGCGAGAGAGAGAATATGTGATCCTATGATTGATGATTACCTGTCCATCACTTTAGAGAGGTTATCAAAGAACTCCCCCACGTTGTGTCTATTAAAGGCAGTAGCTCTTCCAAGAGAGGTTGTGCTTCAGGAGTGCGGCATGACAAGTGGTGGCGTGCTTTAAAGGCTGTGAACCAATCAGGTCCTAGAAAAGGTTAATAGTTTATTAGCATAAAGGGTATCTCTTTATTTATCCCTTATTGAACCATTTCAGTTTACATTCAGATTTTACATAAGGTAAAGTTATATGCTCTAAATAAGTACCCAATTTTGCTTCTCTGTAGGATGTGCATAGTGATAACTGATAATGAGCATGTCCTGGGAAAATAATTATCAATGTTCCCTATAACGTTTCCTTAATAAATGCACACTTAACCTAACCTGCTTTTTTTCTCTCTGATCCAGCTGGCAGGGATATCAATGCCATTTCTTCGTGCATACTCAAAAGCCAGCTCACAGCATTTCATGGCACTTATGCCGTGAAACATTGCTGCTAGTGCCTTTATATGGTCTGCCAGCTCTGTCTCAATGTATTCTTTGAAGACTTGGTTGGCAAGTCCTGTTCTCTTATACCCTGTCTTTGTTACTTCTCCTATCTTTTTCTTCTCCATGAATCTTTTCAAGGTCATTCTGCAGATCTTCATCTCCCTTGCCACCTGATGTATGGTCTTTCCCTATTGCACTTCTTTCACTGCTCTGTCCAACTCCACAAGAGGAGTTGAAGCGCTGTCTGTCCGTTTATAAGTGCGTGACATGATGGGTTTTGGTCTAAAATTAAGAATGTCACATAGTTTAAGTGCTAAAATGTAAGAGTACAATGTACAATTACAAATTAATAATATGTTGAAAATAATCATAAGTGGGGGTGAGTTGTGCCACTGGCACAACTTAACCCAGCCCTTTTGCACAAATCACCCCAGATCCACAAGTTTGAAAAACTAGTTAAGAGCTAACATCATGCTAACTCTATAGACTAATAGTGTAGCCTGCTAAAGCACTAAAACATGTGTGAAATGTTTTCAAAATTGTCTATAATTGTTCAGACACTACAATAAAAAAACCTTAATCATAGAAATTTTACTTTTAAAGGAAAAAAACAGTTTTTTTAGCTAAAATGTGCTTACCTCTCATGCCATGTGTCTCTCTTCTTTGGAGGATGAGTAAAATGGATGGCTTTGCAAAATTGTGGTCACATGACCAATTTCTTCTATGGTTTTCCAGAAACAAGGGGTGGATCTACTTCCCCCTGGCACAAATCACCCCACTCTCCCCTACCGGTTTTGACTTTAATATAGGTAGCCTAGTCAAATAATGAACATCCAATCACATTAACCGTTACTCTCTGGCAGGAATTCCACTAACGGTCCGTATGTAGCCAAACGTAGCTATTGCTCCTTCCGTTTGACAAACGTAGCTGCTACTACCAGCAGTACTACACCTGCACCTGTCGACGACACATTGTCCACAAGCACATCCAATGCTAGCATCAGTAATTCTACATTTGTTGCTAGCCCAGCTAGCATGGACACTGACAGTTGTGAATCTTATGCAGCCGAAGAGCTACTGCCCCCTTACCCGGGAAAGCACCAAACAACAGACAGGGACGTTGGATCATTGAAGAGGCACAAATATGATCAGAACTACATTGATTTGGGGTTCACTTACAATGGGGGGCCAAAAGTTATGAATTTTACTCATTCAATGGTTTATTTTTATTTGCACAATGTTTTACATTGTAGAACAAAAGTGGACATCAAAACTATGACATAACACATATGGAATCACGTAGTAAGCAAAAAAGTGTTAAACAAAACAAACAAACCACCTTTGCCTTGATGACAGCTTTGCACAATCTTGGCATTCTCTCAACCAGCTTCACCTGGAATGCTTTTCCATCAGTCTTGAAGGAGTTCCCACATATGCTGAGAACATGTTGGCTGCTTTTCCTTCACTGTCCATTGCTCGTGTTTCTTGGCCCAAGCAAGTATCTTCTTCTTATTGGTGTCCTTTAGTAGTGCTTTCTTTGCAGCAATTCGACCATGAATGCCTGATTCACACAGTGTCCTCTGAACAGTTGATGTTGAGATGTGTCTGTTACTTGAACTCTGTGAAGCATTGATTTGGGATGCAATCTGAGGCTGGTAACTCTAATGAACTTATCCTCTGCAGCAGAGGTATTTCTGGGTCTTCCATTCCTGTGGCGCTCCTCATGAAGATGGTTGAGAGAATGCCATGAGTGTGCAAAGCTGTCATCAAGGCAAAGGGTGGCTACTTTGAAGAATCTCAAATATATAAATATATAATATAACACTTTTTTGGTTACTACATGACTCCATATGTGTTATGACTTCACTCAATGAAACCTAAACTGCTGCGCAGACATTTAGAAACTAAACATGACAATTAGAAAAGTAAGCCACAGGAGTTTTTTGAGTGAGAATTAAGATTACTTTCAAATAGTCTTAATTTCGAGTATAAAAGCAACAGATACCATTAATAAGAAGGGGCAAGAAGCGTCTTATATGGTGAGCTACCGAGTGGCTAAGACAGGCAAGCCCCATACTATTGAGGAGGACTTCATTCTTCCTGCTGCCGCGGATATGGCTTGGGGCCAAAAAAACTATACAGACAATGCCTTAATCAAACAACACTGTTTCACAACGCATCAGTGATATGTTTTTTGAAACAATTACTGCTACGCATACAAGCCAGTGAATTATATGCGTTACAGCTGGATGAGTCAACAGACGTGGTGGGCCTGGCACAGATCCTGGTATATGTCCGTTACGTTTATGGGAGGTCAATTAAGGAAGACATCCTCTTCTGCAAACCACTGGAAACCAGAACAACAGGTTGTCATGGCTTTTGCGACATCAAATTGACTTTTTGTGGTCAAGATGTGTTTGTATCTGTACTGCTGGCGCAAAAGCCATGACAGGGAGACATAGTGGAGTGGTAACGCGTGTGCAAGCAGTTGCTCCCGATGCCACTTGGGTACACTGCAGCATCCATCGAGAGGCTCTTGCTGCCAAGGGAATGCCTGACAGCTTGAAAGACGTTTTGGACACTACAGTGAAAATGGTTAACTTTGTTAAAGCAAGGTCCCTGAACGCTCATGTATTTTCTGCATTATGCAATGATATGGGCAGCGACCATGTAACACTTTTACAACATACAGAAGTGCACTGGTTATCAAGGGGCAAAAGATTGACACTTTTGTTTTTAATTGAGAGACAAGCTTAACGTTTTCTTTGACTAATTTTCACTCGCTTGCATGATGACGAGCTTCTCACACGACTGGCCTATCTGCGTGAATGAACAAAATTGAGGCTATGATTAAGAATTTGGAGCTCTTCTCTGTCTGCATTAACAAGGACAACACACAGGTCTTTCCATCACTGAGTTCATTTGCACACAAAAAATCATACAAACTTACTGACAATGTCAAATGTGATATAGCAAAGCACCTGAGTGAACTGTGTGCGCAATTTGTCAAGTCCTAACGGTAGGGATGCCTAGTGGCATCTCTATGTTTGGTTTTATTCAGGTAAGCGTAATCCCAAACCCCAAAAAAGGAGAGACAGTAACCATGAACAGGCGTGAAACAAAAAGGAACACACACACAAAAAAACACAAACACGTGGGAATCCTGAACTTAAATAGGCTCCCCTATTGGAGGCAGAGACCTCTCTGAACATAAATCCTTACACCAGTATGTTTACTTTTTCAATTATTGTGTTAACTGAAGGAGTATTGTCAGATGTGACTATTTGTTTGATATATTTATGGAATTGTTTTTTTACATTTTGATATTTACACAGCTGTGTGTATTCTCAAACAGGAAGAGGAACCCTGTATTTGCACTTTATTTTGATCAATGTCTTATAAATAAAGGTGTTTGTAACATCTCACATGTAGTTGGCTTACAACTGAGCATTTAACCCACATAAACAATATCGAGATATATATCGTATATAGCCATTCAGCCCAAAAATATTGAGATATGACTTTTGGTCAATATTGTCCAGCCCTACTTCAGACCAAGTCTGTAAAACTGCAAGCACATTATCTGCTTTACACTCAGTTTGCAATTGTAAAAACACACTTTTTGCAAAAACACTAAACATAGTTCTCTACGTTCAAAACACTGCCATTCAAAATGTTACACTCATTTACCTATTACCTACACCCAGTGCTCACATGTGAAAACACTTATAGCTAATTTCTTCGCTTAGAAGTGATCAGATGTTCAAGCTAACATCCCAGAACCGTGAACCATTTCTGAGGAACCAAGCACACATTCTACTTGCTTCAATTTAATTTGCGGTTCTAGTTCACTCATGTTGCAAAACACTACACACAACTCTCAATGTGTGAGAACAATTGTCATTGAGAAAACACCTGTGCCATTTGTGAGAATACATGAGTCACCAGACAAAACTCAAAGTGCTAATGACCTACAACACACTTCACCTGTGCAAACCCAATTAACCAAATTGTCCACCCAGTTCTCCCTGTTCCATCAAGTATAAAAAAGGGCACACAAGGACGTTTGTACAGTAAAAATTGAGCAACAAAGAGTAGAAAGGGGAAGAGTTAGGGGAAGACAGAGGACGAGGACGAGGAAGGTGAGGGAATATTTCAAATGAAATAAGAGCCACACTGGTTGATAGTGTAATCGCCCATGGGATGAGTATGCGGGAAGCTGGGCAGCGAGGTCAACCCAATATGAGCCGTTTTACTGTGGCAGGAATCATCAGGACAGTCAGGACTACGAACCGGGGAGTGGGTATGAATTGACCATGCACAATATTTGGATTTCAAATTTCAACAAGAGTACTGTATGTTTACACATGACATTGTATTGCTTGCATACAGGGTTGGGAGAAACTGGTGGGAGAAAACCATCTCTTCACCCAAGAACAAGAGGCTGAAATAATCAACATGGTGTTGGCAAATAATGCGATTAGACTCAGAGAAATCCAAACTCGTATAATAGAGGACAATGGGATGTTTCAGAACATAGTGTTTCAATATCGTCTCATTTTCGTTTGCAGAGAAGGCACAGGATTAGCATGAAGCAAATATATTTTGTGTACCATTTGAGAGGAACTCGTGTGAAAGAGATGTGCTACTCTTATGTGCAAGTGAGTATGAATCTGTTTACAGTACTATTGTGCACTCGGCAGAGACAACGGTACAGGAAGTACACTAATGCACCATGTTCTAATCACCGTGTCTACATGGTCAGAGAATACTTGAGCTTGATGCAAACGACGACCACATTGAGCTAATCTATGTCGACGAGGCAGGATACAACCTGACCAAGAGGCGGCGCCGGGGAAGGAACATCTTTGGCCACCGAGCAAGGGTGGAGATCCCTGGCCAAAGGGGTATAACCATCACCATGTGTGCTGCTATCAGTCAGCAGGGGGTTGTCCATCGCCATGTCACACTTGGCCCTTACAACACAGCACTCCTTCTGGTGTTTGTTGATGCCGTGTATGACCTTTTTTTTTCACCCCCAGAGAGACAACACAGGGCCCCAGGTCACACTACTTATACTGTCATATGGGACAATGTGAGCTCCCACCGTGCAGCCATAATCCCAGAATGGTTCACCAATCACCCCCGGATCCAAATGATTTTCCTTCCACCATATTCCCCCTTCCTCAATCCAATTGAGGAATTTTTCCCAGCTTGGAGATGGAATGTGTTTGATTGGATCCTGTATCAACAAGTCTTCTCCAGGCAATGCCAAGTGATATCACTGCAGAGGCATGCCATGCTAGGCGCTTTTCCCCCCGCAGCTTGGCCAGGGAACACATCATTTGTGAGGTGGATGAAAACGTGTGGCCAAATCAACATGACAGGCAGGACAATGCCTGAGGTTTCTGTGTTCTCTTTTTGTTGCTTGATGATACCAAATGCATGTGTTATGTATGAATCCATTTATAATTTGTGGGTGGTCAGGATCATACTTTGAGACATAAAGTTATTCTTTTCTGGCTGTGTTGGTGGATTCTTGTTGTTTTCCTACATGACTTCCATTTTGATGAGTTATTTTTCTAAACAGTGTTTTCTTAATGCTCAGGGTGAGTAACAGATATGAGTCAATCCTGTTAACCGGTGCCTTTTAATGTCCCGAGGAAATCCTACTTCATATTTGATGTAAAATATTTCAAATGTTTATTCAAAAAGGCTTTGAATTATAGGTCTTAAAGATATTATTTTGTATTTTAACCACATGTTTACATGTGGTTAAAATACATGTTTGTTTTGCCATGTCCCCAGTACAAATTATCAACTTTTACAATGAATATTAGTAATTAAATAATAATACTCAGATGATTTGCTCATTATTTTATAGACCAAATTAAAATCGTTGTAATCATGCATATTTTTCATGAAAAAAAAGAATATTAATAAAACAAATTCTGACTTACTGTGTGTCCCCGAAATAATTTCCCACCCTGTTAGTTTGTAGTTTTTCTGCTTAAAAAAAAAATCAGCCTACACTTCCCATGACATAATGTTCATGAAATGACATCATTTCCTGTGGCGGGAATTCAACTGAATCAACTGAATTAATTATGAACTGTCGGTTTTATCTATTTTTTGAAGTTTTATATTGTCAACCTGTTTGTCAAAACCTTAAAGTTCCACCCTGTTAGGCTACTTTATTAAGAAAATGTATAACATTCTATAGTTTCAAAAATGGTTTTATATTAGAAGTAAAATGCTGTTCACATATAGGGACTCATACTAGCTAGATCATGATCACTCACAGAGCTAGGGCTAACATTTCTGGAAAAAAAACCCTGTTAGGTTCCCCCCTGTTAGTTGTGTAAACCTAACAGGGTGGAACATTCACCTAACAGGGTGGAAATATTGATAGAAAATGTAGTAAACAAATGGTTTATAATAAGATACATATAATATTTGATGTTGCGTGCTTGCAACTTATCTATGTATGCAATTTAATATACAGTGCCCTGCATATTTGAGATAGTGAAGCATTTTTTATTTTTTTGGCTCTTCTCTGGCATGTAAAGGATATGCAACCAAATACTAAACATGACTGCTTTTCACATTATGTTAATGTGTCCTTATTATCATTTCTAAATGGTGAATTCAATACTTCTGTAGTTTAACGGCATACAGATTGGTTACATTTTGATTACACAATCTAAAAAATAATTCACTGTCTCTTATTATGGAGGGCTTTGTATATTAATTAATATATTCAGAATAGCCAGGTGTTGTATTTGTTTTGTGTTAAATTTACAAATTGTATAAATTAAAGGTAACAAAATGGTAAACATTTGTTAGGAAATGGCTCCAGCTCTAAGCGCTGCAGAAATGCAGAGGCGTTACAGAGAGAGGAGAGATGTCACGAAGCCGAACAACACAAACAGGTAGAGTAAACAAGGAAGTTTATTCAAAACACTCAGGAACAGATACGGCAGGTGAGTAGCTGATTTGACGACAGATATGAATGAATGATGATGTTGGTATTGACTGAGTCTGTTATCTGATGCAGGTTTGATGAGATCGAGCTGGGCAGAAGACGGATGACAGACTGCAGACAGATGGACCGGAGATGCAGACGGGAGATCCACGGATGGCAGGGAAGTAGCACGAAGCAGGTAAGTCATATGCAGGTTGACGATATCCTAGACGGCGAGTCAGGCTGTCGATAGTGTAACGATGAGACCAGACAGTGAACTGAGGGAACTGAGAGAGTTTTAAAAGGTGTTGGTGATGAGAGTGATGATTGCAGGCAGGTGATGATGACAGGTGAAGGTGATTAGAATTCCAGGGATGTGGAACGAGTGGGCGGAGTGTGGAGGTCTGGTGCTGGTGTTTCCGTGACAAGAGAACAAAAATGTTTGGTAATTCTTTTTAGTTATTCAAATGTGAACACTTTGTGATTGTTATTCACATGCCCTAACAGGGTGGAATACTGTCATGGTCCATGTTTGAACCAAATGCCCATAATTATAAGGATTTAAGTGCTTGAGCTTGAAAAATATGTTTTTCAGACAGTTAAACATATCCATTACCTGATAAAATGTTTAAAACATGAAACATCGGAAATATTTGTTTCAAAAGTTACCAGGTCCAAAAGGCACGGTTAACAGGATTGACCCATATGATGTAGTACGTGTGCATGATTTTGACCCAATTATTTGATTTTGAGGGCTGTGTATATGGTTTTTAGGCCAGAATTGCATTTTTCCCCATGTGTGTAAGGTTTTGGAGATGTGACTGTTTATAATGGGAATTATGTTCAGAGAATAGTGTGTATTCATTTGGAAAAAACTGTAAGTGAACCTACCCTCTATCTATCTATACTTAGAGCACTGCAGTACTTACAGCACTACAGTAACATTTAATTTCATACTGAAATAAATCTTGCACCCTAACCATTCACATCATATTTTTGCAGAATTGCTAGACGACCCTTCAATGGAGGAAGAATGTGCGCCATCCTCAATGTCCCTGGACAGCGTGGTGGCAACATCACAATGTGTGCAGCCATTAATCAGAACGGTGTCCTTCATCGTCATGCCACTCTTGGTCCTTACAGTACTGCCAACATTATCACCTTCCTTGACACCCTGGATAATATCCTCATTCCCAATGACCAGAGGAATGGACCAGAGCAGTCCAGGTTTGTTGTCATCTGGGACAACCTAAGTTTCCACCGGGCTGCTCTGGTCCGCAATTGGTTCATTGACCATCCGCAAGTTGATGCTTAACCTGCCACCATATTCTCCATTTATAAACCCAACCGAAGAGTTCTCGGCGTGGCGTTGGAAGGTATACGATCGCCAACCCCACCATCACATACCCCTTCTCCAGGCGATGGAGGAGGCCTGTGGTGACAAAGACGAGGGGGCATGACAGGGCTGGATACACCACTCCAGACGCTACTTCCTCCGCTGTGGCCAGACCTAAATAGGAGACAGGATGCGTGTGTAGAATCTAGAGAAAAGGAGCCATAGTTTCAGAAATCATGTGTAAGCAATTGTCAAAAATGTTGAAAATAGTCAAAATAAAGAAAAACCCTTGAATGAGTAGGTGTTCAAACATTTGACTTGTACTGTATACAGTGGCAAGAAAACGTATGTGAACCCTTTGGATATACCTGGATTTCTGCATAAATTGGTCATAACATTTGATCTGATCTTCATGTAAGTCAAAACCAATACACAAACACAGTCTGCTTATTCTAGTAACACACAAACAATTATACATTTTCATGTCTTTATGTGCAGGGTGGAAAAAGCATGTGAACCCTGGATTTAATAAATGGTTTACCGTCCTTTGGTAGCAATAACCTTAACCAAACGTTTTCTGTAGTTGCCGATCAGACCTGCAAGGTCAGGAGGAATTTTGGACCATTCCTTTTTACAAAACTGTTTCAGTTCAGCAATATTCTTGGTAAGTCTGGTGTGAACCTCTCTTGAGGTCATGCCAAAGCATCTCAATCGGGTTGAGGTCAGGCCTCTGACTGGGCCACTCCAGAAGGCGTATTTTCTTCTGTTGTTGATTTACTTCTGTGTTTTTGTGTGGTTGTCCTGTTGCATCACCCAACTTCTGTTGAGCTTCAATTGGCGGACAGATAGCCTTACATTCTTCTGCAAAATGTCTTGATAAATTTGGGAATTTATTTTTCCGTCAATGATAGCAAGCTGTCCAGGCCCTGAGGCAGCAAAGCAGCCCCAAACCATGATGCTCCCTCCACCATACTTTACAGTGGGGATGAGGTTTTAATGTTGGTGTGCTGTGCCTCTTTTTCTCCACACATAGTGTTGTGTTCCTTCCAAACTACTCAACTTTAGTTTAATCTGTCCACAGAATATTTTGCCTGTAGCGCTGTGGAACATCCAGGTGCTCTTTTGTGAACTTCAGATGTCCAGCTATGTTTTTTTGGACAGCAGTGGCTTCTTCTGTGGTGTCCTCCCATGAACACCATTCTTGTTTAGTGTTTTACGTATCGTAGTCTCGTCAGAGATGTTAGCATGTTCCAGAGATTTCTATAAGTCTTTAGCTGACACTCTAGGATTCTTCTTAACCTTCTGCACAGTGCTCTTGCAGTCATCTTTGCAGCACGGCCACTCCTAGTAAGAGGAGCAACAGTGCTGAACTTTTATAGACAATTTGTCTTACCGTGAACTGATGAATTTGTATTTTTAACTAGGAAAGTCAGTTAAGAACAAATTCTTATTTACAATGACGGCCTACACCGGCCAAACTCGGAAGACGCTGGGCCAATTGTGTGCCGCCCTATGGGACTCCCAATCCCGGTGATACAGTCTGAATTCGAACCAGCTTGTCTGTAGTGACGCCTCTACCACTGAGATGCAGTGTCTTAGGTCTTCTGAGATCTCTTTTGTTTGAGACATGGTTCACATCAGGCAATGCTACTTGTGAATAGCAAACTCAAATTTTGTGAATGTTTTTTATAGGGCAGGGCATCTCGTCTCATTGATTGGACTCCAGGTTAGCTGACTCCTGACTCCAATTAGCTTTTGGAGAAGTCATTAGCCTAGGTGTTGACATACTTTTTCCAAACTACACTGTGAATGTTTAAATGATGTATTCAATATAAACAAGGAAAATACGATAATTTGTGTGTTATTAGTTTAAGCACAGTGTGTTTGTCTATTGTTGTGACTTAGATGAAGATCAGATCAAAATGTATGACCAATTTATGCAGAAATCCAGGTAATTCTAAAGGGTTCACATACTTGCCACTATTTATACATATATACATACAGTATATACACACATTGGGAAGCACAAGTAAAACATCACAAATCCATCAGCCAGTGGGTTACCAGCTACTGCTGTTGTGCCCTTGAGCAAGTCACTTTACCCCTAAGTGCCCATGTGCTGCTCCCAACCTTTGATGTGTGTTTTGTGTGTCAGGTTGGTCAGGTTGGACAGAATATCTTTGCAAATGACCAAAAAAGCAAGTATGGTAAAATGGCCATACTATCTATGGTAGCTGTGCATGTAATGTACCTAGTCCCAAAGTGGCTCTGGGGAAGTTGTCTTTCAAGTTTCCATTAATACTATTGGTTATCGATGACAATTGTCAGGCTCTGGCCATAGAGAAGCCTATTGCTTCTCTATAATTCTATGGTCAGAGTCTGGCAGTTCTATATCTGTGTGGTGTTGTGTGTTGGATCCCTAATTAGAGGCAGCTGCTATGCATTGTCTCTAATTAGGGATCCTACTTAAGTGTGTATGTTCCACTCCCTATGCGTGGTTCATTGTATGTCTTATCGTCACCCATGTAAGTGTGTTCACGTTATATTACGTTGTTTTTTTGTTGAGTTCACATCCTGTTTAGTTTATTTAATAATAAACGTTGAATTCATAATTTGTAGCGTTGACTACTTACCATTTTTAGTCAGCCCTTTGTCTGTTGAAATAACGTTAGCCGTTTTCCAATCAGTCACTCAGTCGCACTAGAACTAGAAGACTTTCAATTTGCCACATTTCAACACTTGCTCACGTTCTGGTGGACTTCACCCGCTGGTTGCAGGAGAATTAACCCACTGGCTCGGTCAAATATCCATAACCCAGCACCAACAACCAAACCTTGCTGTTTTTACACAAAACAACCCAACTATTGACCAATCCCTGCAACCCAGCAATTGGGTCATCAAATCAACACAGATTTGTTTTTATGCAACTTACATCTCAAAGCCACTAGCATATTGACATGCATATCGGTATTAAAAGTCAACAACGTATTCAACAAAAAATGTGTTTTGGTAAATCATTAGTTAACTAGGTACCTATCACATGAATTGTACAAAAATATTATAGCCAACGTTAGCTAGCTAAGCACTAGCCAGATTGATTTAAACTGGTATCAACAAAATGTGTTTCACTCTATCACATAAAGTATGACATTGTTAGGCATCATTTAGTTAATAAAATGTTAAAGTTTAATTAATAATTTAGACACTCACCGGACAATTTTGATAGGGAGCTAGCTTGGTTTCCATTTTCCAACAGATTTTTCTAATCCCCCTGATTGGTTACTGGTCTTGGAACGGAACTGTTTGACACTAGTGGCAATAAATGTTGTTGCCACAGATTTGCCACAGATTCAAATTGAATCTTGAGATTGTCTGCCAGAAAAAAAACTGGCGAACTGTTTGTCACTAGTGGCAATAAGTATTATTTGTTGCAAACAACTTATGGCAACATTTTGTGGCACACTATGTAGTTTGCAGAAATTTAATATACACTTGCGGGAAGTTTGCCGCAACAAATTAATTTGTGTAAGTGTGGAGTCTGCCAATTGCATTCATCAAAACAGGATGCAAATATACTCCGCGATGAAGAAATGGAAACTTGAAGTACCTTCATATAAGGCGTTTTTATTGTCATATTGCATAATTTTAGTATTAAAATATGATATAAAAGTTATTTGTTTACAGTCTGTTTAAGCAAGCTGTTAAATGCAGTGTATACAGGAGGTCAGGGAAAGATGAGAGCCTCCCACCAGTCAAATGCCGACATCCAACATTAACAAATTAACAATAGCACAATTTATTAACGTTACTGAATGGTATAAGTTGTTAACGTCTCTGGTCCCGGAAAGTATTCAGACACCTTGACTTTTTCCACATTTCGTTAGGTTACAGCCTTATTCTAAAATGTATTAAATTGTTATGTTTTCTTATCAATACACACAATACCCCATAATGACAAAGCAAAAACTGGTTTTTAGACATTTTGGCTAATTTATTACAAAAACTGAATTTTACCACATTTACATAAGTATTCAGACCCTTTACTCAGTACTTTGCTGAAGCACCTTTGGCAGCGATTACAGCCTTGAGTCTTATTAGATAAGACGCTACAACCATGGCACACCTGTATCTGGGGAGTTTCTCCCATTCTTCTTTGAAGATCCTCTTAAGCTCTGTCAGGTTGGATGAGGAGAGTCGCTGCACAGCTATTTTCAGGTCTCTCCAGAGATGTTCGATCAGGTTCAAGTCCGGGCTCTGGCTGGGCCACTCAAGGACATTGAGACTTGTCCCGAAGCCACTCCTGCAATGTCTTGTCTGTGTGCTTAGAGTCATTGTCCTGTTGTAAGGTGAACCTTCAAACCAGTCTGAGGTCCTGATACGCTCTGGAGCAGGTTTTCATCAAGGATCTCTATGTACTTTGCTCTGTTCATCTTTGCCTCAATCCTGACTGGTTTCCCAGTCCCTGCCACTGAAATACATCCCCACAGAATGATGTTGCCACCACCATGCTTCACGGTAGGGATGGTGCCAGGTTTCCACCAGATGTGATGCTTGGCATTCAGGCCAAAGAGTTCAATCTTGGTTTCATCCGACCAGAGAATCTTGAGTCTTTAGAGTCATAAAGGCCTGATTGGTGTAGTACTGCAGAGATGGTTGTCCTTCTGGAAGGTTCTCCCATCTCCATCGGTTCTTGGTCACCTCCCTTACCAAAGTCCTTCTACCCTGATTGCTCAGTTTGGCCGATAGATTCTCAAATGACAGGTCAAGGGCAGGCAGAGGTCAGACAAAGGGCTGTGAGACATGGGTTTAATTTTAGACATGAAAAGTGGGATGTATACGGGGGAAACAGAAGACAAACAGCAGAGGGGCTAATGACCTTGGAGATGGGGAAAGGCCCGAGAAATCGGGGGGAAAGTTTTTTGGAGGGGCAGATTCCGGTTGGACAGCCATACCTTGTGCCCGAGACAATACCGAGGAGCCGGGGTCCGGTGGCGGTCTGCTTGTCGTCGAGAAGGGACAACCGGGCTCTCTTCCAGGTATAACAATAGCTGCAGACAAACATCTGGGCCGAAGGTATGCTGATAGCCCAGGGAACACTCAAAGGGCGTGAGACCCGTGGCAGAGCAAGGAAGGGTGTTGCTAGCTCCAGGTGGTGGGGTTGGCGGAGACCAGGCAGTGAAGAGTCGTTTCCAAGTCTTGGTTGGCTCGCTCTGACCAGCCGTTGGACTGGGGGTGAAACCCGGAGGCCAGGCTGGCCGACAACCCAATGAGCATGCAGAACACCTTCCAGAACCCAGGACGAGAACTGAGGACCTCGGTCGGAGACCATGTACACCAGGGAGTCCATGGATCTGGAAGAGGTACCATGAGCTGGACCGTCTCTTTGGCAGAGGGTAGTGTTAAGGTCGCGTCAATTCAAATCTGGTATTGGAACAAAAGGATTACTACACAGTTTAAATCATCTATGTATTTTATTCTAGCAAACCCTTAAATGGTAAGTATGAAGTTCGTATATACAGGCTCACTGTGACACCACGCAGGGCAAACAGAGAGCAGAGCTAGAGAAGAGAGAGAGAGAGAGAGAGCGAGAGAGAGAAAGCGAGAGAGAGAATGAGAGCGAGCAAAAAAACCAGAGCTGTCCTATCCTTTGTTCTTCCTTAAATACGCCGACAGAATAGTTCCCGCTCATTGCTGGCCTGTCACAGTAGAGGCTGAGTGTGGTTTAAACTTACTCAGCCTATCGTTGGCGTGCAGGCTGGTCCCAGCCTCGTGACGCACTCCAGTTGCCAGACGCAGTTGTCCTCTCAGCAGATGTTCTTGTCTTATGTTACCACAAAATACAGTTCTATCGTGAAACCCCCAAGCTAGCACATTCCCTCCACATGGCTCCCCCACACACAAGCCTACAGCAGTTCTACAAGTTTTATGATCACACAATACATTCAGTTAATAACTCTGTTGTAGATTAACATATTAATTAGCTAAGCATGTATTAGCCCTTACAGTAGCTTGGGGAGAGGAATGAAGTGGGCGGCTTTGGAAAACCGGTCGACAACTGTCAGGATGGAGGTATTGCCATCAGACGGGGAAAGACCTGTGACGAAGTCCAGGGATATGTGAGACCAGGGACGGTGAGGGACAGGCAGTGGTTGAAGGAGACCAGCCGGAGCTTGCCGAGGAGTCTTGTTCTGCGCACAGACCGTGCAGGCGGCGACGAATGCTGAAACATCCGGAACCATGGTAGGCTACCAAAAGCGTTGTCGCACAAAGGCTCGGGTCCGACGGAAGCCCTGGGTTCGGCTGGGAACGCTGCGCCTTATTCCCCAGCTGAATGCCTCTGGGGTAGTAGTCGTGGGGCCATAGCGGCATGACAGCGCATCCGGCTTGACATTTAT
Organism: Thymallus thymallus; assembly: GCA_023634145.1. Lineage (NCBI taxonomy): Eukaryota > Metazoa > Chordata > Actinopteri > Salmoniformes > Salmonidae > Thymallus > Thymallus thymallus. Next base: position 33,294,343 of record CM042382.1, on the reverse strand, counting down.
GGATCCCGGCCGGTATGAGAGGGAGAAGTTGAACCGTGTGAACAGCAGGGCCCATCTAACTTGCCTGGAATTGAGGCACGGTGCGGAGATACTCCAGGTTCTTGTGAACGGATGTTCTGCCCCCTCCATCCAGTGCCTCCATTCCTCCAACGCCATCTTCATCGCGAGAAGCTCACGATTCTCCACATCATAGTTCTTCTCCGTGGCGTTGAGGCGATGGGAGAAGGTGCAGGGATGTAGCTTGTGGTCCATGGCAGAAGGCTGGGACAGGACAGACCCCACTCCGACATCCCAAGCATCGGCTTCCACCACAAACTGAAGGGATGGGTCAGGATGAACCAAGATGGGAGCTATGGTGAAGCGGTGTTTGAGATCCCGGAACACCCGGACAGCAGTTGGGGACCATGTGAATGGAATCTTGAGAGAGGTGAGTGCTGACAGGGTTGGAAACCAGGGTGCTGTAACCCTGTATAAAGCAGCGATAAAAGTTGGCGAACCCCAGGAAACGTTGTAGCTCCATTTGTACACTCCCTGCATTGATTATGTAACCCAGGAAAGGGATGGTGGAGCATTGGAACTCGCACTCTGCTTTTACAAACAGCTGGTTCTTTAGGAGGCGGCAGGTAGCCCAGTGGTTAGAGTGTTGGGCCCATAACCGAAAGGTTGCTGGATCAAATCCCCGAGCTGACAAGGTAAAAATCTGTCGTTCTGCCCCTGAACAAGGCAGTTAACCCACTGTTCCTAGGCCGTCATTGAAAATAAGAATATGTTCTTAACTGACTTGCCTAGTAAAATAAAGGTAAAATAAAAATTAAAAAAAGGAGGCGTTGGACGTGGAGCACATGTTCTTGGGTGGAGCAGGAGAAGATGAGGATGTCATCAAGGTAGACAAAGACAAACCGGTTCGACATGTCCCGGAGAGCATCATTAACCAGAGCCTGGAACACAGCATGGGCGTTGGTAAGGCCAAATGGCATGACAAGATACTCATAGTGACCGCTGGCCGTGTTAAAGGCGGACGTCCACTAGTCCCCTTCCCCTATCCGTACCAGGTGGTAGACATTCCGTAGATCCAGCTTGAAAAACACTGTGGCCTCCTGGAGCGGCTCGAAGGCTGAGGTGATGAGTGGTAGCGGGTAGCGGTTCTTCACCGTTATGTCGTTTGGACCCCGGTAGTCGATACACGGGCGCAGGGTTTTGTCCTGCAGCTAGGGAGTCCCCTATGTAAGTCTCCATCACCTTGGTCTCTGGTCCCGAAAGAGAGTACAGTCGTCCCCGGGGCGGAGCAGTGCAAAAGGTCAATCCTGCAGTCATATGGTCGGTGCGGTGGAAGCGAAGTGGCCCGTGCCTTGCTGAACACCTCCAGGAGGTCCTGGTACTCCACGGGAATGGTGGAGAGGTCCGGGAGAACTTCCAAGCCCCCAGGAAGACGTCCCGGGGCAGGTTGTGCAGACATCAGGCAATAGCAGCCCATGATGGCACCAGTAGACCAGTTAATGAGGGGATTGTGTCGCTGGAGCCAAGATAATACCAATACCACGGGAATGAGCAGGAACTGGATAGCCTCGAATTGGTTCCCTGACACACATAGATCGATGGGAGTGGTATTGTGGATGACCCGGTCTATAGAGAGCCCATCCAGGGCTCTAACGTCCATGGGAATGGAGAGGGGCTGCCCAGCTCGGAAGCCAGGGTAGTCCAAAAATCTCTCATCGGCTCCAGAGTCGATGAGGACCCAGAGAGATTGACTGGTTCCCCCACAGCAAAATGGCATGAAAAGGGGTGCGAGTAAGGGAAGAAGAAAAGTTCCCCATATGGCCCACCAGAGTACTCACTCCTACCAGTGAGCCTGGTCTTTTAGTGGACAAGTGGACACAAAATGACCACGAGTCCAGCAATACAGGTGTGGAGACAACCCAGCTCTGCCTAGTTGCATAGGCTCGGGAAGAGGTGAATCGGCAGTCTTCGGCGACTCTCTGAGAACTCGGCAAAGGGGCCGGCGCGGACTTCCGGGATGATTCGGAGGCGAGATGGAATCCTTGGACAGGCGAGTAATATCGAATCTCGTCTCCCTCCTTTGTGCCCGTAGTCGGCACAAATGAGGGACCTTTTTTACCTCCACCACGAACTCCTCCAGACTGAAGCATATGGCAAACTGTTGTTCCCATACTGCCATAGCCCAGGCAAGAGCCCTTCCGGACATCAGTGTGATGAGGTATGCTATCTTAAAGCGGTCCGAGGGGAAGGAGAGGGCTGAAGCTCAATGATGAGGGCACACTGAGTGAGAAATGCACGAAAGGTGCCCGGCTCTCCATCAAAGCGTTCCGGGGGAGGTAAGCAGGGTTCCTGGGAAACCGGGGTGACGTGGTGCTGCTAACCACCGGGTTACTGAGGGGCTGTGAGGTTACCGTCGTGGTAGGCTGCCTCCCAGACAACCCACGGAATTGCTCCAGCAATATGTTCAACGCTTGTTCATGGCGTTCGACCAAGGTCTGGAACCCTTCCATAAGGCCACGAAGCAACTCCTCGTGCCTAACAATGGTGGCTCCCTGGGAGGAGATGGCTTTGTGAAGCTGGTCCGAGTCTGCTGGGTCAGACAGGGCCAGTTCGTACATTTAAGGTAAGACCCAGATGCAGACAGTGTCGAAGTAACAAAAGTTTAATATTCGAACAGGGGTAGGCTAAAGGACAGGTCAAGTGTAGGCATTTGTCAGTTATCCAGATAGGTGGGTACAGGACGGCAGGCAGGCTCAGGTCAGGCAGAATGGTCAAAACCGGGAAACCAAGAAAACAGGCACTTTAGAGAGAGTAAAGAGGGGAAAACACTGGTAGGCTTGACGAACAAAATGAACTGGCAGCAGCCAAACATAGAATACAGGGATAAATATAATGGGGAAGATGGGCGACACCTGGATGTTGTGTAGACAATCACAAAGACAGGTGAAACAGATCAGGGTGTAACAATACAGGTATTTTCTTTCTTCTTAGTATGTGTATTTGTCTTTACTGGTTTTTCCATTTCTGTTGATTTCCATCTGTCTCCATTTAGTTGTTGATGCCGGGTTCATCCATAAAAGAATGTATTTTAATTGGGCAACTATATAATAATTCATTGAGTTTGGTGATGCTTGTTTACATTGTTTGATTGTTTTAAGTTTGACGGTGCTTAAAACAATCAAACAATGTCAACAAGCAGGGTGACTAGCATTACCAAACTTAATGAATTATTATATAGTTGCCCAATTAAAATAAAACTTTTTTATAGTTATTGCTATATTCTGGAACAGGAATACAAATCTTGGGAGGACATTAATTTTAACAGTTTAAATTCTTCCTGTTATTGTTAAAAGGTACTAATTCCCATCTTGGTAGGTCCTCTATTAGATGGTTTTCAAATGTTCCAAAGTTATTTTTCAATTTATTTTGATCCCATTTAAGTTAACTTAGTTTTGATGTCTTGGGATAATGATTGACCTAGCATTATAGCTTCTGATTTCCATTTATTTAGTCTGTACCCAGATGTGACACTATTGTTTTATTTCATCCATAATAGTGGAAACTGACTGAGGTACGTTTGTTAACTAGAGAATCACATCGTCTGAGTACATTGCTAGTTTGTGTCCTTCCGGAATGATCTGTAGACCTTTTATTTTCTGATCATTTCTTATTTTCTGTTAACGGTTCCATACTTTAAATTAAGATTAAAGGTGACAGAGGACCACCCTATCTTGTCCCACTTCGGGGGGGGAAAAGACCGCGATAGTGTACCATTTATCCTTACTCTGGCATTGTGTTTTAGACATCATTTGCAGCCAGTTCACAAAAGTACATGTTTTTACATGTTTCAATTATGAAAGGCCATAACACTCTATCAAAGGTTTTCTCGGCCTCTGAGGTTAGCATCAGCAGTTGATGTTTTTTCTTAAGAGCATTCACATTAAACGTTTGCCTAACATCATTGTTAGGCCTGATTACCAACAATGACTAGACATCCTACAGAGAGAAGGTGAGGGCTCTGGCGGAGGGTGCCTGGAAAATAACATCTCCTTCAACGTCAACAAAATGAAGGAGCTGATTGTAGACTTCAGGAGACAGCAGAGGGAGCACGCCCCCATCCACATCAATAGAGAAGGTGAAAAATGTCAAGTTCCTCGGCGTATACATCACTGACAATCTGAAATTTTCCACCCACATAGACACAGTGTGGTGAAGAAGGCACAATAAGTTGAAGAAATTCGTCTTGGCTCCTAAGACCCTCACAAACTTCTACAGATGCACCATTGAGAGCATCCTGTCAGGCTGTATCACCGTCTGGTACGGCAACTGCACCGTCTGCAACCGCAGGGCTCTACAGAGGGTGGTGTGGTCTGCCCAACTCATCACCGGAGTTACACTGCCTGCCCTCCAGGACATCTACTGCAACTGGTGTCACAGTAAGGCCAAGAAGATCATCAAGGACCTCAGCCACCCGAGCCACGGCCTGTTCACCCCGATACCATCCAGAAGGCGATGTCAGTACAGGTGCATCAAAGATGGGACAGAGAGACTGAAAAACAGCTTCTATCTCAAGGCCATCAGACTATTAAATAGTCACCACTAGCCGGCCTCCGCCCAGTACAGTTCCCTTGCCCTGAACTTTAGTCACTGGCACTAGCCAGCTACCAAGACTAGCTGAAACAATGAGCTTGCATTAATGTTTTTGTTCTGTCCAACAGCGCCCCCATTTGTGGCCATACATAACCATATTCTAGACATGACATTGCATGAGAGAGTGTGGACTATGGGCCTTTACAATTATGCCAAGTTCATTACGCCTTACCATCTCACAGGATTTTGCATGTTCATTTTCCATTCAAGAAGAACCGGTATAATAATAATAAATTTAGCTGCAAGCAGCAATGCTGGGGGCCCACTGTGCCACCATCAGGACAAATTGGACACATCACCCAAGGAGCAGCTTCTGTACTCCTTACCATGCTTGCGAAATATCACAACTCAAAATTAAACAGATCATAAATATGTATATTTTGGAGAACCGCTAGACCGATGGGCAACACAATGTTCTTTATTTGCAACATTTTTTACATTGTAGAATAAAAGTGAAGACATCAAAACTATGACATAACACATATGGAATCATGTAGTAACCAAAAAAGTGTTAAAGAAATCAAAATATATTCTATATTTGAGATTCTTCAAAGTAGCTACCCTTTGCCTTGATGACAGATGGCATTCTCTCAACCAGCTTCATGAGGACCGCCACAGGAATGGAAGACCCAGAAATACCTCTGCTGCAGAGGATAATTTCATTAGAGTTACCAGCCTCAGATTGCAGCCCAAATAAATGCTTCACAGAGTTCAAGTAACAGACACATCTCAACGTCAACTGTTCAGAGGAGACTGTGAATCAGGCTTCATGGTCGAATTGCTGCAAAGAAATCACTACTAAAGGACACCAATAAGAAGAAAAGACTTGCTTGGGCCAAGAAACACGAGCAATGGACATTAGACCGGTGGAAATGAGTCCAAATTTGAGATTTTGAAACATCAAACTTTTGACGGGAGGTTGTATATCTGTGTCTGTATTTATATGATTTACTTGCCAGACCACACCCATGTGAATGTTTATTGGTCATGTTGTTTAACATACTACCCTGTAAAATATTGCGTTGGGAGACCTTGGTCCATAGATGCTATACGTCAAGTTTCATTTAGATTGGCCCAGTGATTCCGAAGGAGATGTCATGTTTTTCACAAAATTCTAAATGGTGGAAAATCCATCATGGCAGACTTTACAGGTTCTTGAGGCAAATTTGTTTGTTTGTGAGGAGAGGGATGTATGTAACCAATTACTAGACTCCAGGTAACATGGGGTGAGGTCTGACATTTTAAAATGTGCATTTCCCTTTGCTTGTTATAGTGCCAACATGTGGCCAATTGGTATGGCATCGCATGAGAGGGTGTGGCCCATGGCCCTTTACCATCATGCAACTTTACGCCTAGGCCTTATTATCTCACTGAATAATTTTTAAAAAATTCACCAAATTGGCAAAATTTATGAATTAATAATGACAGAAGAAATACAATAGGGTTTCACCAGCTTTGCTGCTTGAACCCCTAAATATAGCTGCAAGCAGCAATGACAAGCTTATTCACCCGTTCAGTCCTTGCCACCCTTCTTGCCCATGCCGACCTTGCCACCCTTTTCGCCATTTTTTGCTCGCCATTTTCACCTTCTTTAGCCTTGCCGCCCTTGCTGGCCATTTTACCCTTGCCGCCCTTTTTTCTCAAATATTTATTTTACAGGTCAACAAATTTCAGTTCAGGCAAAACACCAACAATCCCTCACTGAAAGTGTCAGTGGTGGGGTTTGAACCCGGGTCGCAATGGTTTGGCATGAACTATACTCTATTGTACTGAACTGTACTGTACATTGCTTTACTGTACTACACTTCACTACTGTACTGCAGTGTACTGAAATATACTGTACTGAACTATACATTACTGTACTTTACTGTAGTGCACTGTACTGAACTATACTGTAGTGTACTGTATCTTGTTTTACCCCTTTTAAAACTGTCTTGGTCTGGCTCTCAAAGTCTACTGTTGGTCTGGGTCTGGAGTTATGGGTTTTGGTCTTGATTTTATAGCTGATACTGACGACAATTTTATACTTTTGAATCCATGTGGGTAGTGAACCAGTGCACACTTCAGGAAAAAATCTAAGAATGACTTAAAATGTCAGGCCCAAACTCACTTAACTTCATTGGCTCACAGTGGCCATGACGATTAAGATATTTGTATTTATTTTGGATCCCCATTAGCTGCTGCCTGGGGTCCAGCAAAATTAAGGCAGTTCATACAATTTTAAAAACATAACAATACTTTCACAACACACTGTATGCCCTCACGCCCCTATTCCACCACTACCACATACAGCGGGTGAAATAAGTATTGAACACGTCACCATTTTTCTCAGTAAATATATTTCCAAAGGTGCTATTGACATGAAAGTTTCACCAGATGTTGGTAACAACCCAAGTAATCCATACATACAAAGAAACCAAAACAAATAAGTTCAGAAATTAAGTTATGTGTAATAATGTGAACACATGAAGAAAGGGGAGGTTCAAAAAGGCATGGAAAGCCAAGACAACAGCTGAAAACTATCAGTAATTAAAAAGCAATCCAGCCCCTTATCAGTGCAAATTAATATCAGCTGGTTCAGTCCCAACTGATGGCCTACAAAAAGGTCTCATTGCCAAGGTATCACACAAGACACATCTCATGATGGGTAAAAGCAAAGAGCCGTCTCAAGACATTCGCAACCTAATTGTTGCAAAACATAATGATGGCATTGGTTATAGGCACATTTCTAAGCTTCTGAATGTATGTTCCAGTGAGCACTGTTGGGGCCATAATACGGAAGTGGAAAGACAATCATTTCACCATAAATTTGCCTCGACCAGGTGCTCTGAGAAAAATGGTCACGTGTTCAATACTTATTTCACCCGCTGTATCTACAGTACAAAATCCATGGGTAGGTGTGTGTATAGTGAATATGTTATTGTGTGTGTGTGTGTGGTGTGTGTATGCATTTGTCTGTGCCTTTGATTGTGTTGCTTCACAGTCCCCGCTGTTACATAAGGTATTTTTATCTGTTTTTTTAAATCAAATGTTACTGCTTTCATCAGTTACTTGATGTGGAATAGAGTTCCAAATAGTCACGGCTCTATGTAGTACTGTGCACCTCCCATAGTCTGTTCTGGACTCGTGGCATGTCTTGTGGGGTATGCGTGGGTGTCCGAGCTGTGCACCAGTAGTTCAAACAGACAGCTCGGTGCATTCAACATGTCAATACCTCTCATAAATACAAATATTGATGAAGTCAATCTCTCCTCCACTTTTAGCCAGGAGAGATTGACATGCATATTATTAATATTTGCTCTCGGTGTATATCCAAGGGCCAGCCATGGCAGCTGACCACACGACTGAACAGTAGTCCAGGTGTGACAAAACTAGGGCCTGTAGGACCTGCCTTGTTGATAGTGCTGTTAATAAGGTAAAGCAGCGCTTTATTGTAAAAAATGTTTTACTGACTTGCCTAGTTAAATAAAGGTTAACAACAAATTCTTATTTACAATGACGGTCTACTCCGGCGAAACCTTCCCCTAACCTGGACGACGCTGAGACAATTGTGTGCCAACCTATGGGACTCCCGATCACGGACGGTTGTGATACAGCCAGGGATCAAACCAGAGTACGTAGTGAAGCCTCTAGAACTGCGATACAGTGCCTTAGACCGCTGCGCCACTTATGGACAGACTTCTCCCCATCTTAGCGACTGTTGTATCAATATGTTTTGAGTTTACAATCCAGGGTTACTCCAAGCAGCTTAGTCACCTCAACTTGCTCATTTTCCTCATTATTCATTACAAGATTTAGTTGAGGTTTAGGTTTAGTGAATGATTTGTCCCAAATACAATGCTTTTAATTTTATAAATATTTAGGACTAACTTATTCCTTGCCACCCACTCTGAAACTAACTGCAGCTCTTTGTTAAATGTTGCAGTCATTTCAGTCGCTGTAGGAGCTGACATGTATAGTGTTGAGTCATCCGCATACATGTAGATACACTTGCTTTACTCAAAGCCAGTGGCATGTCGTTAGTAAAGATTGAAAAAAGTAAGTGGCCTAGACAGCTGTCCTGGGGAATTCCTGATTATACCTGGATTATGTTAGAGAGGCTTCCATTAAAGAACACCCTCTGGGTTCTGTTAGACAGGTAACACTTTATCCACAATACAGCAGGGGGTGTAAAGTCATAACACATACACTACCGTTCAAAAGTTTGGGGTTACTTAGAAATGTCCTTGTTTTTGAAAGAAAAGGAAATTTTTTGTCCATTAAAATAACATAAAATTGATCAGAAATACATTGTAGACATTCTTAATGTTGTAAATGACTATTGTAGCTGGAAACCGCTGATTTTTTATGGAATATCTACATAGGCGTACAGAGGCCCATTTATCAGCAACCATCTCTCCTGTGTTCCAATGGCAAGTTGTGTTAGCTAATCCAAGTTTATCATTTTAAAAGGCTAATTGATCATTAGAAAACCCTTTTGCAATAATGTTAGCACAGCTGAAAACTGTTGTGCTGATTAAAGAAGCAATACAACGGGCCTTCTTTAGACTAGTTGAGTATCCGGGGCATCAGCATTTGTGGGTTTGATTACAGGCTCAAAATGGCCTTTCTTCTGAAACTCATCAGTCTATTCTTGTTCTGAAAAATGAACAAGAATATTCCATGCGAGAAATTGCCAAGAAACTGAAGATCTCGTACGCAAACTGGCTCTAACCAGAATAGAAGAGTTTGTGTTATTTTGCCAATCTTGCCCATTGTATTGAGGAATGGTCTCAGATCCCTTGCCATGTGTTCTCCAACCTCATTACGCATTATAGGAGAAGACTCAGAGCTGTTATCTTGGCAAAGGGAGGTTGCACAAAGTATTTAAAAGGCGTGCCAATAATTATGGCACACATATTTGAGAAAAATCTTTGTTTTATGATAAGAATACATTTTTTCTTTCAATTATTTTGCTTTAATTAAAGGTTTGATTTTTGTGAATATTTTGAATTAAAGACCAAGAGGATAAATAAATAATTTTTTTCACATTCCGTTTTGCTCATATTTACCAAAGGTAATCCCAACTCATGACGTTACTACCCTGCATGAATCTGCAGGTAGCTAACAAACAAGGTTCAATGTTAACGAGCATATACGATCATACACGCAACGTTAGCTAGCAAGCCAGCTAATGGTACACAGTAAACCAAGCATTCTGAAAATAAACAAGACTTCTGCAAAGAGTAGCACACACTGCCAAAACTGCCACGCCAACGAGAGCTCTCACACAGAGCTAGAAGAGGCATCTTTATTTCCTCCTTCCTGACTGCTGGTGGCTCTTAAAGTGGCAGCACAGGTGTAGGCCTTACAGTAAAGTGCTTACCTACAAGCCCTTAACCAACAATGCAATTTTAAGAAAAATAAGTGTTAAGTAAAAAAAAAAACACGCTCACGCATACAATTATTGTGGCTAGTCAGATTAATATAATAGTTTGTTTAAAACATTTACATGCTTTACAGGAAGAACAATTTCCCTAATAATTCTGTTTACATGGACACATCTGAAATCAGGCTACTGGTGGGACTTTTGAAAAAACTCTGAAAATCAGCAATCAAAAAAAACATTCTACCACAGTGACCATGTTATTTTTGTGAAACCTTTTGGATTCTGAGTTCGGACATACAAAGTTTGACTGTGAAAACTATTTCAAAGATTACATTACATTTTTTTTAACTCACTGCACTTGTGCATGAGAGGGAGGCTTGAACTACTGGTGCTGGCACATGCACAGATCAAATACACAGATGGTAAAGCGTGATTCATCACTACATAGAACGTGTTTCCACTGCTCCAGAGTCCAATGGTGGTGAGCTTTACACCACTCCAGCCGACGCTTGGCATTGTGCATAGAGATCTTAAGCCTGTGTGTGGCTGCTCAGCCATGGAAACCCATTTCATGAAGCTCCCAACGAACAGTTCTATGCTGACATTGCTTCCAGAGGCAGTTTGCAATCGAGGACAGATGATTTTTACGCATTACGTGCTTCAGCACTCGATGGTCCTGTTCTGTGAGCTTGTGTGGCCTACCACTTCGTGGCTGAGCCGTTGTTGTTGCTAGACGTTTTCACTTCACAATAACAGCACTTATAGTTGAATGGGGCAGCTGTAGCAGTGCAGAAATTTGACAAAATGCTTGTTTGAAATCCTATGACGGTGCCAATGTTTGTCTATGGAGATTTCAATGCTGTGTGCTCGATTTTATACACCTGTCAGTAACAGGTGTTGCTGAAATAGCCTAATCCTCTATGAATGGGTGTCCACATATTTTTGTATATATAATATAGTGTATATAGACCTATGGAATCTCTTTGTCTGTGTCCCAAATTTCCTTTATAGAGCACTTATAGCACGTATTGGCCCTGGGCAACAGTAGTGCACTATGTAGGGAATAGGGTGCATTTGGGATGAAGTATATGGCTTCCAGATCAAAGCTCCAGTGCATGATGGTGTAATGACAGTTTCAGTGACCTCAATGTCCTTGTCATTAATAGGTATTTGGCACTCCCCTGGAACTCCACTAATGTGGCACTCCCTGTAAGGGGTATTTTGGTTAAAAGAGGGTTAAATTGGGTCAAATGACATCTTTAAATACATTTAGTGAGAGTCCTAAAACTACAATGGAAGCCCTGCTTCTACTTTAACATATGCTTTACTAAAAGTTAAAATTGGTAAAATGTCAGTTATGTTCCCTTGCATTTCAACTATATACTAGTCTAGTCTGCCCAGATGAGAAACGATTCCTCAACAATTTGGCGACCCACGTGAACCAAACATCCCATAAACTAAAGACTGTCCTTGCCTCTTCTGAACTTTGGCAAATTTTCAACCAAGAGTTATTGCCCATGTCTCAGAGGAAAATGTCAGGATTTGAAAGCGCCTCTCTGGTGACAGTCTCTCTGATTTAGTAGTGTTCGTATCCAGGGGATACACAAGACCAATGCAGTCTCCTCTTCATTAAAAGTGCTAGTGGGGACGATCAAAGAGTAAGCCCATTATCTGTGTCTCAAATAAAACGTGTCTGTGGGATTTGCCCTTAATACTTAATAGTTACCATGGGCTTACACGCTGGGCTTGGCACCCCTGCTTAGAACTTGTTCCCCCATGTGTTGTCTCTGAGAATGCTGTTCATGTATCTTTCCAAGAGGTCTATAACGATGTCGTATTATTTACATACTCTTGATATAATTGTCTGTTTGTAAACTGGTTTTCTGTCTGAGAGGACTTCTTATAGTCAGATTACAAAAAAGGTCAATGACCTCCTTTTTGGTGGTTGATGATATGGCAGGTGTCAGCGTGGTAGGCACAGCTTGTCCCATGAATTAATCATAACATTGAGGATTAGCTGATAACTGTGAAACAAATATTCTGGATAATATATAGAACCTTGAACTATTTATTGATCAGCAAAGAAAAAAAGAAACAGATACATGGAAGGGAACAAGAGAAGACCTTTTCTCGAGCAAAACTGAAGGGAAGCCGCAGTCTAAAGTTCCAAATTTAACATTAGAGAGGGACGTTTTTATAACTGTCTCCTTACAAGCATGAGCGAGCAGTTAAAAAAGCTGGATCTATTGCCTGGGCTACTAGGGGAGGTTGAGGCCTTAAAAACAGGAATGGATTACAGTAATAAAATCAAGGAAGAAATAAGAGCGCAAAATAAGATACTGAAAACTACCGTGGACTCCTTAAAAAACATTACAAGAGGCTACGGTATGATAATAAAACAATGAAAGCTGAATTACTTCATCTAAAGTGCAGAAGTATGAATAATAATATTGTTATAATTCATCTAGATGGTTCGTCTGGTCTAAGGCACTGCATCTCAGTGCAAGAGGCGTCACTGCAGTCCCTGGTTTGAATCCAGTCTGCATCACATCCGGCCGTGATTGGGAGTCCCATAGGGCAGCGCACAATTGGCCCAGCGTCATCCAGGTTTGGTCAGGGTAGGCCGTCATTGTGAATAATAATTTGTTCTTAACTGACTTGCCTAGTTAAATAAAAAATATATATACACCCCCGGTCAAAAGTTTGGAATATTACTCATTCAAGTGTTTTACATCAAACTATGACATAACACATATGGAATCATGTAGTAGCCAAAAAGTTTTAAACAAATCAAAATATATTTTATACACTCTTGGCATTCTCTCAACCAGCTTCAACTGGAATGCTTATCCATCAGTCTTGAAGGAGTTCCCACATATGCTGAGCACTTGTTGGCTGCTTTTCCTTCACTGTGGTCTGACTCATCCCAAACCATCTAAATTTAGACTCCAGACCAAAGGACAAATTTCCACCGGTCTAATGTCCATTGCTCGTGTTTCTTGGCCCAAGCAAGTCTCTTCTTATTATTGGTGTTCTTTAGTAGTGGTTTCTTTGCAGCAATTTGACCATGAAGGCCTGATTCACAAAGTAAAAAATAGTGCAAATTAAGAAAAACCCTTGAATGAGTAATATTCCATCTTTTAACCGGGGGTATACTTATATAATGGTCAATAAATTGTATGTAAACAGCCAAATGTTCAAGGACTCGAAGATTACAGAGTGGCTGTGAGTGATAGCTACCTCCAGCTGAAGTAATCCCCGATACACATTTGCACTGCATTACACAGTAGAATTCTGGATTCATTCGTTTTTTACGAAAAATGCATGTACACTTAAAAAAAAAAAATATTCATGTAGTATGAAACCATGGACTATGTGGACTTAAAACAAGGTTGTACTTATGTTAATGAAAAATTGGTATGATGAACTTATCCTTTTTTTATTTAGGCAATATGGAACTTTGGACTATACAGACTTACAATCAGGTTTTGATTTAGGGGCAGGCGAAGATGGGTAAGGCTGACCTTTTTTCTTTTGATTGTTTATTTATTTAATTTGAAGATTGCACAGGTAGTACATTAGAAATACCAAGGTTGTTTTTTTAGTTTGATATGATATGGCCTAATTGTAGAGATCGGGTATATTATAACTTAAAAGCTTTTATATAGTTTGTTCACGGATGTGAATCGGAACAATTAGAATTTAAGATAAAACGTAATAAATATGAATAGATCCAATGTAGGGCTAGGATAAAACTCAAAAGGGATGATTATATTAATTAACAACAATTTGAAACAATTGCGCAAACAGTACAAACAGATCCTCAAGGAAGATGGATCCTTTTTAATATGCTATTGGACCAAAAACAGATCTGGATAATTAATCTACAGTGGGGAGAACAAGTATTTGATACACTGCCGATTTTGCAGGTTTTCCCACTTACAAAGCATGTAGAAGTCTGTAATTTTTATCATAGGTACTCTTCAACTGTGAGTGATGGAATCTAAAACAAAAATCCAGAAAATCACATTGTATGATTTTTAAGTAATTAATTTGCATTTTATTGCATGACATAAGTATTTGATACATCAGAAAAGCAGAACTTAATATTTGGTAGAGAAACCTTTGTTTGCAATTACAGAGATCATACGTTTCCTGTAGTTCTTGACCAGGTTTGCACACACTGCAGCAGGTATTTTGGCCCACTCCTCCATCCAGATCCTTCAGGTTTCGGGGCTGTCGCTGGGCAATACAGACTTTCAGCTCCCTCCAAAGATTTTCTATTGGATTCAGGTCTGGAGACTGGCTAGGCCACTCCAGGACCTTGAGATGCTTCTTACGGAGCCACTCCTTAGTTGCCCTGGCTGTGTGTTTCGGGTCGTTGTCATTCTGGAAGACCCAGCCACGACCCATCTTCAATGCTCTTACTGAGGGAAGGAGGTTGTTGGCCAAGATCTCGCGATACATGGCCCCATCCATCCTCCCCTCAATACGGTGCAGTCGTCCTGTCCCCTTTGCAGAAAAGCATCCCCAAAGAATGATGTTTCCACCTCCATGCTTCACGGTTGGGATGGTGTTCTTGGGGTTGTACTCATCCTTCTTCTTCCTCCAAACACGGCGAGTGGAGTTTAGACCAAAAAGCTCTATTTTTGTCTCATCAGACCACATGACCTTCTCCCATTCCTCCTCTGGATCATCCAGATGGTCATTGGCAAACTTCAGACGGGCCTGGACATGCGCTGGCTTGAGCAGGGGGACCTTGCGTGCGCTGCAGGATTTTAATCCATGACGGCGCAGTGTGTTACTAATGGTTTTCTTTGAGACTGTGGTCCCAGCTCTCTTCAGGTCATTGACCAGGTCCTGCCGTGTAGTTCTGGGCTGATCCCTCACCTTCCTCATGATCATTGATGCCCCACGAGGTGAGATCTTGCATGGTGCCCCAGACCAAGGGAGATTGACCGTCATCTTGAACTTCTTCCATTTTCTAATAATTGCGCCAACAGTTGTTGCCTTCTCACCAAGCTGCTTGCCTATTGTCCTGTAGCCCATCCCAGCCTTGTGCAGGTCTACAATTTTATCCCTGATGTCCTTACACAGCTGTTTGATTGAGTGTGTGGAGTCCGTTTGATTGAGTGTGTGGACAGGTGTCTTTTATACAGGTAACGAGTTCAAACAGGTGCAGTTAATACAGGTAATGAGTGGAGAACAGGAGGGCTTCTTAAAGAAAAACTAACAGGTCTGTGAGAGCCGGAATTCTTACTGGTTGGTAGGTGATCAAATACTTATGTCATGCAATAAAATGCAAATTAATTATTTAAAATTCATACAATGTGATTTTCTGGATTTTTGTTTTAGATTCCATCTCTCATAGTTGAAGTGTACCTATGATAAAAATTACAGACCTCTACATGCTTTGTAAGTAGGAAAACCTGCAAAATCGGCAGTGTATCAAATACTTGTTCTCCCCACTGTATATGGGATAAATAACCATCTAATTGGCCTCCATATAACTCTTACAGAATTTCCAAGTGAATGTGGATATTCGAAATGTAATTAAAGCATATTGGATGACAATATGTTTTTAACTAACACAAAATAGTTACTAATTGACAATACCAGTCAAAAGTTTGGACACACCTACTCATTGCAGGGTTTTTCTTTATTTTTTACTATTTTCTACATTGTAGAATAATATTGAAGACATCAAAATTATGAAATAACACATATGGAATCATGTAGTAACCAAAAATGTGTTAAACAAATAAAAATATATTTTATATTTGAGATTCTTCAAAGTAGCCACCCTTTGCCTAAATCCCAGCTTTGCACACTCTTGGCATTCTCTCAAGTGGTGTAAAGTACTTAAGTAATTTGGTAAAAGACCAAGTCCATATTATGGCAAGAACACCTCGAATAAGCAAAGAGAAACGACAGTCCATCATTACTTTAAGACATGAAGATCATTCAATACGGAAAATGTCAAGAACTTTGAAAGGTTCTTCAAGTGCAGTCGCAAAAACCATCAAGCACTATGATGAAACTGGCTCTCATGAGGACTGCCACAGGAAAGGAAGACCCAGAGGATAAGTTCATTAGAGTTACCAGCCTCAGAAATTGCAGCCCAAATAAATGCTTCACAGACTTCAAGTAACAGACACATCTCAACATCAACTGTTCAGAGGAGACTGCGTGAATCAGGCCTTCATGGTCGAATTGCTGAAAATAAACCACTACTAAAGACACCAATAAGAAGAAGAGATTTGCTTGGGCCCAGAAACACAAGCAATGGACATTAGATTGGTGGAAATATGTAATTTGGTCTGATGAGTCCACATTTTAGATTTTTGGTTCCAACCGCTGTGTATTTGTGAGACGCAGAGTAGGTGAATGGATGATCTCTGCATGTGTGGTTCCCACCGTGATGCATGGAGGACGAGGTGTGATGGTGTGGGGCTGCTTTGCTGGCTGCTAAGACTGTCTGTGAGTTATGTAAAATTCACACACTTAACCAGCATGGCTACCACACCATTCTGCAGCGATACGCCATCCCATCTGGTTTGCGCTAAGTGGGACTATCGTTTGTTTTTCAACAGGACAATGACCCAACACACTTACAGGCAGTGTAAGGGCTATTTGACCAAGAAGGAGAGTGATGCAGTGCTGTATCAGATGACCTGGCCTCCACAATCACCCGACCTCAACCCAATTAAGGTTTGGGATGAGTTGGACCGCAGAGTGAAGGAAAAGCAGCCAACAAGTGCTCAGCATATGTGGGAACTCGTTCAAGATTGTTGGAAAAGCATTTTAGGTGAAGCTGGTTAAGAGAATGCCAAAAGTGTGCAAAGCTGTCATGAAGGCAAAGGGTGGCTACTTTGAAGAATCTAAAATATAAACAATATTTTGATTTGTTTAACACTTTTTTGTTTACTACATGATTCCATATGTGTTATTTCACAGTTTTGATGTCTTCAGTATTATTCTACAATGTAGAAAATAGTAAAAATTAAGAGTAGGTGTGTCCAAACATTTGACTAGTACTGTAGGTCCAGCAGATCCCTTTATTGGGACACTTTTAAATGTACTTCTTGAGGCCATTCAGTACAATACTCATCATTAAAACAAAAGCAGTTTAGGTCAAAAGAGATTAAACTCATAAAGGAAATAGAGGAAATAGCAGTGCGGATAGATTGTAATGGAAACTGTACTATAGAAGCACAAAATAATTGGTGGTACTTATTCAATAACGATCAAGTGTAATTTATTACAAAATTATAACGAATTGGATGAAAAATTGTTTAAAAAATGCACTACATTTTTCTTGAATGTTAAACAGAAATGCTACCAGAAATAATTGACAAACTTTTATTTTGAAAGAGGAAGCTAAATATTTGAAGCATACGTTTTCTTTTCATTTGACTCCATTTCCACTGAATAATGTTAACTGTAAGGATTTCTTTCCTAATAATAATAATAATAATAAAGACCTGTGTGAAGGCCTTAGAGGAGGAACCTTTAGAGGCAATTAAATATTTTCAGCCTGGAAAAACACCAGGGCTTGATGGTATACCAATAGATACATTATTAGCATGTTTTAACAAATGGATACAAATGGAAGATGCTCAGGTACCCAGCGTCGTCCGGGTTAGGGGAGGGTTTGGCCGGTGGGACTTTACATGACTCATCACGCTCTAGTGAAAACATGTTTTATTGCACATGTATAAAACCTGAAATACAGAAAAATCTAATTTACATGAGATTTGCGCCGCCCTGTGTGGTCGCCTGTTAAGCAGCTCCAATTGTCTGTGCGTTAATTGTTATTTTAGTATGTTTTTCATCAGTTTTTTTTGCAACAGTTGAACGATAATAGTTCAGGATTAGGATTATAGCGGTCCTTTTTATCACAGAGGCACTTTTTATTTTTCTCAGCGCCGAAAGTTCACACGAGTCCTCAATTATTTACATCCGAGCCCAGCTCCTGGATTTAGCACATGCAGCGCTATTGCACCCCAGAGAAAAGTTTGATATTCCGGACGAGTTGAAAAGGCAACGGCGTGGATGCAGGGCAGTCCGGAAGTGTAAGGCAAAGCTGAGTAAATACAATCCGGCTATACTGTCTATCATTATGGGCAACGTGAGATCGTTACATAACAAGGTGGATGAGCTTAAGGGGCTGGTGCATGGACAAATAGACTACTTTACAGAAACATGGCTAAATGATAACATCCTCATAGAGAATGTAACTATCGGTGGTTTCCAGACCATCAGAGCGGAAAGGGATAGCGTTTCCTCCGGTAAGAGTAAGGGAGGGGGGCTGGCTTTATTAGTTAACAACAGATGGTGTAATCCGAGCCATATTACTGTTAAGGAACAGTTCTGTAGCACGGACATTCAATCAATCAAAATGTATTTATAAAGCGCTTTTTACATCAGCCGATGTCACAAAGTGCTATACAGAAACCCAGCCTAAAACCCCAAACAGCAAGCAATGCAGATGTAGAAGCACGGTGGCTAGGAAAAACTCCCTAGAAAGGCAAAACCTAGGAAGAAACCTAGAGAGGAACCAGGCTCTGAGGGGTGGCCAGTCCTCTTCTGAGCTGTTAGCCGTTAGCCTGGGACCCTACTATTTGCCATCGAAACTATGACATAACACATGGAATCATGTAGTAACCCAACATTTAAAAAAAAAATCAAAATATATTTTATATTTGAGATTCTTCAAATAGCCACCTTGATGACTTCTTTGCATTCTCTCAACCAGCTTCATGAGGACCGCCACAGGTATGAAAGACCCTGCCATAGATTTTCAAAACTATTTAAGTTAAAACTGTACCCAGGCCACTCAGGAACATTTAATGTCATCTTGAGAAGTAACTCTAGTGAACTGTATATTTGGCCTTTTCTTTTAGGTTATTGTCCTTATGAAAGGTGATGTGTTGTGTTGGATTTGCTCCAACATAACGCTTTGCCACATATTTTGCAGTTTTACTTTAGTGCCTTCTTGCAAACAGGATCTATGTTTTGGAATATTTGTATTCTGTACAGGCTTCCTTAGTTTTCTCCTATCACAGCCATGAAACTCTGGAACTTTTTTAATTGGCCCCATTGGCCTCATGATGAAAGCCCTGAGCAGTTTCCTTCCTATCAGGCAACTGAGTTAGAAAGGGCGCCTGTATCTTTGTAGTGACAGGGTTTATTCATACACTATCCAAAGTGTAATTAATAACTTCACCATGCTCAAACGGATATTCGATGTCAGATCTTTTTTTTACCATCTACCAATAGGTGCCCTTCTTTGTGAGACCTCCCTGGACTTTGTGGTTGAATCTGTGTTTGAAATGCACTGCTCTACTGTGGGACCTTACAGATAATTGTATGTTTGGAGTATAGAGATTAAATAGTCATTCCAAAATCATGTTATACACTATTATTGCACACAGAGTGAGTCCATGTAAGTTATTATGTGACTTGTTAAACCCCTAGAGTCAATGTCTTATTAGCATAATACAAAAATCCCCATCAAAATCTGTCAGTTTAAGTTATCATGGACTGCGTCTCAATACATCTGCGGTGTTTGTCAGACCATGAGACATCCCAAAAATTGGTCTTCTCACGAAAACGTCTGTAGCGTCCAAAGCGGTTTGGCCTACAGTGGACAGATGAGACTCTTACGAACATACAGTACTGTACATGTTGGTTGTTTTTCTCTAGGATGCACACAAACCTCACAAGACCAGTCTGAAGGCCTACCTACAGGTTCAGCCCCTGGAGCAAATTAGGGTTAAGTGCCTTTCTCAAGGACACATCAACTGTTTTTTTTACCTTGTCAGCTCAGGTATTCAAACCAGCAACCTTTTGGTTACTGGCACAACGCTCTAACCACTAGGCTACCTGCCACCCTCATATATGGAGATAGTTTAGTGCCTAAAATAATGGGATAAAAAAGTAAATCGTTTCCTGATCTTTCTTATATCTTTTTTTTGTAAGAAGTGAGGCCAAATAGAAGTAAGGCCAAATAACATTTTTCATCAAATCATTTTTGTTATATATTTTTTTAAATACCTTAATGGGTCCTAAAATTCCAAATCAAACAGCAAAATTATCCTTGGTAAAACAACTCTGTGTTAGTTTAGTAGAACCCTCCTCCCCTGGTTTGGACTCATTATGTGGTATTGTGTGTAGGCCAGTGACACAAAATCTCAAATTAATCAATTTTAAATTCAGGCTGTAACACAAGAAAATGTGGAAAAAAGTCAAGCTGTGTAAATACTTTCTGATGGTACTGTATCTACCTCAATTAGCTCTTACCCCTGCACATCGACTTGGTACTGGTACTCTGTGTATATAGCCAAGTTATTGTTACTCATTGTGTATTTATTCCTTCTGTTATTATCTTCCTATATTTTTCTGTCTTCATTGATGTAAGGAAGCATTTCACTGTTAGTCTACAACTATTGTTTACGAAGGTGTAGACTGAGATGAGATGACGAGATGACATGAGAGAAGACATCATTTAGGGAAGATGTCATATTCTGGTTGTTATCTATTCAGCTAACCAGATTGAAACCAAATGAAGACCTATTTTTCTGGTTGATAAAAATACATTAACAAAATGTCCTTATGCAACCAGTATACAACTTGACCATGACATCATAAAAAAAAACATCAGAATTACATCATTGCAACCCCTTTTGCACGCTGGGGCACCTTTTCAATGTACAGTTTTTGATAACCTTTTGGTTGGTATACTGCAACAATTTGCTCAAGATTCTATGCTTATAAAATCCCTCAACCTATAAAACATGCTGTAAGGGCTGGATTGTGGTAACCTTTATGTCCATCAGGGGGAACCACAACCCAGTCCTTACATCAGGGAGGGAAGGTGAATGATCCCCAATCAGAGACAGCTGTCTAGCGTTGTCTCTGATTGGGAATGGTATTTAGCCTTCTCTCCCATCCACCTGCATGTGGATCATTGTTTGTTTGTGTTTGTCTGCATGTGAGCAGAACGCACGTAAGTCACCTTGCTTTTGTTTGTAGTCATTTTTAGTTATACTCTCCTCTTTGATTTATATGCCTCGTGAGAACAACTCATATAAATAAAAGGATGACACTCCACGAACGCTCTGTGTATCGTCCCATGTATACGCATCGTGACACATGCAATAGGTCAACATCATCATGAACGTGAACTTATGTCAATGTCATGCTCCCACATTCCACAACAAGATTTTGACGAAAGCTTTGTAATAACCATTATGCAAAAATAAATGAGCAACACAGACGCCACATCCTTGTCGCATATAATCGTCAATTATACTCCCTGTCACCCTAGCAGCAGTGAAGTTGTTGTCCCTTCCAAAAATCTCTCCCTAATTGTAATTTTTCAGGCATTAATTTTCCCAGTCAGGGGGCGGATGCTTGGTATGACATTGCCCAAACAGAAGACATGAGAACGCAAGAGAATGACAAGGGAGCCAGTGGCAAACAAAGTTGCGGGGAGCGACGTGCAACATACTGCACTGTTGGTTAGGGCTTGTTAGTAAGCATTTCACTGTAAGGTCTACACCTGTTGTATTCGGCGCACGTGACAAATACAATTTGATTTGATTTGAACATAGCAGGTCATTTGGAACAGCTGTCGTAATTAGACGCTGCTCCTCGGCCCACATTGTTTTGGGGGGCCCTAATTAAGGAGTGACATTTGAGAGGGAGCCTCAGGGTGCCACAGTGTCGTCCCAACACTCTGCCCTCCCCTCGCTACTGTCATCCCTCCCTCTCCCTTCGCTTCGATACAACACGAGCCACTGCTAAATATGTCCATTAATCAGCAGATATTTCCATCAGTGCTTTCCCAGGGGGGTTTGCATCTAGAAATACGATGCTTAATGTCAAATGTGATGACAATGAGTGGGCGCCGTTGTGGGGGAGTTGATGAAAAACACGGGTTTACGGGGATCTCGATTCGAGGGGATAGATGCTCATCAAATACAATGCTTAATGTCAAGTTCACAAGCAAGTGAGTTCACAAGCAAGCGTTTGAGAATTGATCCATCCTGACATATACAACTAGATGGCTGTACAGATCATAGCTACCAGCCGCTACCGTTGTGCCCTTGAGCAAGGCACTTAACCCCCTACACATCTCCAGCAGCGCTGCACTGTGACTGCTGCTGTTCTCCTCATAGAGGACTGGTACCCATGCAGCAAAAGACAAAATTCCTATGCAAGAAAGACAGTTCTAATCTATTATTACTGCTGGCCAGAGTTGCAGTGTTGGCAATCTGGGCTGAGTACGATGGCATTATATATCTAGGTTAGGGCTATTCTAGTTGACTGGAGCAAGGTGACAGTCGAACTGATGTAGGATGATGTTTGGTGACACCACATATGGGTCACTGACAACACTGAAGACAACTGACACCAGAATCTCTCACTGCCCTAGTTCTCTCAGTTTAATAATAAATAATGAAACAATAATGAAAAGAGAGCAAAGTGTGTGTGTTTGTGTTTCTGTGTGTTTGTTGAGTGTGTTTGTTGAGTGTGTGTGTGTGTGGTTGAGGGCATGTTTTTGTGTGTCATATCTATGGTTGTGTGCATGTGTATGTATGTCAAATCAATCAAATCAAATTGTATTTGTCACATGCTCCGAATACAACTGGTGAAGACTTTAACGTGAAATGCTTGCTTACGAGCCCTAAAAATAGTAACACAAGGAATAAAATAAAATGCACAAGAATGGAGCTATATACAGGGAGTACTAGTACCAGATCAATGTGTACAGTAGAGGTACTGTCAGGCTCTGGCCATAGAGAAGCTTTGCTTCTCTATATTTCTATGGTCAGAGTCTGGCAGATCTATCATTTCTATTTCTGTCTGGTGTTGTGTGTGTGGGATCCCTAATTAGAGGCAGCTGCTATGCATTACCTCTAATTAGGGATCTTACTTATATGTCTGTGTTCCACTCCGTTGGCGTGGTTCATTGTTATGTTATGTCCCGTGTTCGTGCTACGTGTGTCTTTATATATATCATTTGTTATTTTGTATAGTTCGTCAGTTCATTCAATAAATCATGTCGAACTATGGATACGCTGCGCCTTGGTCTCTCTACACACCCGAACGTGACAGAATGAACCACCACCCGACCAAGCAGCGTAAGGAAGGAGCAAAAGAGGAGAAAGGAAGACAGCGGCGTTATGGAGGTAAAGGAGCCCGTAGTCAACCCCAGGAAAATTTCGGGGGGGGGCTATGGGGGTGGTCTGGCAAGGAAGAGGACGCGCCAGTACCACTATCCATTTGGGATTCGCTGATGCCGAAATAGCAGAGGAGGTTGAAGAGGAAATGTCGGAGCTGAATAATCCGTGCCCAGTCGCCTACTCCACTCCCGTGAAAGAGCAGTCCGCTTTACCGGTACCCAGTCGGGGTCCGGCCGTCTGCTCTACTCCAGTGCCAGAGCAGTCCGCTCCACCGGTGCCCAGTCTGGGTCCGCCCGTCTGCTACACTCCAGTGAGCCTCTCCAGTCCGGTACGTCATGTGCCTGCTCCTCGCACTCGCCCTGAGGTGCGTGTCACCAGTCCGGCGCCATCAGTGCCGACTCCACGCACCAGGCCTCCAGTGCGCCTCTCCAGTTCGGTACGTCATGTGCCTGCTTCCCGCACTAGCTCTGAGGTGCGTGTTATTAGTCCTGTGCCACATGTGCCGACTTCACGCACCAGGCTTCCAGTGCGCCTTCCCAGTCAGGTACGTCCTGTGCCTGCTCCCCGCACTCGCCCTGAAGTGCGTGTTATTAGTCATGTGTCACCAGTGCCGACTTCACGCACCAGGCTTCCAGTGCGCCTCCCCAGTCCGGTACGTCCCGTGCCGACTCCCCGCACTCAACCTCCAGTGCGCCTCCCTAGCCCGGTACGTCCCGTGCCGACTCCCCGCACTCGACCTCCAGTGCGTGTGCCCAGCCAGGTTCCTCCAGTGCCAGCTCCACGCACCAGGCCTCCAGTGCGCCTCCCCAGTCCGGTACGTCCCGTGCCGACTCCCCGCACTCTACCTCCAGTGCGTGTGCAAAGTCCGGTACGTCCCGTGCCGACTCCCCGCACTCAACCTCCAGTGCGCCTCCCTAGCTCGGTACGTCCCGTGCCGACTCCCCGCACTCGACCTCCAGTGCGTGTGCCCAGCCAGGTTCCTCCAGTGCCAGCTCCACGCACCAGGCCTCCAGTGCGCCTCTACAGTCCGGTACGTCCCGTGCCGACTCCCCGCACTCGACTTCCAGTGCGTGAGCCCAGCCAGGTGCCTCCAGTGCCAGCTCCACGCATCAGACCGTCGGTGCGCCTCGACATCCCGGAGCCTCTCGTGATGATCGACAGCCCAGAGCCTCTCGTGATGATCGACAGCCCGGAGCCTCTCGTGATGGTCGACAGCCCGGAGCCTCCCGTGATGGTCGACAGCCCGGAGCCTCCCGTGACGCTCGACAGCCCGGAACCTTCCGTGACGCTCGACAGCCCGGAACCTTCCGTGACGATCGACAGCCCGGAACCTTCCGTGACGATCGACAGCCCGGAGCCTCCCGTGACGATCGACAGCCCGGAACCTTCCGTGACGATCGACAGCCCGGAGCCTTCCGTGACGATTGACAGCCCGGAGCCTCCCGTGACGATTATATGGCCGGAGTCGCCTGCCACACCGGTGCCCAGTCCTGGCCCGGTTATTTGCCCCTCTCCATGGCCTGAGCCTTTTGCCCCACCATGGTCATTTCCAGGACCAGTGGGTTGCCCCTGTAAATGGCCTGAATCGCCAGCCACACCGGGCCCAATAGAAATGAGGAGGAAGACATCCACTTCGCCGGGGCCGGAACCGCCACCG
Source organism: Thymallus thymallus (assembly GCA_023634145.1). Lineage (NCBI taxonomy): Eukaryota > Metazoa > Chordata > Actinopteri > Salmoniformes > Salmonidae > Thymallus > Thymallus thymallus. The sequence continues at coordinate 33,269,478 of CM042382.1, read as the reverse complement.
GCGATGGTTTATGTTTGATGTTTTTCCCTCCCTGACCCTTCCCTCATGTTTTTGTGTTTATTTTTCTTGCGGCCGGGAGTCCGCGCCTTTGGGGGGGGGTACTGTCAGGCTCTGGCCATAGAGAAGCTTTGCTTCTCTATATTTCTATGGTCAGAGTCTGGCAGATCTATCATTTCTATTTCTGTCTGGTGTTGTGTGTGTGGGATCCCTAATTAGAGGCAGCTGCTATGCATTACCTCTAATTAGGGATCTTACTTATATGTCTGTGTTCCACTCCGTTGGCGTGGTTCATTGTTATGTTATGTCCCGTGTTCGTGCTACGTGTGTCTTTATATATATATCATTTGTTATTTTGTATAGTTCGTCAGTTCATTCAATAAATCATGTCGAACTATGGATACGCTGCGCCTTGGTCTCTCTACACACCCGAACGTGACAGGTACGAGGTATTTGTGTACATGAAGGCAGGGTAAAGTGACTAGGCTTCAGGATAGATAATAATAAGAGTAAAATAAATAACAGAGTAGCAGCTGCAAATGATGAGTGTAAAAGTGTGTGAGTGTGCATGTGTGTGTGTAATGTGTATGTTTGTGTTGTGTCGGTATGCGTGTGTTTGTTATGTGTGTACATACAGTGGGGAGAACAAGTATTTGATACACTGCCGATTTTGCAGGTTTTCCCACTTACAAAGCATGTAGAAGTCTAATTTTTATCATAGGTACACTTCAACTGTGAGAGACGGAATCTAAAAAAATGATGATTTTTAAGTAATTAATTTGCATTTTATTGCATGACATAAGTATTTGATACATCAGAAAAGCAGAACTTTATATTTGGTACAGAAACCTTTGTTTGCAATTACAGAGATCATACGTTTCCTGTAGTTCTTGACCAGGTTTGCACACACTGCAGCAGGGATTTTGGCCCACTCCTCCATACAGACCTTCTCCAGATCCTTCAGGTTTCGGGGCTGTCGCTGGGCAATACGGACTTTCAGCTCCCTCCAAAGATTTTCTATTGGGTTCAGGTCTGGAGACTGGCTAGGCCACTGCAGGACCTTGAGATTCTTCTTACGGAGCCACTCCTTAGTTGCCCTGGCTTTGTGTTTCGGGTCGTTGTCATGCTGGAAGACCCAGCCACGACCCATCTTCAATGCTCTTACTGAGGGAAGGAGGTTGTTGGCCAAGATCTCGCGATACATGGCCCCATCCATCCTCCCCTCAATACGGTACAGTCGTCCTGTCCCCTTTGCAGAAAAGCATCCCCAAAGAATGATGTTTCCACCTCCATGCTTCACGGTTGGGATGGTGTTCTTGGGGTTGTACTCATCCTTCTTCTTCCTCCAAACACGGCGAGTGGAGTTTAGACCAAAAAGCTCTATTTTTGTCTCATCAGACCACATGACCTTCTCCCATTCCTCCTCTGGATCATCCAGATGGTCATTGGCAAACTTCAGATGGGCCTGGACATGCGCTGGCTTGAGCAGGGGGACTTACGTGCGCTGCAGGATTTTAATCTATGGCGGCGTAGTGTGTTACTAATGGTTTTCTTTGAGACTGTGGTCCCAGCTCTCTTCAGGTCATTGACCAGGTCCTGCCGTGTAGTTCTGGGCTGATCCCTCACCTTCCTCATGATCATTGATGCCCCACGAGGTGAGATCTTGCATGGTGCCCCAAACCGAGCGAGACTGACCGTCATCTTGAACTTCTTCCATTTTCTAATAATTGCGCCAACAGTTGTTGCCTTCTCACCAAGCTGCTTGCCTATTGTCCTGTAGCCCATCCCAGCCTTGTGCAGGTCTAAAATGTTATCCCTGATGTACTTACACAGCTCTCTGGTCTTGGCCATTGTGGAGAGGTTGGAGTCTGTTTGATTGAGTGTGTGGACAGGTGTCTTTTATACAGGTAACGAGTTCAAACAGGTGCAGTTAATACAGGTAATGAGTGGAGAACAGGAGGGCTTCTTAAAGAAAAACTAACAGGTCTGTGAGAGCCGGAATTCTTACTGGTTGGTAGGTGATCAAATACTTATGTCTTGCAATAAAATGCAAATTAATTATTTAAAAATCATACAATGTGATTTTCTGGATTTTTGTTTTAGATTCCGTCTCTCACAGTGTACCTATGATAAAAATTACAGACCTCTACATGCTTTGTAAGTAGGAAAACCTGCAAAATCGGCAGTGTATCAAATACTTGTTCTCCCCACTGTATGTAGTGTGGTGTGTGTATATAGAATCTTTTGAGTTTGCATAGGGCCATTGTATGTATGGAAGTATGTAAGTGTGGATGGATCTCTGTGCATCTGCGCTCACTATAAGCACCTATGTGCATCTGTGCACTCTAGTATGTAGAAGGGTACCTTTGCTTGCTTGTGTGGGTGTCTGTATAGGTCGCCATATGTTGTGTGGATGGATTTGTGTCTGTACACACATGCCTTGCAAACTCATTTTCCTTTGATCTCAGCATTTAAGGCTAGGTGAAACAAACTTGTCTTTGTGTTTAAGTGACATTATCCCATGCCTCCTTTCAGATGTATCTTCGCGGTCTCACACTTCAGACTGGTCAACTGGCCGTAACATTTTCTTTCCCCTCCACTCAACATTTATCCATTTAATGGCAAGTTTTTTTCATGGAGACGTCCCAAATGGCACCCAATTCCCTATTTAGTGCCCTACTTTTGACCACGTCCTATAGGGCTCTGGTCCAAAGGAATGTACTATGTGGGAAATAGGGTGTCATTTGGGACTCAGACAATGTCCTCTTTTGCTCTGTCTTCTCAGAACAGGCTGTTGACTCATGAGTACACAGAACGAGGGGGAAGCTGGAGAGAAATGGAGGAGGGAGAGAGAGAGAGAGAGGAGGAAGGGTGTAACTAAGGGGAAAACCAAGGAGAAAGAAGGAGCAACAGGTAGCAGAGAAGGTGTAAAGAGAGGGGGAGAAGGGAAGAATAAAGGAAAAAAGAGGCTGGACCAGAGACAAAAAGAGAGTGGTGTAGGGATAGATAGATTGGGGCAGCTGAGGAAAAGGCTGCGATTGAGAGAGAGTCAGGAAGAATGGATGGGAAACAGAGAGGGGGATGGGAAAAGTGGTAAGAAAAAGGGAACAATTTCATTAATGAAGTAAACATAAGAGAATGGTAGGAGAAGAAATGATTGGGGGATCCGGAGGTAAGGGGGAGACCCAGGTAGAACGGGGTAGGGGAGAGAGAGCGAGAGTAGAAAATGAGATGTCCGTTGCTTACGGCTAGGGATTCCCAGTAGCAACACTATTTCTATTTTTGCCACTGGCATTAAACAAAGCCTGTGTGTCTATGTATGCTAATGATTAAACCCTATACACGTCAGCAACCACAGCTAGTGAAATCACTGCAACCCTAAACAGAGAGTTAAAGTCAGTTTTAGAATGGGTGGCTAGTAATAAACTCGTCCTGAATATCTCTAAAACTAAGAGCATTGTGTTTGGTACAAATCATTCCCTAAGTTCTTGATTTGGTAAAGAATAATGTGGCTGTAGAGCAAGTTGAGGAGACTAAATTACTTGGCTCTCCCGAGTGGCGCAGCAGTGTAAGGCACAGCATCTCAGTGCTAGACGAGTCACTACAGACACCCTGGTTCGATTCCAGGCTGTATCACAACTGGCCGTGATTGGGAGTCCCATAGGGCGGCGCACAGTTGGCCTAGCGTCGTCTGGGTTTGGCCGGTGTAGGCCGCCATTGTAATTAAGAATTGGTTCTTAACCGACTTGCCTAGTTAAATAAAGGTTAAATAATAACATTTAAAATACCTTGGATTGTAAACTATCATTGTCAAAACCTATTGATTCAATGGTTGTGAAGATGGAGAGAGGTCTGTCCGTGATAAAGAGTAGTCTTTTCACAGTCTCCAAAACAAATTCATGAAAAAATACAGTATTATATAAAGTCATGATTGCACGGAACTGCCTTCCATTTCAGATTGCTCAAGTGAACAGCAAACCTGGTTTAAAAAAACAGATAAAGCAACGCCTCACGACACAACTTCTCTCCCCTATTTGACCTAAATATTTTGTGTGTATGTACTGATGTGTAGGCTATGTGTGATGCTTTCAATTTATGTAGATCTTTCCTTGAGCTGTTACTGTCTATTAATGTTCTGTATTATTTCATGTTTCATGTTTTGTGTGGACCCCAGAAAGAGTAGCTGCTGCTATCGCAACAGCTAATGGGGATCCTAATAAAATACCAAAATACTAAACACGCTTAGATCAGAAGGGGGTGTACATTGAGCTAGCAGACCCCCAAGCTCTGAGAGAAAGGTCCCCATGCTTCTGATCAAAAAATACTTCATGCTTCCCCTCAGGACAGACCATGGACTGAGTCAGCAAACATAAGATCCCTCTCTCTCTATCTGTTTCTAAAGAATCTTTCTCACTCAACACACCCTCTCTCTATCATTTTCACACTGTCTCTTTCTCTCTCTCACTCATCCTCGCTTTTCATATCTCTCACACATATCCTGTCTCTCTCTCTCTCTCTCGCTCTACATTATCTCTCACTCTGTTGCTCACACAGACAACCCTTCTTTCTCGCTCACACTGTCCCTCAACTCTTTAGCTTGCTCTCGCTCACGCGTAACTTCTATCTACCACTGTATATCTTTTGCACCCTTTATCTCACTCTCTCACCCTCTTTCTGCATTCTCTTCATCTTCCTCCGCAATCTCTCCACTCTCTCTCCTATACCCTTCTCTCTCTTTTTTCTCTTTCTCACCCTCTCTCTCTCCCTGCTCCTTTCTCCCCGCAATCTGCTTTCCTCAGTGGCGAGACACAACAGACATGAACATGCAATGACACCATAGAAAGTACATTATTCATCAGGATCAAGTGATATATCGTCTGGGCTAGGCCCATAAGAGGGTGTTATTGCCAAATCAATGTCTAGAGCTATATATAAGACACTTACTGTATATGAGTAGCAAGTGTTACTGAAAGTTTGCTGAAAAGGTAGTTTGTGTTGCAACCAGTGGTGGCTAGTGTCACTTTAAATCGGAGGTGGAGCTCATTGTAATGGCTGGAATGGAATGGTATCAAATACATGGTTTGATAGCGTTCCATTCCCTATTTTAGCCAATATTGCCATTACTGCCAGCATCCCTCAAGTATATACTGTATAAATAACGTGCCATGTACAGTATGCATTATGTAAATGTAACAGTTCTGTGATCCACGCTTGCATGTTGGCTATTTTTATTTATTTAAACTTTATTTAAATAGCCACTTGTCGGTAAAGTTCCAGAATTTTTCCTGAGATTTTCCATGGGAAGTTAAGCCCTGGAATTGTCACGGTGCGCATTAATGGGACGGTAAACGGAGCGCTGGTGAAGTGTCATCCTTTTTATTTTAAATGAGCTGTATTCACGAAGCATTCAAAATAACAAAGGAGAGTGAAACAAACTAACTATAAACACACTACAAAACAAAAACACAGTGACTTACTGGCTGAGCTGCTGGCAGTGCAGACAATCAGGAACAATGATCCACACACAGGTGGAATTGTGTGGAGCTTAAATGCTATCCCCAATCAGAGACAACGCTAGACAGCTGTCTCTGATTGGGGATGATAATCTCCCTAATGGATGTGTGAGAACTTGGTTGTGTGCCTCTCTCCTCCCCTAGGTGGGAGTAAGAGGCCTTATCACAACCAAGCCCTCACAGGAATTTGGGGATTTTTGCTTTAATTCATCAAAAAAGTTAGCTTATAACAGTGAACCTTTTTTGTGGCAATTCTAGGTATTGTGGCATATTATGGTGAAACTTTCCCCAATTCAATGGAATTGCAACCCTCTGCATGCACAGTGCATTCTTCCATCACACGTGCAGTGCACTCTTCCATCACATGCACAGCTGATTCTTAAGATCTTGCACACTAATGAGATGCTACTGAGCCCACACTACTACGCTGTCTGAGCCAAGGACTACATGCTGTCTGGCCAGTTTTGATTACAATGCTGGGTAGGGTGAATATATTTTATGACATAAATCATTTTTTGTTAAATAGTAAATAGTAGCCTACAGCAAAGTGTGTTTAAATCATTTCTAACTTGTTAACAATATCTGCTAGTTAGTTTTTGCTACCATATGGGTTTTAGCTTGCTTGAGCCTGCTAACTGAGGAGTGTTACTTCACCTGTTTCCATACATGTTTAATTTTTAAACATTTATCTTACAAAGGAGTTGTTTAATCTAACTGCTTAACTATTTATCTGTACATGGAATTGTATTTGTTTGTTTTTTTTACTCATTTTTAAAAAATCTGTGTCTAGAGCTATGTGGGGAGACATTTCACTACAATGTAGAAGGAAAAGCTGTGTATATTTGCAAATACTGTGCCAAATCATATGTGAATAATGCAACAAAGATGAAGAATTATCTATCCAAGTGCATAAAGTTCCCTCAGCGCTCACAACAAGCAACCTGTGACAAAAGTCCCTCTACTTCTATTCGAGGTGAAAATGATGAATCAGACACCTTATCGATAGCAACAGCTCATGGTCTCAATGGAGGAACGTAGTCAGAGAAATGCTGATGAATGTCTTGCTCGAGCTATGTATGCAACTGGTTCACTTCTGATGCTCACAGGCAATGTGTATTGGAACAGATTTCTGAATGTTCTTTGCCCAGCATACACCCCTCAACCAGACATGCTTTATCTACTCATTTGCTGGATGCAGAGTTCAACAGAGTTCAAGTGAAGGTCAAGCAAATCATAGAGAAAGCAGACTGTCTTGCAATCATCTCTGATGGGTGGTCGAATGTTCGTGGGCAAGGAATAATTAACTACATCTCCACCCCTCAACCAGTATTCTACAAGAGCACAGACACAAGAGAAAACAGACACACCGGTCTCTACATTCCAGATGAGCTGAAGGCAGTCATCAATGACCTTGGACCACAGAAGGTATTTGCACTGGTGACAGACAATGCTGCAAACATAAAGGCTGCTTGGTCTAAAGTGGAGGAGTCCTACCCTCACATCACACCCATTGTCTGTGCTGCTTATGCATTGAATCTGCTCCTCAAGGACATCATGGCACTGAAAACAATGGATACAATCTACAAGAGAGCCAAGGAAATGGTTAGGTATGTGAAGGGTCATCAAGGTATAGCAGCAATCTACCTCACCAAGCAAAGTGAGAAGAATAAGAGCATCTAATTGAAGCTGCCCAGCAACACCCGTTGGGGTGGTGTTGTCATCATGTTTGACAGTCTCCTGGAGGGGAAGGAGTCTCTCCAAGAAATGGCCATATCACAGTCTGCTGATATGGACAGCCCCATCAAGAAGATCCTACTGGATGATATATTTTGGGAGGGAGTGGTAAGCGGCCTGAAACTCCTGAAACCTATAGAAGTAGCCATTCCACGGATTGAGGGAGACAATGCCATCCTGTCTGATGTTCAGACTCTGCTTGCAGATGTAAGAGAAGAAATCCGCACTGCCCTGCCCACTTCACTGTTGCGCCAAGAAGAGGAAATTGCAGTTCTGAAAAATATAAAAAAGCGAGAAGTCTTCTGCCTGAAGCCCATACACGCCGCAGCGTACATGTTGGACGCCAAATATGCTGGCAAGAGCATCCTGTCTGGTGCAGAGATCAACAAGGCCTATGGTGTCATCACTACTGTGTCTCGCCACCTTGGCCTGGATGAGGGCGAGGTTCTTGGCAGTCTGGTGATGTACACTTCCAAGCAAGGGCTTTGGGATGGAGATGCAATATGGCAGTCATGTCAATATATCTCATCAGCCACCTGGTGTAAGGGACTTTGTGGATCTGAGGCTCTTTCCCCTGTTGCCTCCAACATCAGCCGCCTCAGAGCGCAACTGATCCTTTTTTGGGAAAACACACACCAAAGCACGCAACAGGATGACCAACACAAGGGTTGAAAATTGGTGGCCATCTGGGAAAATGTGAAGATGAGGCCTCAGAGTCTGATGTTCAAGAGGTGGACATTGGGGAGGTCCTGTGAGAAGACATGGAAGCCTGCGAGGAAGACAACCAAAGCTTTAGTTTCTAGACTATCATTTTACAGATGTATGTTGAAAACGTTTTAGTGAGATCCGATGGATCATTGGGGATCATTCAATATTCCCTTTCTTTTGTTGTTCAGTGAATTCATCCCATGTGAAGGGTCAACTCATTTAATTAAAGTTAAATTCGTAACTAAATCGGGTTTTTTTTATTTCTATTGGAAGGATTTAATAATTTGCAATTATGTCTTCATCTGATATGGTAAATATATCCAATGCAAAAAACATCTACATTTAAATGGTATTAATATTAATTTGCATATATTTCCGTTAATTCCCATATATTCCCGTTAATTCCCATATATTCCCATTAATTCCCATGGAAAGTTTCCACCTCTGAATATTGCCCAAAATGTTCAACCCTAGTTAAGAACAAATTCTTATTTACAATAATGCTACCTACAGTGTCAGCCATAGTAGTACGGCGCCCCTGGAGCAAATTACGGTTAAGTGTCTTGCTCAAGGACACAGACAGGTTATTTCACCTTGTCGGCTTGGGTATTCGAACCAGCGACCTTTCAGTTATTGTCCCAACGCTCTAACCTCTGGCTAACCTTGCCTGAGACCTGAAGAATTGTGTTAGCTCCACCCTGATAGAATGCCTGGCTTTTATCTCAGCGGGCTAACAGTCTTTTAATGCGTAGGAGTTTGAACCACATGCATATAAAAAGACTTCATGAGATTCTACACCCTTAGCCACTAGAATTGTCTTTGAGGTTCAGAAGAATATGCTGCAATGATACAATATGTGAGCCATAGAGAATGTGTGTAGCCACTGTATCCCCCAACCTCAGAGGCAAGCCCATTTATTTCTAATTGCCGCATTAGCATAACTGATCCACTAATTATGTTTCACACCCCAGTTATTTTTCAGGGCCTGTTTAGAAAACCCCACAGCAAGCTTGCCTCAGGGCCCAATGTCCATCGCAGGCAAGAATGGACACATGCAGGCACACAGACAGAAGTGGGCATGCACACAGGCACGCACACAGGCATAGATGTGGGCATGAACGCAGGCACGCATACACACACACTGCTGTTAGGCCACTGTTGGGCACTAAAGTGTCAACATAATTTCAAATGCATACAGTACTAACCCTATGTACGAAAACGTGTTTTACTAGCCTGAGTAACAATACCACAATTCATTTTTCACATTGTGAATTTTACAAATATTCAAATTAATGTGTTTGGTGTTGGCTTACCTTGGCCTGACAGTTTTGATAGCTCTGTAACTCTCAAGTTGAAAATTCCCTGTCAGGTAGAGAGACACGGAAGCCCAGCTAGTTTAGCTAGCCTAGCTGGCTTGGCAGTCTCAAATGGAGGTCGCAATTGAAAGTTTTCAACGCTGCAGGAGCTGTGTTTACTTTGCTTTATTCCGGGACAATGTTACCGCCCAGCAACTGTTTGCTTGCAGAGGACTACAGGGGTGAAGTGGCTACTCTTAGCAAACAAGTAGTGAACCTACACAAGCTAATGGGGAATCCACGCCCGCCTATTTTTCTTTTTCCTCTACCCCAGCAGCCGGACTCTGTTCTGGTGGAAGTGTCGCCGCCATGTCGGCTCTCCACAGCCGACTGGCCGGTACTCTGCATGGATCCCTCCCTGAAGGGGTCTCCCCCTTCCCTGGAAAATGGCGCTAGTAGGATGCTCCTGGATGACTTGATGGGATGTTTCTGATCTCGACCCAACCAACCAGCCATGGAGATATGTCACCCGCCGTGGAAGTCGAAGAAAGTGTCCTCTGGCAACGGGGCCTCCTTGGAGATGTTAACCCCGTACAGGGCACAGACCAGAAACAGCTTTGCCGCTCTGGATCCAGAGGTTCCGGCACCTTCTTACTTAGGGGCTTCCAATTCGAGATCGGATCCGGAGGTACCTGCGCCTTCATCCTCTGATCTGGCTCTCTCTCCGGTGGCTTCTACCACGGGTTCTACCTCGGTTCCCAGTGCAAAAACCCTGTGCTACCCAGGAGCACGAGTACAGGACATTACAAGGCTGCTTCCGTCAGTCAAACTACCAGGGTGGTTACAAATAGCACAGAATTGAAATCATCATGTATTGATCACATCTTTACTAATGCTGCAGAAATTTAATAAATCCATGTAGTATAGCCTACACCAATAAATCCATTATTTATTTTGGACAGGTCTAAAGAAGCATGATATGAAGAAAATGTAGTCTATTTCAGAAGAAAATAATAGCATACTCTTATTTTAGGTCCTGATGTGGCTATGCCAAATAGCTGTGGGCTACACTAGTTCATTTAGCAAACCAGATTTGCTTATAATTCCGTGGCATTCTTTTTTATTATTTTATAGTATGAAGAATACAATTGAACAAAGCTTAATAAAATATAAATAATTTCTCAATGATTTGAGGGAATGTGCAGCTATTCTGTGTTGAGCAGTTAAAAAATAAATAGTTACTCCTATGATTAATTTAGAGTTTAAATGTAACTTTAGTTGTTCTACAAACATTGGGCTATATGATTTTATATGTAATACATTGTAAGGATGCAAGATGCTCCGCAATCCGAAACATCTCTCATCACACGGCTCTCCATCACGTGATCGGGTCTTTCTCACAATCCTTATCTAATTCCGAGGTGCATATTGAAGATGTTGGAAGAACTGTCCACATTTACTTTTTGTCAGCCAACAAGATGAGTAGGCCTAATGAACAGCGAAAACACTAGCCTATGTCAATCTACCAATGGCGCCCCGTCATTCAGGTTAAGCTGTTTTGAGTACCATATTTTTAGCAAAAACATTTAAAAAAAAAATATATATATATATGTATTTTCTTTTTGAGCTTGCCTGTTTTGCATGTTATTTTGACATTAATACGTGTCACATATCAGTTTACAAACAATGTAAAAAAAAAAAAATTGTAACTATACACATTGTAGACTATGTATAGTCAGGGATCAGTGGAGCAAGTTTGGCAACCGCTGGTTTGTACTTTGTTTTGTCGCATTTTACATTTTAATATTTCAGCAGACACTCTTATCCAGAGTGACGTACAGTAGTGAGTGCATACATTATCGTACAGGTCCCCCGTGGAAATGGAACTCACAGCACTAGCATTGCAAGCACCATGCTCTATCAACTGAGCCACAAAGGACCACATGTATGAAATACAACAGGTGTAAAAATGAAATGCTGATTTACGTGCCCTTTCCCAACAATACAGAGTTTAAACGTAAGAAACATTTGCTAAATAAAAAGGAAATAGTAAGACAAAATAATCAAAACGAGGCTACAGTTGAAGTCGGAAGCTTACATACATCTTAGCCAAATACATTTCAACTTTTGGAATTTTGGCCCATTCCTCCAGACAGAACTGGTGTAACTGAGTCAGGTTTGTAGGCCTCCTTGCTCGCACATGCTTTTTCAGTTCTGGCCACACATTTTTTATAGGATTGAGGTCAGGGCTTTGTGATGGCCACTCCAATACCTTGACATTGTTGTCCTTAAGCTATTTTGCCACAACTTTGGAAGTATGCTTGGGGTCATTGTCAATTTAGAAGACCCATTTCGGCCAAGCTTTAACTTCCTGACTGATGTCTTGAGATGTTGCTTCAATATATCCACATAATTTTCGTTCCTCATAATGACATCAATTTTGTGAAGTGCACCAGTCCCTCCTGCAGCAAAGCACCCCCACAATAAGATGCTGCCACCCCAGTGCTTCACGGTTGGGATGGTGTTCTTCAGCTTGCAAGCATAACCCTTTTTCCTCCAAACATAACGATGGCCATTATGGCCAAACATCTCTATTTTTGTTTCATCAGACCAGAGGACATTTCTCCAAAAAGCGTGGTCCCATGGTGTTTATACTTGCGTACTATTGTTTGTACAGAATAACGTGGTACCTTCAGGCATTTGGAAATTTCTCCCAAGGATGAACCAGACTTGTGGAGGTCTACAATTTAGTTTCTGAGGTCTTGGCTGATTTCTTTAGATTTTCCAATGATGTCGAGCAAAGAGGCACTGAGTTTAAAGGTAGGCATTGAAATACATCCACAGGTTTTAACGAATGCCCTCCGCAGAGCTGCGGTCCCTCCTCCTCTCCAGCGCTCATCCTCGCTGGCGTTCTAACCGGCAGTCGTGGGAAGATGGTAGCAACACCCTGTGATCCACACCTGTTCCACATTGGTCATCAGCGTCACTATTTAGGACTGTCTGTTTTGGTTCACCCCTGGCGGGTTATTGTCTTTCCTTGTGTATTGCTGTTTGTATTATTAAATCTTTAATTTCGCTAAATACCTTTTGACTATTTCGCCTCTCTCACTTTCACACCTCGCAATATCACAGAATAACCCGCCCAAACCGAGGCACCTTTTTTATTTTTTCACCAGCTTGTCTTTGTCTGCACCTTTTTGATTGTTCTTTCTTTTTCACTTCATTTAATTTCAATAGGTCTCCATGGACGGGCGCGGAGAGGGAGCTGGACTACCCGGTTGGGCACCTGAGCTGGAGGAGAGACTCCAAGCCATGGAGGAACAGGTCGCTGGGTTGGTGACTGCACTCAAGGATATGATGTCCCTCATGGCGGCACGATCGGGCGGGGAGCACCAGGTGGGTTCATCTGGAGCTACAGCGTCCCCAGCACCCGATCGTGTGTAGTCTCGTCACATCCCGAGGGGAGAACTCCGGAGAAACGTCCCCGGAAAGTATGATGGCAATCCGGAGGGTTGTCGTGGGTTCCTTCTCCAGTGCAAACTGTATTTAGGCGATCAGCCTGGGTCGGACTCGGAGAAGGTTCACACGATGATTACTCTCCCCACGGGGCGTGCACTCGACTGGGCAATGGCACTGTGCTGGAGCGGGGCTGAGGAGTTAAGGTCTGTCCCTAGATTCATTGCCCAGTTCCGAGCCGTGTTTGACCATCCTGCTGAGGGACGAGATGCGGGTGAGCTGATTATTTGCCTTGAACAGGCTCGGGGCACAGCCTCAGAGTAAGCGCTGTCGTTCCGGACGTTGGCGGCCCCCAGTGGATGGAACGAGCCAGCTCTTAGGACCGCTTTTCCGCAGGGGTCTGCGGACTGAGGTCCAGATGGAGCTGGCTTGTGTGAGTCAGTCGATGACGCTGGACGCCTACATCGTCCGGGCCATTGCCATCGACGGGCAGCTCCGGGACCGTGACCAGCTTGCGCGCCGCGCGCATCTTCCCCTTCCCAGATCTGAGCCGGAGCATGAGACAATTGAGTTGGGGATAACAAGACTCTCCGCAGAGGAGAGAGAACGGCGGAGTCGTCAGGGGCTATGCCTTTACTGCTGTGAGAGAGGGCACGTCAGGAGGATGTGTCCCTCTGCCCAGGCTAGACGCAGGAAAGGGGTTAGTGGCCAGGAGGAGCAGGTGGGCACAGTAGGTGTCTTGCGTGCTGAGCGCATAGCTAGCCCTTTCTGTTGCACAGTTGTGCTTGCTGGTAACTTCACCAATCATGTGTCCACAGCTCTGATTGACTCCGGAGCTGCGGGAAGTTTCATTGACCGGACCTTGGTTGACGCTCTCCGACTGCCGCTGCTCCGTTTTGAGGTCCTCTATGCCCATTCACGCTCTGTATGGTCGACCGGTGGGGTCTGGCTCCATTACACACGTGACTCGTCCTGTCACCCTCACCATTCACGGCTGCCATCGAGAGAGACTGGAACTGTTGGTGATCTCTTCCTCCATACATCCGGTCATCTTGGGCCTGTAATTTTCATCACGGCCTTAAACCCCCGTCCCTCTTCTTCACAAAGAAGAAACTGGCTGAAGCAGGGGAGGTGGAATGGCGAATGTGACCCTGCTCCAGCGTCTCTCGGATATACAGTGGGGCAAAAAAGTATTTAGTCAGCCACCAATTGTGCAAGTTCTCCCACTTAAAAAGACGAGAGAGGCCTGTAATTTTCATCATAGGTACACTTCAACTATGAGAGACAAAATGAGAAAAAGAAATCCAGAAAATCACATTGTAGGATTTTTTATGAATTTATTTGCAAATTATGGTGGAAAATAAGTATTTGGTCAATAACAAAAGTTTATCTCAATACTTTGTTATATACCCTTTGTTGGCAATGACAGAGGTCAAACGTTTTCTGTAAGTCTTCACAAGGTTTTCACACACTGTTGCTGGTATTTTGGCCCATTCCTCCATGCAGATCTCCTCTAGAGCAGTGATATTTCGGGGCTGTCGCTGGGCAACACGGACTTTCAACTCCCTCCAAAGATTTTCTATGGGGTTGAGATCTGGAGACTGGCTAGGCCACTCCAGGACCTTGAAATGCTTCTTACGAAGCCACTCCTTCGTTGCCCGGGCGGTGTGTTTGGGATCATTGTCATGCTGAAAGACCCAGCCACGTTTCATCTTCAATGCCCTTGCTGATGGAAGGAGGTCAAAATCTCACGATACATGGCCCCATTCATTCTTTCCTTTACACGGATCAGTCATCCTGTAAAAACAGCCCCAAAGCATGATGTTTCCACCCCCATGCTTCACAGTAGGTATGGTGTTCTTTGGATGCAACTCAGCATTCTTTCTCCTCCAAACATGACGAGTTCAGTTTTTACCAAAAAGTTATATTTTGGTTTCATCTGACCATATGACATTCTCTCAATCCTCTTCTGGATCATCCAAATGCTCTCTAGCAAACTTCAGACGGGCCTGGACATGTACTGGCTTAAGCAGGGGGACACGTCTGGCACTGCAGGATTTGAGTCCCTGGCGGCGTAGTGTGTTACTGATGGTAGCCTTTGTTACTTTGGTCCCAGCTCTCTGCAGGTCATTCACTAGGTCCCCCCATGTGGTTCTGGGATTTTTGCTCACCGTTCTTGTGATCATTTTGACCCCACGGGGTGAGATCTTGCAAGAAGCCCCAGATCGAGGCAGATTATCAGTGGTCTTGTATGTCTTCCATTTCCTAATAATTGCTTCCACAGTTGATTTCTTCACACCAAGCTGCTTACCTATTGCAGATTCAGTCTTCCCAGCCTGGTGCAGGTCTACAATTTTGTTTCTGGTGTCCTTTGACAGCTCTTTGGTCTTGGCCATAGTGGAGTTTGGAGTGTGACTGTTTGAGGTTGTGGACAGGTGTCTTTTATAATGATAACAAGTTCAAACAGGTGCCATTAATACAGGTAACGAGTGGAGGACAGAGGAGCCTCTTAAAGAAGAAGTTACAGGTCTATGAGAGCCAGAAATCTTGCTTGTTTGTAGGTGACCAAATACTTATTTTCCACCATAATTTGCAAATAAATTCATAAAAAATCCTACAATGTGATTTTCTGGATTTCTTTTTCTCATTTTGTCTCTCATAGTTGAAGTGTACCTATGATGAAAATTACAGGCCTCTCTCGTCTTTTTAAGTGGGAGAACTTGCACAATTGGTGGCTGACTAAATACTTTTTTGCCCCACTGTATATCCGAGAGACGCTGGAGCAGGGTCACATTCGCCATTCCACCTCCCCTGCTTCAGCCAGTTTCTTCTTTGTGAAGAAGAGGGACGGGGGTTTAAGGCCGTGCATTGATTATCGAGGACTGAAAGAGGTAACCACGAAGTTCCGATATCCAATGCCCCTCGTTCCTGCGGCCATAGAGCAGCTAAGGGGGGGGTGCATTTCGTCACCAAGTTAGACCTCCGGAGCGCATACAACCTCGTGCGGATCCGGGTAGGAGACGAGTGGAAGACCGCATTTAGCACGGCATCGGGTCACTATGAATACCTAGTGATGACATACGGACTAGCCAATGCCCCAGCGGTATTCCAGTCGTTTCTGAATGAGGTATTTCGTGATATGTCGGGAGGTATGTGGTGGTGTATATTGACGACATTCTGGTCTACTCCCCGACATTCCCAGAACACGTGACTCACGTTCGTGCTGTCCTCCAACGTTTGTAACAGAATAATCTGTATGTAAAAAATGTGCCTTCCACCAAACGGCCGTTTCCATCCTGGGGAACCGTATTGCTCCGGAGGGGGTGAAGATGGAGGAGTTGAAGGTGGAGGAGGTCAGGTAATGGCCAGTTCCGAAGACCATCAAGGCACTACAGAGCTTCCTGGGATTTACCAACTTTTACCGCCGGTTCATCAAAGTTTTTAGCTCCATCACAGCGCCACTCACGTGGTTGTTGAAAGGACACCCTCAACGCCTCAACTGGACCTCTGGTGCCGAGAAGGCATTTCTCGACCTGAAGTTCACTACAGCGCCGTTATTACGTCACCCAGACCCTCTCAAGCCCTTCACGGTCGAGGTCGGGGTAGGGGCGGTCCTTTCCCAGCTACAGGGGAACCCGCCACTGCTCGCCACTGCTGTACCTGACAGATCATCGAAACCTGGAGTACGCCAGGGCAGCCCGGCACCTTAACCCCTGTCAGGCCCGCTGGACCTTGTTTTTTGAGCGCTTCCGGTTCACCCTGACCTACCGTCCGGGAACAGCCCTGGCCACAGCCGTGAGGGTGTGTGGCCTGGGGAGCTGGAAGGGAGGTGGACAGGGCCAGTATCAAACCTGTTAAAAAATTGGTTCAGCTCATTGGCTCTGTCCTGGGTCCCCTCCGTCTGCCCACTGTTTGACTTTTTGAAGCCAGTGATATTTCTCATACCCTTCCACAACTCTCTCACCTGGCTCTGCCTCAGATTGTCCTCCATCTTCTCCTTATACCCTCTCTTCCCCTCACCAATCCGCAACTTCAGCTCCCTCTGGACGCATTTCAATTTGTCCCTGTCCCTCTCCTTGAAGGCCCTCTTCTTCTCATTCAGCAGGGCCTTCAGGTCGCTGGTGACCCAGGGTTTATTATTTGGAACAGCGTACCTTCCTGGTGGGTATAGTGTTATCTACACAAAAATGGATATAGTCCGTTATGCAGTCAAGTCCATCAATGTCCTCCCCATGAGCCTCACAGAGCACATCCCAGTCTGTTGTTTCAAAGCATTCCTGTAGGGCCTCATTCGACTCCGGGGCCCTATCTCCTAATGGTCCTAGTGGTCGCTGGCTGCTGTTGGACCATAGGCCTGTAGAGTTTGGTGAGGTGGACAAGGTTGTGATCTGATCTACCGAGGGGATGGAGTGCCATGGAGTTGTATGCATCCTTCACATTAACATTTAACAAGTCCAGAGTTGTATTACTCCTGGTTGGGCACTTCACGAACTGTTTGAACGTGGGAAGCGTTGAAGAGAGAGATGCATGGTTAAAATCCCCCAAAATGGCAAAGAAGGCACTGGGATGCGCTGTCTGTAACCTCGCGATAGCAGAGTGGATGACGTCACACGCTGTGTTTGCGTCAGCGGAGGGCGGGATGTAAACAATAACAGCAATGGCCGCCGTGAATTCCCTCTGCAATTAGTAGGGTCTCAGGCTAACGGCTAACAGGGCAATGTCCGGGCTACAAAACTGTTCCTTAACAGTAATATGGCTCGGATTACACCATCTGTTGTTAATTAATAAAGCCAGCCCCCCTCCCTTACTCTTACCGGAAGAAACGCTATCCCTGTCCGCTCTGATGGCCTGGAAACCGCAGATAGTTTCGTTCTCTATGGGGATGTTATCATTCAGCCATGTCGCTGTAATGCACAATAGGCTAGCTTCCCGGTAGTCTCTTTACTTTAAGAAAGTAAGTCTTTAAGAAATTTCCCCCTCAGGGATCAATAAAGTATATATCTATTTATCTACAGTGGGGAGAACAAGTATTTGATACACTGCCAATTTTGCAGGTTTTCCTACTTACAAAGCATGTAGAGGTCTGTAATTTTTATCATAGGTACTCTTCAACTGTGAGAGACTGAATCTAAAATCCAGAAAATCACATTGTATGATTTTTAAATAATTAATTTGCATTTTACTGCATGACATAAGTATTTGATCACCTACCAATCAGTAAGAATTCCGGCTCTCACAGACCTGTTAGTTTTTCTTTAAGAAGCCCTCCTGTTCTCCACTCATTACCTGTATTAACTGCACCTGTTTGAACTCGTTACCTGTATAAAAGACACCTGTCTGCACACTCAATCAAACAGACTCCAACCTCTCCACAATGGCCAAGGCCAGAGAGCTGTGTAAGGACATCAGGGATGGCGCAATTATTAGAAAATGGAAGAAGTTCAAGATGACGGTCAACCTCCCTCAGTCTATGGAACCATGCAAGATCTCACCTCGTGGGGCATCAATGATAAGGAGGAAGGTGAGGGATCAGCCCAGAACTACACGGCAGGACCTGGTCAATGACCTGAAGAAAGCTGGGACCACAGTCTCAAAGAAAACCATTAGTAACTGTCACGGTGCGAATATATGGGACGATACACGGAGCGTTGGTGGAGCGTCATTCCTTCTTTATTATGTGAGTTGTAATCACGAAGCACAAGAATAATGAACGGAGATGACTAAACGAATGCTAAACAAACAAAAACACGGTGACTGACTGAGTTCTGCCACATGCAGACAAACAGAAACAAACAATGATCCACACACAGGTGGATGTGGAGGAGGAGCTAAATACTCTCCCCAATCAGAGACAACACTAGACAGCTGTCTCTGATTGGGGATCATTAATCCTCCCTCACTGACGTGAGGACTGGGTTGTGGCTCATCCACTCCCCCTGATGGGAGTTAGCGGCTTCACCACTACCCAGCCCTTACAGTAACACACTACGCTGTCATGGATTAAAATCCTGCAGCGCACACAAGGTCCCCCTGCTCAAGCCAGCGCATGTCCAGGCCCGTCTGAAGTTTGCCAATGACCATCTGGATGATCCAGAGGAGGAATGGGAGAAGGTCATGTGGTCTGATGAGACAAACATAGTGCTTTTTGTATCAGAGTCTATAGACAAAGCCTGTGGGCTTGTTTCTTGATCGAGCAGGCCCTTGATCAAGCTGGCGACGTATTTTACAGTTATTTTGACCACAGTAGGTATTAGTATCGTGATTTTGTGATAGAAACTGTTGTTGTGCGTCATCTCTCAATGCTCCAATACCTGATAACGCACCCTCAAACTGGAGTGAGTGCTGCTGTTCAAACTTGCATCAAAAGCTGTGCTCGCAAGCTCTCTGAGTTCTGAGCTTGGCAAACCAACGTGGGCTGTAGGGCCCAAGTAGGTATTGAAGTTGGGATACAATGAGTTCCCCTGATTTGTCATCCAACTTGGTCATTGTGTTAATTAAATGATCGTCTTTGGTCTGCAGCATTTGGACTAGAACATTATTGCTTTGAGTAACGTTCATCAAAACTGCATGCATGTTATCAAATTGCGCTCCCCTGTTTTATTTATTTAACCTTTATTTAACTAGTGTAATGATCTATGTTCAGAGAGGTCTCTGGAAACCTTTATGGTGTTCAGGTTTAGTGTCCAGAGACCTCTATGGACCACTCTGTTTAGTTTGGGTTTGGTCCCCAATTAGAGGCAGCTTCACCGCATTGTCTCTAATTGGGGAGCCTATTTAAGTTAATTGATTTCCCACTTGTGATGTGGGTTTTTGTGTTTGTGCTGATTGTACATTCCAGTTCGTGGTTGCGTCCTCTCCTTTTGTTTGTTGTTGTTTTCCGAATAAAAGGAATGTCTTGGTTCTACAGCTCTGCGCCCGTCTTCCAACCATGACAACTAGGCAAGTCAGTTAAGACCAAATTCTTATTTACAATGATTGCCTATACTGGGTCAGCCATAGTAGTACAGCACCCATGGATCAAATTAGGGTTAATTGACTTGCTCAAGGGCACATCAATAGGTTTTTCACCTTGTCGGCTCCGGTATTGGAAAAAGTGACCTTTCGGTTACTGGCCCAACGCTCTAACCGCTAGGCTACCTGCCGCCCTGTATATAACTAATCAGATGTATCTAGTTTGGCATGGACTTCGTCATATTTAGTTTTGGCTAAATCGAGTTGTTCCTGTAGAAGACGATTTAGTTGAAGAGATTGTGCTCGTTCGTTGCCATACGTTTTTCCCATGACTTTTAATTGTTATGTTTTCAAACGCAGTTCCTTGGCTAGCAGAATGTTTACCTCTTCTGCAATTGTTATTCGTTTCCTGGTTCTCTCCACCTGTCCCTTCATATCAGCAAGTTTCTTGCTCTTGCTTCTGTTGTGCACTGCGGTACTGGACCGATGCCAATCTCTGATGGCGAAACATCAGGGATAAACTGGAGAGAACCTTTACAAGGTTATGGGTGAGGGTTCACTAAATAGTGGGGGAATAGTGACCACCCCATCTGATAGCTTGCACATTAAGTTTGAATTAACCCGAAAGCGTTGCTGTATCTAGGCTAATGTGGAAAAGTTTCATGTCTCATTGGTTGGAACAAATCAATTTGGACCTTATCCAAATGATCAACCTGAAAAGGTTTGTTTGGCTATTTAACTTCCTTGTTCAATTGAATGAGAACGATATCCAATCAGTTGAGATTGGCTGGATATCATAAGTGTAACCAGTTGTTACAAATGTGAGAAGACGTTGGACTTCACATAGGATCCCCCCCCCCAGTAGTAGTATTGGTCTCCACAAAGTTTGCCGCTTCAGTGTTTTTATGTCAGTAGTTACTATGGTACACTGAAGAATAATTACAAGTATTCCATAAGAGTCAAAGGCTTTCATTGACAATGACATTCAGTTTATGCAAAGAGTCAATATTTGCAGTGTTGACCCTTCTTTTTCAAGACCTTTGCAATCTGCCCTGGCATGCTGTCAATGAACCTTTGGGCCACATCCTGACTGATGGCAGGCCATTCTTACATAATCAATGCTTGGAGTTTGTCAGAAGTTGTGGGTTTTTGTTTGTCCACCCGCCTCTTGAGGATCGACCACAAGTTCTCAATGAGATTAAGGTCTGGGGAGTTTCCTGTCCATGCACCCCAAATGTCGATGTTTTGTTCCCCGAGCCACTTAGTTATCACTTTTGCTTTATGGCAAGGTGCTCTATCATGCTGGAAAAGGCATTGGTCGTCACCAAACTGTTCTTGGATGGTTGGGAGAAGTTGCTCTCGGAGGATGTGTTGGTACCATTCTTTATTCATGGCTGTGTTCTTAGGCAAAATTGTGAGTGAGCCCACTCCCTTGGCTGAGAAGCAACCCCACATATGAATGGTCTCAGGATGCTTTACCGTTGGCATGACACAGGACTGATGGTAGCGCTCACCTTGTCTTCTCCGGACAAGGTGTTTTCCATATGGCCCAAACAATCGGAAAGGGTATTCATCAGAGAAAATGACTCTACCCCAGTCCTCAGCAGACCAATCCCTGTACCTTTTGCAGAATATCAGTCTGTCCCTGATGTTTTTCCTGGAGAGAAGTGGCTTCTTTGCTGCCCTTCTTGACACCAGGCCATCCTCCAAAAGTCTTCGCCTCACTGTGCGTGCAGATGCACTCACACCTGCCTGCTGCTATTCCTGAGCAAGCTCTGCACTGGTGGTGCCCCGATCCCGCAGCTGAATCAACTTTAGGAGACGGTCCTGGCGCTTGCTGGACTTTCTTGGGCGCCCTGATGCCTTCTTCACAACAATTTAACCTCTCTCCTTGAAGATCCGATAAATGGTTGATATAGGTGCAATCTTACTAGCAGCAATATCCTTGCCTGTGAAGCCCTTTTTGTGCAAAGCAATGATGATTGCACGTGTTTCCTTGCAGGTAACCATGGTTGACAGAGGAAGAACAATGATTTCAAGCACCACCCTCCTTTTAAAGCTTCCAGTCTGTTATTCTGACTCAATCAGCATGACAGAGTGATCTCCAGCCTTGTCCTCGTCAACACTCTCACCTG
This sequence comes from Thymallus thymallus, assembly GCA_023634145.1. Taxonomy (NCBI): domain Eukaryota; kingdom Metazoa; phylum Chordata; class Actinopteri; order Salmoniformes; family Salmonidae; genus Thymallus; species Thymallus thymallus. Next base: position 33,247,689 of record CM042382.1, on the reverse strand, counting down.
TGTTAACGAGACAATCACTGACATGATGGCAGCTGGTCCTTTTGTGGCAGGGCTGAAATGCAGAGGAAATGTTTTTAGGGATTAAGTTCATTTTCATGGCAAAGAGGGACTTTGCAATTAATTGCAATTCATCTGATCACTCTTCATGACATTCTGGAGTATATGCAAATTGCCATCATCAACACTGAGGCAGCAAACTTTGTGGAGACCAATACTTGTGTCATTCTCAAAACCTTTGGCCACGACTGTAGGTTAAAATCTCTCATTGGTTGGAAAAATGTAATGGTCCTTATCCAAATGATCAACCTGAAAAAGGTGTGTTTGGCAATTTAACTTCCTTGTTGAGTGGGGGATGGAGGACCAAATCAGTTAGAACTCAAGTTTACTATTACTTATTTAATATAACCTTTATTTTAGCAGGGTAAAATTATTATGGGTTACTTGTTAAACTTATTCAAAATAAACTAGTGTTTATGTCAATTCATCACAGATCACAATCCTGCAATAAAGTAATAAAGTAATTTGGGTTCTGTCTCTGTGTCTGTGCTTTTGTGTTGTATTCTTAAATAAACATTTACTTTTTGTCTAGTAGTAATCTGTTTTATTTGATAGTCACTCTCTCTTAGTATATCAGCCATGTGAGTCCATTTAGCAGATTATCATATAGCATGTATTGCAAATGCAGCCATAGGCCTACAGGATGATGGCATTACTGGCCTAATGGGCATTTGCAATGCACCCGTTGTCATCTGAAGCAGAAAATAGCAAAACTCACACATTTTTTAAATGTTGAGCTATATGTTCTGAATTTAAAATGATACCAGTAGACAATGTACAGTATGAGGCAAACCATATGTGACCCGATTTAGGAAACTAGGTGTATGTCGCAAGTCACGACTTCACAGGAGAGCTGATTGAAGGTAAAAAATATTTTTTTATCAAAATGCAGTTTCAGATATTATACGTTTCTAATTGTCAGAAAGTTATTTTCCTTGCAAGTTAAAGTTTGCTGTTAATTTTGGTTAATTTTAGCTATGATAATCAGTTTGTATAGTTACGTTACTCCATGGATTGGGATTATAGTTAATTTGTTAGCTAGCTAACGTTAACATGACATGTCTAACAAAAGACCCCAAGTTAAAGCTTGCTGTTAGCTAGCTAACGTAAGTTGAGGTTAGATGGCTGGCTTGCTAGCTAACATTAATTTACGTGTATGAAATGTGTGTAACGTTAGTGATGTTTGCTCAGAATGCCATTTCGCATTGGTAGTTAAAGCCTAATGTTAATTAGCTAACATTGAACCTATTTGGTTAACTTTAGCTAGCTATGACAATCGGTTTGTATTGCTAGTTAAAGCTTGCTGTAAGCTACCCAGCTGAAGTTCTATGGCTGGCTTGCTAGCTAACATTTAACCTATTTGGTTAACTTTAGCTAGCTATGACAATCGGTTTGTATTGCTAGTTAAAGCTTGCTATTAGCTAGCCAGCTGACGTTAGATGCCTGGCTGGCTAGTTAAGATGTGTATGAACTGTGTGTAGTGATATCTCAGAATGCAATTTTGAATCTAATATTTGTATCTGGAATGTTTATTTCAGCATCAGTAGAACACGCCTGACTCTCCTCCACCAGTCATACAAGGAGAATGGTCTAATGCCTCCCATTAAAAAGAGAGCTGGCCCCAAGCAAGCAAAGGCAACAGTGCAGTCATCAACTACATGCACCATTTCTTCACCAAATACGGAGTTGGGAAAACACGTGTGTACCTGAATTGTTATTATAACTACAGTGGCCAAAATAAGAACAAGTTTGTGCTCTGGTATTGTGCCTGGCAGACCATGCACAAGCTATACCACAGTCTGGAACTTCACTTCCTGATCACAGGCTACACCGAGTTTGCCCCTAACTGGTGCTTCGGCCTCATCAAGCAACGCTTCAGAAAGACCAGAGTGAACACTTTGAGATTGCTGGTGTTGTGAAGGACAGCACTGTGACGGGGTCAACATCCTACCGCTGGTTGGACTGAAGGATGGTACGGTGCTTGTGGAAAGCTATGGCTGGCAACAACACCTGATTCCGTTCTTCAGGCCGCTGCCACAGATCAAGCAGTACCAGCACTTCAGGTGAAAATAATTTTCATTGGATTGTATGAAGTTATTCTTCTTATCTAAACACGGGAGGTGAATTGATGTTATGCAGGGTTGTAATCTCTTCTGATTTTATTTTGTTGTTATTCCCTGTTTTACAGCTTCGAAGCCCTGGAGCCTGGTGCTGTTGTCGCCAAGGAGCGTTCAGACTGTCGGGACCAGGTTTCAGCTGCTGCGCAAAACTGACATCCTTCCTCCCATAGATGGTCTGCCTGTACAAGCAACACCTGGACAAACTTGTGTTTTTGAGAGGATCAGGGAGTTTTGCGACAAAGAGGCTATGGACATCGCATGCCCTGAACCAAAGTCAAGGGCAGGACAGAAACAGGCTCTCCAAATAAAGATTCCCTTGTTCATGCGTGGTTCGGACGGACCAGTCGTCAGCACTATCTGCAGTGCCTCTATTCAAATGACTCTCTCCTAACACACACGTCATACATTGCTGCTACTATTTTTTTTTTATTCTGCTGTGATGGATGTTTAGCAGTCTGATGGCCTTGAGATAGAAGCTGTCTCTCAGTCCCAACTTTGATGCACCTGTACTGACCTCGCTTTCTGCATGACAGCGGGCTGAACAGGCAGTGGCTTGGGTGGTTGATGTCCTTGATGATCTTTTTGGCGGTGATACAGCCCGACAGAATGCTTTCAATTTTGCATCTGTAAAGGTTTGAGGGTTTTAGGTGTTAAGCCAAATTTCTTTAGCCTCCTGAGGTTGAAGAATCTCTGTTGCTCCTTCTTCACCACACTGTCTGTCTGCGTGGACCATTTCAGTTTATCAGTGATGTGTACGCCAAGGAACTTGAATTTTTCCACCTTCTCCACTGCGGTCCCATTGATCTGGATAGGGGGGCACCCTGTTGTTTCCTGAAGTCCACGATCATCTCCTTTTTTTTTTACGTTGAGTGAGAGGTTGTTTTCCTGGCACCACACTCCCAGAGCCCTCACCTCCTCCCTGTAGGTTGTCTCGTCATTGTTGGTAATCAAGCCTACTACTGTTGTCGTCTGCAAACTTGATGATTGAGTTGGAGGCGTGCTTGGCCACGCAGTCATAGGTGAACAGGGAGTACAGGAGGGGGCTGAGCAGGCACCCTTGTGGTTTTGCACAGATCTTTAATCCCTCATCGCCTTGACTATCCGCATAGATGGGCGATTACGGGAACGACTGGGGGAGAGGAAATTTCAGTTTGCGCACGTCCAGAGATTCCACCAGGAAGGTTACCGACCTTCCCCGAGAGTCACCGAAGACGGCCGAGTCACCGCTTCCCGAGCTGATGCAGCTAGGCAGAACGGGGCTGTCACCAGTGTAACAGCAGTACAGGACCATCACGATTGGTCATTTTGTGTCCGCTTGTCCAGTAAAAGACCAGGCCCACTGGTAGGAGCGAGTACTCTGGTGGGCCATAAGGAGACTTTGTCTGATTCGTTCTCGCACGCCTTTTCATGCTATTCTGCGGTGGGGAGACCAGTCCAAATCGCTCTGGGTCCTCATTGACTCTGGGGCTGACGAGAGCTTTTTGGACATCACCCTGCCTGCCGAGCTGAACATCCCCACTCACTTACCCATGGAGATTAGTGCATTGGACGGGCGCTCTATAGGTTGGCTCCCACCCAGTTATGTGACCCTGCACCTTAGAGGCTTCTGCCCTATATACAGTGGGGAGAACAAGTATTTGATACACTGCCGATTTTGCAGGTTTTCCTACTTACAAAGCATGTAGAGGTCTGTAATTTTTATCATAGGTACACTTCAACTGTGAGAGACGGAATCTAAAACAAAAATCCAGAAAATCACATTGTATAATTTTTTAATAATTAATTAGCATTTTATTGCATGACATAAGTATTTGATCACCTACCAACCAGTAGGAATTCCGGCTCTCACAGACCTGTTAGTTTTTCTTTAAGAAGCCCTCCTGTTCTCCACTCATTACCTGTATTAACTGCACCTGTTTGAACTTGTTACCTGTATAAAAGACACCTGTCCACACACTCAATCAAACAGACTCCAACCTCTCCACAATGGCCAAGACCAGAGAGCTGTGTAAGGACATCAGGGATAAAATTGTAGACCGGGAGGGGCTACAGGACAATAGGCAAGCAGCTTGGTGAGAAGGCAACAACTGTTGGTGCAATTATTAGAAAATGGAAGACGTTCAAGATGACGGTCAATATCCCTCAGTCTGGGGCACCATGCAAGATCTCACCTCGTGGGGCATCAATGATCATGAGGAAGGTGAGGGATCAGCCCAGAACTACACGGCAGGACCTGGTCAATGACCTGAAGAGAGCTGGGACCACAGTCTCAAAGAAAACCATTAGTAACACACTACGCCGTCATGGATTAAAATCCTGCAGCGCACGCCAGGTCCCCCTGCTCAAGCCAGCGCATGTCCAGGCCCGTCTGAAGTTTGCCAATGACCATCTGGATGATCCAGAGGAGGAACGGGAGAAGGTCATGTGGTCTGATGAGACAAAAATAGAGCTTTTTGGTCTAAACTCCACTCGCCGTGTTTGGAGGAAGAAGAAGGATGAGTACAACCCCAAGAACACCATCCCAACCGTGAAGCATGGAGGTGGAAACATCATTCTTTGGGGATGCTTTTCTGAAAAGGGGACAGGACGACTGCACCGTATTGAGGGGAGGATGGATGGGGCCATGTATCGCGAGATCTTGGCCAACAACCTCCTTCCCTCAGTAAGAGCATTGAAGATGGGTCGTGGCTGGGTCTTCCAGCATGACAACGACCCGAAACACTTAGCCAGGGCAACTAAGTAGTGGCTCCGTAAGAAGCATCTCAAGGTCCTGGAGTGGCCTAGCCAGTCTCCAGACCTGAACCCAATAGAAAATCTTTGGAGGGAGCTGAAAGTCCATATTGCCCAGCGACAGCCCCGAAACCTGAGGGATCTGGAGAAGGTCTGTATGGAGGAGTGGGCCAAAATCCCTGCTGCAGTGTGTGCAAACCTGGTCAAGAACTACAGGAAACATGTGATCTCTGTAATTGTAAACAAAGGTTTCTGTACCAAATATTAAGTTCTGCTTTTCAGATGTATCAAATAATTATGTCATGCAATAAAATGCAAATTAATTACTTAAAAATCATACAATGTGATTTTCTGGATTTTTGTTTTAGAGACCGTCACTCACAGTTGAAGAGTACCTATGATACAAATTACAGACTTCTACATGCTTTGTAAGTGGGAAACACTGCCGATTTTGCAAGTTATCAAATACTTGTTCTCCCCACTGTACATATGAGATGAGTAATGAAAAATTAATTAATTAAAAACATTATTAAATGTTATTAAAAAGGCCAGTGATTTCAAGTCTATGAATATAGGGCAGCAGCCTCTAATGTGCTGGTGGTGGCTATTTAACTGTCTGATGGCCTGTTTTTCAGTATCTTGGTCCCAGCTTTGATGCACCTGTACTGACCTCTCGTTCTGGATGTTAGCGGGGTGAACAGGCAGTGTCTCGGGTGGTTGTTGTCTTGATGTTCTTTTTGGCCTTCCTGTGACATCGGGTGCTGTAGGTGTCCTGGAGGGCAGCAACACCTTCTGGAGATTCCTACGGTTGGGTTGCGGGCGGTGCAGTTGCCGTGCCAGGTGGTGATATAGGCTAAGAGGATGTTCTCAATTGTGCATCTGTAAAAGTGTGTGAGGGTTTTAGGTGCCAAGACAAATTTCTGTCGTTGTGCGTGGAACATATCAGTTTGTCAGTGAAACTTTTCACCTTCTCCACTGCGGTCCCGTCGATAGGGGGGTGCTCCCTCTGCTGTTTCCTGAAGTTCACGATCAGCTCCTTAGTTTTGTTGACGATGAGTGACAGGTTATTTTCCTGGCACCACACTCCCAGGGCTCTCAGCTCCTTGGTAATCAGGCCTACTACTATTGTCGTCTGCAAACTTGATGATTGAGTTGGAGTACAGGAGGGGGCTGAGCACGCACCCTTGTGGGGACCCAGTGTTGAGTATCAGCGAAGTGGAGGTGTTTTTTCCTATCTTCACCACCTGGGGGCGGCCCATCAGGAAGTTCAGGACCCAGTTGCACAGGGTGAGGTTCAGACCCAGGGCCTCGAGCTTAATGATGAGCTTTGAGGGTACTATGGTGTTGAATGCTGAGCTATAGTCAATAAACAGCATTCTTACATAGGTATTCCTCTTGTTCACATGGGATAGGGCAGTGCGCAGTGTGGTGGCGATTACATCGTCTGTGGATCTATTGGGGCGGTAAGCAAATTGAAGGGGATCTAGGGTGTCAGGTTAGGTAGAGGTGATATGGTCCTTGACTAGTCTCTCAAAGCACTTCATGATGACAGAAGTGAGTGCATAGTCATTTAGTTCAGTTACCTTTGCTTTCTTTTTTTTACAAATTTGGGCAGATGGATATGTAATCTTCACTTCAACACTATTGACAGATAAAGGTTACCCAATTTAAGAAATCACACACAAAAAAAAACCGTATTAAATTAAAATAAACAAAAATGCCTTTTCCTTATGGGGAAAAAGTTAGTACACCCCTACCTTTAACATCACATCAAATGGCTAAAATTAGAATTAGGTTTACCAAAACAAGTGCAAATGATTAGAAAACATTAGAGAGAAACTTCCATAAAGATAAGAAAATTGGTCTGGTTTGGTCTTAACCATATGGGTGTGTGGTAACACATCATTCAAAGATGATGCCCATGATGATGCCCATGAGTCTGGGAGGGTTTTTGAAGTACATCATTCCACTGTCTGATGACAATTCCAGAGTGGCAAACTACCTAGGACATGTCGTCCCACCAAAGTCAGTCCAAGAGCTGACCGAAAGATGCTCATAGAAGTCTCTAAGAACCCCAGGGTAACATCAAAGGATCTACAGGCCTCTCTTGACACAATCACTTCAGCCAGTCTGCGCATGCGCTGAGGACGCGGCTAGGGATGCGTCTAGGGATTCTACAATGTAGAAAAGAGTAAAAATAAAGAAAAACCCTTGAATGAATAGGTGTGTTCAAACCTTTGACTGGTACTGTATATACAGTAGGTATATTATAGAATTCAAGAATTATGTTTAAAATGTCCATAAAAGTGTGGTTAATTTATGTACATTTTACTGTTTCAAAAATATATTGTTAATAAAAAGCTGTTCAGTCACCTACTGCATTAACAGCTCCGGGCGTTTGGCCTGCCGCCCAGCGCTAGGTATGCTTTGCCAGCTACAACATTGATGCTATTGGGGGGGACTGCAGCAATGAGATTGCAGGATTTCATCACATGATTTTCCCAGTACAAAATAAAGGACCATCCTGCGGCGTTGAAATGAATGCCCAGACATTCTGGGTCTGCTCTATCAGGTACTGAACAGATGACACTAAAGAGAACATAGTGAACACAGATCTGCGACTGAGGATAGTGCCTAGGGCAGGGTTTTCCAACTCTGATCTTGTAGAGCTACTTGGTGCAGACTTTTGTTCCTGCTCAGCACCAACATACTGTACCTGTCTCAAGGGTGGAGGAAATAGGGCTCCATCATTGAGAGAACACCGCCAACATGAATTTTTGACTAAGGACTGTCGCTCATAAGACAATGGTTTTGATGAATACCGTGGATAAATGTTGTTGTTAACAGATAATTTGGAGGTGTTTATTGTTTGCCTCTGTGAGCCAAACCCCATTGTTTTATTCTTTTGAGTGACGAGACTACTTTCTGGGCTAACCCAATCAAAATGCTAAAAAATGCTATTGCCTCATACTGTGCAGAGGAATGGTTGAATGATAGATACAGATACCATGATTTTCCCTGAGTTGGATGGATGCCTTCACTGTACCTGTAAGTATGCCGCTGTTGATCCTCCTCTTCATCTGAAGTATTAAGAGGGATTATACTAGCTGGATAAAGGCCTAAACTCATCAAAGGTGAGCATGCCTGCGTTTCCTTTTAGAATGCATTGTTTTGAATTATAATGACCCAACCTCACTCAATTAGAACGTCTCTATTTTTGCGTTTTTATCGCTGGCACTGTAGTCACAAAAAACAATAAACGTTGTTGTTCACTTTTTTTCTAGCTCATTTGAATTGGAAGAGGTTGAGGCTTTACCATACATGATAAATTAGTCCAATTAATCCACTTGTGGAAATACAAAATTGCTATGAGCAAAGATGATTGGAGATAAGGACTATCCTGCTTGCGTACAATCACAGCTCTGCCTGTCCGCCTCGCTCTGCTAGCTCCGCCCGCCCACTTTTGAGTTTTGCTCTTTTACATTTACTGACATCAAAATGGAATTTCCATTGATTTGGTAAAAACAAATTACTGAAATGGTGCCGGTGGAGATGGCTGCCGTTCTACAGGCGTCAAACCAATTGTGCTACTATGTGTTATTTGTAACTTATTTTGTACATAATGTTTCAACCACAGTCTCTTACCACCGAAAAGAGCTTCTGGATATGAGGATAGCGATTACTCACCTCGGACTAGACGACAAGTTTTTGTTCAACGAGTCGGAAGGGAAGGAAGGATGTACTTCAAACATCCGACAAGGCCAAAATCCCAGTGATTCACAGAAGAAAGAGACAGAGATATCGGGGACGCAGGTCGGGGTGCCTTGTAAGGATCTGACGGCGAGTGGGTAATTTGCCTTTACAATCAGTATTGCTAGCCAACATACAATCATTGGAAAATAAATTAGACAAGGTACGATCATGAATATCCTACCAACGGGACATTGAAAACTGTAATATCTTATGTTTCATTGAGTTGTGGCTGAACGACGACATGAATAACATACAGCTGCCTGGTTTTAAGCTTTTTTGGCAGGATAGAACAGCGGCCTCTGGCAAGACAATGTATATGTATATTTGTAAACAACAGCTGGGGCACGAAATCTAAGGAAGCCTCAAGGTTTTGATCGCCTGAGGTAGAGTATCTCATGATAAGCTGTAGACCACACTATTTACCAAGAGAGTTTAACAATATTTTTCTTTGCTATCTATATACCACAACAAACCGATGCTGGCACTAAAACCGGACTCAATGAGCTGTGTACGGCCATTAGCAAACAGGAAAATGCTCATCCAGAGGTGGCGCTCCTAGTGGCCAGGGACTTTAATGCAGGGAAACTCAAATCTGTTTTACCTCATTTATATCAGCATGTTAAATGTGCAACAAGAGGGAAAAAAACTCCAGACCACTTTTACTCCACACACAGAGTCGCGTACAAAGCTCTCCCTCGCCCTCCATTTGGCAAATCTGACCATAATTCTATCCTCCTGATTCCTGTTTACAAGCAAAAACTAAAGCAGGAAGCAGCAGTGACTCTGTCAAAAAGAAAGTGGTCAGATGAAGCAGATGCTAAGCTACAGGACCATTTTGCTAGCACAGACTGAAATATGTTCCAGGATTCTTCCAATGGCATTGAGAAGTACACCACATCAGTCATTGGCTTCATCAATAAGTGCATCGATAACGTCCCCCCCACAGTGACCGTACGCACATAGCCCAACCAGAAACAATGGATTACAGGCAACATCCGCACTGAGCTAAAAGGTAGAGCTTCCGCTTTCAAGGAGCAGGACTCTAACCTGGAAGAAGGTAGCCTAGTGGTTAGAGTGTCGGGCCAGTAATCGAAAGGTCGCTGGTTCGAATACCTGAGCTGACAAGGTGAAAAAAACCTGTGTTTCCTTGAGCAAGACACTTAACCCTAATTTGCTCCAGGGGCTGACCCTGTAGATAGGCCGTCATTGTAATAAGAATGTGTTATTAACTGACTTGCCAAGTTAAATAAAGGTTGAAAAAAATATTAGAAGAAATCCGACAAACCATCAAATAGGCAACAAGTGTCAATACAGGACTAAGATTGAATCGTACTACACCGGTGCCGATGCTCGTCAGATGTGGCAGGGTTTGCAAACTATTACAGACTACAAAGGTAAGCACAGCCACGAGCTGCCCAGTGACCCGAGCCTACCAGATGAGCTAAATGACTTCTATGCTCGCTTCGAGGCAGGTAACACTGAAACATGCATGAGAACATTAGCTGTTCCGGACGACTGTGTGATCACTCTCTCCGTAGCCGATGTGAGTAAGACCTTTAAACAGGTCAACATTCACAAGGCAGCAGGGCCAGACAGATTACCAGGACATGTCTTCACTGACATTTTCAACTTGGCCCTGACTGAGTCTGTAATACCAACATGTTTCAAGCAGACCACCATAATGTTCTTGGGCATAGGGACTAAGGTAACCTGACTAAACATCAAAACCATTATCCAAGAAACCCTAGACCCACCCCAATTTGCATACCGCCACAACAGATCCACAGATGATGCAATCTCTATTGCACTCAACACTACCCTTTCCCACCTGGACAAAAGGAACACCTATGTGAGAATGCTATTCATTGACTACAGCTCAGCCTTCAACACTATAGCGCCCTCAAAGCTCATCACTAAGATAATGACCCTGGGACGCAAAGCACTACAGAGGGTAGTATGTACGGCCCAGTACATCACTGGGGCCAAGCTTCCTGCCATCAAAGACCTCTAAAATGTCAAAGACTCCAGTCACCCTAGTCATAGACTGTTCTCTCTGCTACCGAACTGCAAGCAGTACTGGAGCGCCAAGACTAGGTCCAAAAGGCTTGTTAACAGTTTCTACCCCCAAGCCATCAGACTCCTGAACAGCTAGACCACTCTTTTACGCTGCTGCTACTCTCTGTTTATTATATGCATAGTCACTTTAACTCTACCTACATGTACATATTACCTCAATTACCTCGACTAACCGGTGCCCCGCACATTGACTCTGTACCGGTACCCCTGTACCTGGTCTAAGACACTGCATCTCATTGGTAGAGGCATCACTACAGACAACCTGGTTCGGCTCCAGACTGTATCACAACCGGCTGTGATTGGGAGTACCATAGGGCGGCACACAATTGGCCCAGCGTTGTCCGAGTTGGGCCGGTGTAGGCCATCATTGTAAATAAGTTCTTAACTGACTTGCCAAGTTAAATAAAGGTTAAATAAAAAACAATCTAAAATATATAGCCTCACTGTGGTGACTTTAATTATATATATTTTTTTCTTAAAACCTCTTAAAGCATTGTTGGTTAAGGGCTTCAAGGTAAGCATTTCACTGTAACATCCCACATCATGAAGACACTGGAAAGGTTAGTCCTCGCTCACCTCAGACCCCTGGACCCCCTGCAGTTCGCATATCAGTGCAACATCAGGGTGGATGATGCAATCATCTACCTTTTGCAGAGGGCCTACTCTCACCTGGACAACGCAGGTTGCACTGTGAGGGTTATGTTTTTTGACTTCTCCAGTGCCTTCAACTCCATTCAGCCCCTGCTACTGTGTGAAACGATGAAGAGGATGAAAGTGGAAGCACCCTTAGTCTCCTGGGTCACGGACTACCTGACCGGTAGGCCACAATTTGTGCGACTACAGAGCTGTGTGTCAAAACGGGCAGTGAGCAACACAGGGGCCCCCCAGGGAACAGTCCTGTCCCCCTTCATGTTTACCCTCTACACCTCGGACTTCAGATATAACTCTGAAACATGCCACCTACAGAAGTTTTTAGATGACTCCGCAATTGTAGGGTGCATCAGGGGTGGGTAGGATGATGGTGGTGGACATCAGGAGAAACCAGGCCCAACTGACTGCAGTCCCTATACAGGGGATGGATGTGGAAATGGTTGGGTCCTGGGAGTCCATATGGATGGCTGGAATGGGCTGGTAACACCGGGGCTCTGTACAAAAAGGGCCAGAGCCGACTCTACTTTCTGAGGAGGCTCAGGTCCTTCAACGTGTGTAGTAAACTACTGCATACCTTCTACCAGTCTGTGCCATCTTTTTTGCAATGGTGTGCTGGGGCGCCAACATACAGGCAGGTGATGCTTCTCGGGTAAATAAGCTGATCAGGAAGGATAGCTCTGTTCTGGGGATTAGCCTTGACACTCTAGAGGAGGTGGCGGAAAGACAGATCCTGGCCAAACTGCTGGTCATCATGGACAACGTCACCCACCCTCTGCATGCCATGGTTATGACGCAGAGGAGCACCTTCAGTCACAGACTGATCCCACCACGGTGTGCCAGAGAGCGCTACAGGAGGTCCTTCCTGCCAGCGGCTATTAGGACTATTTAATGCCTCACCGGGGTGCCGTGCCGTCGGCAACATAGACCTGGAACTGTTAGGACCAAGTTTAACAATTATGCATCCATCCGTGAGTAACTCTGGTCTGTAATCACTCATTCACTCAGGACTTATTTATTAATTCAGGTCTGTATATAGATATTCATGTACAGTTGTTATATCATATCACATGCAATATGGTAAGTAATTCTTGGACTGAACTTACGTAGTCGTTCACTCAGGAATGCATATTAGTATCCTGTCAGTTGTATCTTTTTTCATTGCTTTTAGTATATCGAATGTGCAATACGTGTATTTATCTGTAATTAAACCCTGCACTAAGGACTGTATTTTAAGGGAATTACTATTATTACCCTAAATTATATCATACACACATTTAGCTATTAAAGTATCTCTTCCTGTCATTTACCTGTACAGTTAATTTAACCATGCAAATTATTCACTTATCTGTTCATTTAACCAGACTGTATATTAAGTAAACTATTATTACCCTCACTTATATCATACGCACTTTTAGCTGTTTAAGTATTTCTCTGCCAGCGACCTGTATAGTATAGTTAACCATGCAAATACTCCTTATTTATCTATAACAACTTGGAATATTTTAATTTTTAAAAATTCACCTAACACTAAGAATGTATAGTGTACATATTCAGCCATCAACCCATACTATTCTTTTAATAGCTTTTTTGCACTCCAGACATCTTGTATTTTTATACTTTTTCATACTGCCACTCTATGTATCATGTATCGTGTATCTGTCTTTTGTGTATTTTCGTTCTGGCATTTTGCACCTGCCCGGTGTTTTATCTATCTATCTATCTATCTATCTATCTATCTATCTATCTATCTATCTATCTATCTATCTATCTATCTATCTATCTATCTATCTATCTATCTATCTATCTATCTATCTATCTAATGTCTACACCTGCCGGCGCATGTGACAAATACAATTTGAGTTCTTCTATACACTATCTACTGATTTGTATGTAATAGTTGAGATACCAGTAGTTACCATACAGTATTATCCTCCTATGCATGCTGTAACTGAAAGTATTTCTACATTCCAGATTAACCACTTACGCCTATACACACTTCGGCCGACATTTTCGTAGTGCAAAGAATTGTGCAAAATTTCCCATAATCCTCATTATAATATGGCAGCGTGATTTAATTTGAAATGTTTCTTCAACAGTGTGTGTTATAAAGGTGATATGTATCCATTTCTCAGTTTACTAAACTGTAGTTAAATAATAATCTCCTAATAACACGCATTATTGAAAGGATTTGGATATGTTCAAACAAAATCACGTTTTCTGGGAAGGCGGGGCTTAAAATGCAGACGTGAACTGTGCTCATGAAAAAACATCCGACGCAGACACCTAGGCTCACCTCGTCCTACATCTTTAATACTTTGTGTCCTTTTTTCTGTTGTTTCATCTCAAGCTCGAAATCCATTTCCTGACCGACTTCTCACTCATTCTTCATCGTCCTCCTCCTCAACCCCTGCATTCAATCGCCCTTGTTTGTCTCAACCATGCAATATTTTAGAACACTATAGATGGTATGGCTGACAACATCACTAAAGATGATGCACACGCACGATCACGTAGCTAGCAACAATGACAAAAAGCTGCCTTGTGGGGAATCATAGGTGGCTCGTTTCAGCTCGTTTCAGCTCGTATGTTGTTATTGATACCATGTCTAGTTTTGAGGTGTTTTGACTTTGTGTTGGATCCCTAATTAGAGGCAGCTGCAGTGCATTGTCTCTAATTAGGGATCCTACATAGGTTTGTATGTTTCACACTGGGGTGTGGGTCGTTATATATTTCGCAAGTCACCGGTGAGACGTAAGTGTGCTACGTTCCGTCTATATATCGTGTTTATTTTGAAAGTTACGTTTGTATATCGTGTTTTATTTGTGTGTGTAGTTCGGTTATTTAAATTGAATAATCAGTAAATAAATAATGTCGAACTACAATCCCTCTGCTGCGCCTTGGTCTGTGTATGCACCCTCTCGTGACAGAATGACCCACCAGAACGAGTCCAAGCAGCGTAACTGGGGAGAGACGGAGAGAGAGGAAGTGCCGCGTAATGAACAGGGCTCAAGACGGCGGGCTCTTCGCATCCCCAGTTATCTTGGGGAGGGGCTATGGGGGTGGTCTGGTGTAGAGGAAGAGGCGCCAGTACCACTCTCCAGGTGGCATTCGCCGAGGCCGGAAAATAAGTGGGGGGCGAAGTGCCAGGAGGAGTTGAGCATGGTGGAATATCTAAAGAGGGAATATAGGAGTATATGGGAGCTAGGCTGGCGTAAGATGGAGGAGTGTGAGAGCGAGAGGAGGGAGCTGGAGTTAGTGGTGCTCAAGGTGAGCATCCCCAGTCCGGGTCCGGTCGTCGGCTCCACTCCCATGCCAGAGCAGTCCGCTTCACCGATGTCCAGTCCGGGTCTGGACCTCTGCTCTACTCCCCGCACCCGACCTCCAGTGCGTGCGGCCAACCAGGTGCTTCCAGTGCCGGCTCCACGCATCCGACCTCCGGTGCGCCTCCCCAGTCCGGTACGTCCCGTGCCGGCTTCCCCCAGTCCGGTACGTCACGTGCCGGCTCCCCGCACCCGACCTCCAGTGCGTGCGCCCAGCCAGGTGCTTCCTGTGCCGGCTCCACGCACCCGACATCCGGTGCGCCTCCCCAGTCCGGTACTTCCCGTGCCGGCCCTCCGTAGCCCGGAACCTCCAGCGAAGGTCCGCAGCCCGGAACCTCCAGCGAAGGTCCGCAGCCCGGAACCTCCCGAAGTCAACACCGCTCTGTGGTTGGAACATACCGCTCCACCGGTGCCAAATCCGGGTCCAGCCGTCTGCTCCGCTCCTAAGCCAGAGCAGTCTGCTCCACCGGTGCCCATTCTGGATCCAGCTGTCTGCTCCGCTCCAGAGCCTGAGAACTCCGCTCTACCGGTGCCCAGTCCTGGTCCGGCCGTCTGCTCCGCTCCAGTGCCAGAGCAGTCCGCTCCACCGGTGCCCAGTCCGGACCCGGTTGTTTTCCCCACTTCATGGCCGGAGCCGTTTACCTCACCAGTGCCCAGTCCGGGCCCGGTTATTTGCCCCGCTCCATGGCCGGAGCCGTTTGCCCCACTGGTGCCCAGTCCAGGCCCGGTAAAGGGTACCGCTCCATGGCCGGAGCCGTTTGCCCCACCTGTGCCCAGTCCGGGCACGGTTAATGGTCCCGCTCCATGGCCGGAGCCGTTTGCCCCACCGGTGCACAGTCCGGGCCCGGTTAATGGTCCCGCTCTATGGCCGGAGCCGTTTGCCCCACCGGTGCCCAGTCCGGGCCCGGTTGTTTTCCCCGCTCCATGGCCGGAGCCGTTTACCCCACCGGTGCCCAGTCCAGGTCCGGTAAAGGGTCCCACTCCATGGCCGGAGCCGTTTGCCCCACCTGTGCCCAGCCCGGTCATAAGGAAGGGGCATGGGAAGAAACTGTCCACTTCACCGGAGCCAGAACCGCCACCGTGTTTTTTTTGTTGGCGTCCGGGAGTCTGCGCCTTGGTGGGGGGTTACTGTCAGGCTCTGGCCATAGAGAAGCCTATTTGCTTCTCTATGTAGCCATGGTCAGAGTCTGACAGGTCCTTTCTTTCTGTTTCTGGTGGTGGTTTGTGTTGGATCCCTAATTAGAGGCAGCTGCAGTGCATTGTCTCTAATTAGGGATCCTACATAGGTTTGTATGTTTCACACTGGGGTGTGGGTCATTATATATTTCTATATTTCTAATCTTCTAATTGAACGCAGCGTCAAAGTGGACAGAACTTTCACTGCCTGCATGCACGCCCGGCTTCGGTTGGGTCATTATCATTCAAAACAATGCATTTTAAAAGAAACCACATGCACACTTTGGTGAGTATAGGTCATTAAAGGAAAGATTCACTCATTTCGAGTGTTTATATATTTTTGTGCATCTCTGAGTGATGTTCTATCGATTCCAGGGTCATTTCATGTTTATCTGAGCTATTGCCATTCAAGGAGGCAGATATTACGTGGCATTGCGATAAAGCCGCTCTCACTAAAGAAACATTATGATATGATGAAAATGTAGCCTATTTCAGAATAATGTTAGGCCTTGATCTGGCTGTGGGATACACTAGTTAATTTAGCAGACAAGACTTTATTATAATTCCTGTGGCATTATTTTAGATTATTTTATAGTTAAAAGAATTCAATTGAACATAGCTGAATAAAATAGAAAGGATACAGTATGTTTCCAAAACGATTTCTGGCTGTTCTGTGTTGAGCGATTAATAAAGTAATAATTTGAAACAGGTCCCCCTATATGCTTAATTTATTTATGCAGCTTTAGATACCAAACTTAGGCTATACGTTTTGATTTCTAATACATTCTAAGGCTGCATGACGTGACTATAATGATTATTTGAAAAAAGTTGCATGAAAAGCATGTGCTCTGCTCTGTTTCTTGCGCAGGCTGCACACACTTTATCAGTCTCTCATTCACTATTTGATAAGCACTTGATAATATTCTCACCAATCAGACTATTCTGAATTTAATCTAGTCTTTACATATAGGCTATATTTTACATATAGCCTACTAATATAGGATGTGTGGATTATTTTTTATTTTTTAGAATGGACCACAAATAAATCATGTTAGATCATTAGCCTGCACTCAAATAGAGAAGGGAGGTTATGTGCGATTATGTTTATGATGTGCCAGGAAGGCTACACAGGTCTTAAAGCAGATTAATATGCTTAATTTTAAGAATTGAGCAATAAATATAGTAGCACAAGAAAGCTGGGATCCTCATTTAAATAGTGGCCAGTCTAAAATCTGTTTTTCACATATGATGACTGGGCTTATAACAACATGTTTCACTAGGCACTGTAGGCTATGGGCTCTCCAACCCTGTTCCAGGGGTCCTAGGCCACGCTTAGTGTTATTTGGCCACTTTAGTTGTGATACATACCTGGTCAAAACCTATAGGCCTATGGGCTAGGCTACATGATACATGTGACTATGATTTGAAAAAGTCGTTAAAAAAAATGCATGGCTATTTCCTTCTTTAGACTGCGCACCCTGAGCATCATTCACAAGGGATAATATTCTCACCCATCAGACTATTCTCAATTGAATCTTGTCTTTACATATACTAAACAATATATACTAAATTAGTTTTGATTTAGAATGAACCATTATCATGCCACTGTCGGAATGGGCAAGGGGAAGAAAGACATCATCCATATGCACTTGAATAGCAAATGGAGGACGCTTTCCCATAGTTGATTTTCATGCCAGCTAGGGAGGCTCCTCCGGTTGTAAAGCGAAGCAATGTGCTTAATATAAGGAAAGTTGAGAAATAAATATAGTAGGCCTTGCCTATAAAAAAAACGATGGGATCTTCCTATTTTTTTGTGTTTAATACAGTATAAGGAAAGTTGAGACATTAAATATAATAGGCCTAGCCTATAGAAAGCTGATGGAATAGAGGCCATCAAAACTGTTTTCTCATAGCAGAGCCTATAGAAATGTTGTGCAACATGGGCACTTATTTCATTCCATGTGTCAACGAACTATGAGGAGCTGCCTCAGCTGCGCAACAGGTGATCCTATTCCGCTCAAACTCTGAATGCCAGGGCTCTCGTGCAGTGCTTGATTTGATTTTCGATTGCATTTGCATTGATGTCAGAGTTACAGTGGCAAGAAAAAGTACAGTATGTGAACCCTTTGGAATTAAATAGGTCATAAAATTTGATCTGATCTTCATCTAAGTCACAACAATAGACAAACACAGTCTGCTTAAACTAATAACACACAAACAATTATACGTTTTCATGTCTTTATTGAACACACCATGTAAATATTAATAGTGCAGGGTGGACAAAGTATGGATTTAATAACTGGTTGACCCTCCTTTGGCAGCAATAACCTCAACCAAATGTTTTCTGTTTTTGCGGATCAGGTCTGCACGGACAGGAGGAATTTTAGGCCATTCCTCTTTACAAAACTGTTTCAGTTCAGCAATATTCTTGGGATGTCTGGTGTGATCCGCACTCTTGAGGTCATGCCAAAGCATCTTAATCGGGTTGAGGTCAGAACTCTGACTGGGCCACTCCAGAATGGGTATTTTCTTCTGTTGAAGCCATTCTGTTGTTGATTTACTTCTGTGTTTTGGGTCGTTGTCCTGTTGCATCACCCAACTTCTGTTGAGCTTCAATTGGCGGACAGATAGCCTTACATTCTCCTGCAAAATATCTTGATACATATTTCCATCGATGATAGCAAGCTGTCCAGACCCTGAGGCAGTAAAGCAGTGTTGTGTGTTCCTTCCAAACAACTCAACTTTAGTTTCATCTGTCCACAGAATATTTTCCCAGTAGCGCTGTGGAACATCCAAGTGCTCTTTTGCAAACTTCAGCAGCAATGTTTTTTTTGGACAGCAGCGGATTCTTCTGTGGTGTCCTCCCATGAACACCATTCTTGCTTTATTAGAGATGTTAGCATGTTCCAGAGATTTATGTAAGTATTTAGCTGACACCAAAGGGTTCTTCTTAACCTCAATGAGCATTCTGCACAGTGCTCTTGCAGTCATCTCTAGGGAGAGTAGAAACAGAGCTGAACTTTCCTGATTTATAGACAATTTGTCTTACCGTGGACTGATGAACATCAAGGCTTTTAGAGATACTTTTGCAACCTTTTCCAGCTTTATGCAAGTCAACAATTCTTAATCTTAGGTCTTATGGGATATCTTTTGTTCGAGGCATGGTTCACATCAGGCAATGCATCTTGTGAATAGCAAACCCAAATTTTATGAGTGTTTTTTATAGGGCAGACAGCTCTAACCAACATCTCCAATCTTGTCTCATTGATTGGACTCCAGGTTAGCTGACTCCAATTAGCTTTTGGAGAAGTCCTTAGCCTAAGGGTTCATATACTTTTTCCAACCTACACTGTGAATGTTTATATTATGTATTCAATATAGACAAGAAAAATACAAAAATGTGTGTGTTATTAGTTTAAGCACACTGTTTGTCTATATGAAGATCAGATAAAACGTTATGACCAATTTATGCAGAAAACCAGGTAATTCCAAAGGGTTCACATACTTTTTCGTGCCAATGTAGATGGACAATAGAGCGCTGAGTACCAGACCGTTAGTGACTGTCCATTAGCAAGTTTGGTAGGCTACTAATGACCATCAGAGGCATCAGAGATATTTTTTTCAGAAGCGTAGTTACCATAACTCAACGTAGTCATGTGGAATTTGACTAAATGACTACAGGGCACGACAAAGCCTATACTCCCTCAGGAGACTGAAAAGATTTGGCATGGGTCCTCACATCCTCAAAAGGTTCTACAGCTGCAGCATCGAGAGCATCTTGACTGGCTGCATCACTGCCTGGTACGGCAACTGCTCGGCCTCCGACCGCAAGACACTACAGAGGGTAGTGCGTACGGCCCAGTACATAACTGGGGCCAAGATTACTGCCATCCAGGACCTCTATACCAGGTGGTGTCAGAGGAAGGCCCTAAAAATGGTCAAAGACAGTCACCCCAGTCATACTGTTCTCTCTGCTACAGCATGGCAAGCGGTACCGGAGCGACAAGTCTAGGTCCAAAAGGCTTCTCAACAGCTTTTACCCCAAGCCATAAGACTCCTGAACAGCTAATCAAATGGCTACCTGGACTATTTGCATTGCCCCCCCCCCCCAACCCCTCTTCTTCACACTACTGCTACTCTCTGTTGATCATCTATGCATAGTTACTTTAACTATACCTGCATGTACATATTATCTAAATTATACCACCTGTATATACCACCTGTATATATTTTTTTTTACTGTCACTTTACTGTTTTTTTTTTTATTTCTTTACCTCTTGTTTACATAACTTATTTTCTACTTAAACTGCACTGTTGGTTAGGGCTTGTAAGTAAACATTTCACTGTAAGGTCTGCACACGTGACAAATAAACTTTGATTTGATTTGACTGTTGTCATGACTTGTGACTGCCGGTGTGGCGGTAATTGAGTACCACAGTAGGGGTCATAAACTGGGAATTGGTACCAATCGTTTTTTCACCATTAATTTGCTTTGGGGATTTAAGGTCTGTGTTTCGTGTAGGCTTAACCTGGCATGACTTTTTGATAACTGCCCAAATCTCTCTCGGACAAGCTAACTTTGATCAATAATTAGCATTGCAAATTTTTGATAGTAATTTGAGGCCAATATATTTATAAACTTATCTTGTCTGAGAGAGAATTACGTGGCTATCATGTCAAGGTAAGCCTACACCAAACACACAATTAATTACAATTTTTGGTAAAATTCACGATGTGAAATATTTATGATGGAAAAACCATTGGAACCATTTACATGTTTTTATGGGTATTATGACACGTCCAATGTAGCGGACTATTCATAACAGCCCTAATTGTGTGCGTATGTGATAGAGTGCATATCTTTTGAAATCACATACACTTTTCCTTACAGCAATATGGAGGAGAGATGTGTGTGTGCGCGTACGAACATGTGTGAGTTTTAACATGTGTATTCTCTCTGTCATCCCAGAACTGCATGTTTAGTTCACTATGTTGGACAGTATGCTCTCTGGAGCAGAATATCCACAGAGATAGGAACAGACAATGAGTAGATAAGAATTATACTACAAAGTCACCACCCACTGCCAAAACCAAGTATGCCAAATATATGTTGTGACGACAATGCGTGTAATCCATTTTCATTAGACATTTTACAACAAATTGTCACTAGGTGTTCCTGGCAAAATCAGCACCTTGACCAAGACACACTGCTGTGCACATGCTTGGAAAAGAGAACTGATTTATACTGTAAATCCAGGTGCTTGGAAGAGTTTACTTAATTATTGAAAGAAGGCACTCAGACACACTGGTGTTTTTGTTTAATACAGCATGTTAATAGATTTAAAACCACTATTTATTTATTTAGGGTGCACAAGAGTTCCAGCGTGTGGCAGTGTTTCCCCCCCCAAAAAATGTAGGTGAAATTGTGCATTGACGACATTTAGATATTTGGATAGCACCTGTTATACTCAATCGCCCCCTATCTATGGAGATCAAATATTTTGCTATTTTTGCTAACGAAAGCAAAATAAAGTAAAAAGTGTTGCTCCCATCCCGGACTCAAACCAGGGACCCTCTGAACACATCGACAACGGTCATCCACAAAGCATTGTTAACTGTCACACCACAAAAGCAGAAGCACTTGTGGAGCTAGGGAAATAACTACTTCAAGGTCTCAGAGCGGGTGATGTCACCGATTGAACGCTATTAGCGCACCACTTACTAACTAGCCATTTCACATCGGCTTCACATCTCCAGAGACTCTTTCTTCATAACCATTTCTCTGGCTAGACCAAAGTGAGTAACATATATAATGTTTCAACACAAAAGTTCCATGTAGTTGTACTTGTTTCAGCTTAACCAATGAAAAATAATACAACTATTAAGAAATTCTAATATAGTTTATGTATGTTATGACCGGAAAATGAAAAATATCCAATACCCCAAGAGGCACAGATAGAAAATTGCTCATCTAGTGGCTTGTAGGCTATACATTGAAGCCCAGAGATGCTAAACCTGTTTATGTTCATTAATGTTCAATTACAGTGAGACTGGCAGCTATTTGCATGATAGTTGCCTGCTAACACTGCCACAGCCCTACACACTATCTCCTCCATATTGCTCTAAGGAAATGTGTATGTGACGTGAAACAATACACACCATAACACGCACACACGCTCACAATCTTTCTCTGCTTAAAATTGCTTTAATGAAAAACGAATGTGACGTCACACACAGACATTCTAAGCAAATAAACAGGAGAAGTGTCAGCCAATACCGGAAGCCCATTAATTGGCCACTTTTGACAGAATTTAATTGATGTGCCACCCGTCGCTATGCATTCACAGCAAGTGTGACATCCTATCCTAGAGAGGAACCAAAATAGCCCCTCATTAACTGGCAGCTTCTCCTGAACACACGCACACACTACACAGACCTGAACTCACTATATGTTCATATTCCAATGTATGTATAGAGTGGGAGGTGGGACAATGAAGGAGAGATGACTCACCGTATTGCTCAACTCGCGGACGCTTTCATCCCCACATCCTGATATTGACACCCTGATAATAAATTATTTCTTACACAGAGCCTGCCCTATCATGAGTTAGTTGAGACTTGTCGACTTCTAGGACAAATTGTGGGTGTGTATTAGCATTAAGCCAACTGCTATTGTTTTTTCCTCTATTTATATCATCACAGCCAGGATTAGGTTGTTGAGTGATATCATTTCTAATTTCACATCTATTTAATCATATCTCTCCTCTTACGTATTTAATATAATATAAAATATTAGAATATAACAATATAATCAATATATCGTCTTCTAATGTTTTTAGGGGACTCGTCACCTCGCCTAATCCTATGTCACATGGGAAGAGTAGAGTTGATTCTTATTTTTACTCATTTGACCATGTTGTTCCCCCCCAGTCTGCTCCTCAATTCTTGCCCTAATCCTTTCAGTTTCGCTCCACTTGCTTTGCAGTCAGTGCTTAACGCTTTGAACACACCGACTGTGAATTTGTGTTTTGGTACACTAGAAGTACATTTCCAATGGAACGCTGCATTTGCCTTGCAGTATTGCGTTGCAGAGTCAGTTGCAGTGCGTTCTGTGTGGTGCATACGTTGGATTTATCGAACGTATGCGTCAAACTGTATGCGTAAACGGGTTGACAGAAATGGTAGCAGAATATGAACTTTTTTTGCACACATATCTATATTCACAATCGGTGTGTTCAAAGCGTTATGTCTGTTGCTGCAGCAGTCAGATGAGAGACAAAAGGAACGCAATTGAGAGCGAGCTAGAGGGAAATGAAGAGAGAGACAGAGAGAGCGAGGATGGTCTGACGTCAGCTAGACCAATATGACTTGCATCGCCCTACCACCACTGACCAGCAGCACTGCGTTCTGTAAATGTATTTCATACACTGCCCACTCAGCCTCAGTCCCAAATCACCCACACGAGGAAAGAGAAATAGGAGAGACAACGCCATGCGCGCCAATGCATAACCATGCTATTTAGGAAACCGTCCGATTTCTGCTGGGTAAAACCCGATTTCGTTGGTGTTTTTCATTTAAATTGAAGGAATTATATTCAAATGGAAAGACACAGACTGCAGCTGTTGCTGTAGGCAGTCTATGCCCTGCGCGAGGCAGTTGCGTCTTCGTCTGCCTCTGCCGCCATCCAACGCTCCTTTCACCAGGTGTTGCTTTCATCCACCAACCCTGACATGGGGATGGGGGAGGGGCACATTGCGCGTAGGGTCTCGAGCTCTCGACGTTGATCTATTCTCCTGAGAGCTCCTCAATGTGATGTCCAAATCATTCAGGCGAGGCGTTCGGTCATGTTAAAGAGTACGGGAAATCCTGGACTATATTCATTCCACTCTTAAGTTGATTAGACACGCGGGACCATTACCTTCATATAAAGGAAAAACAAAATATGCGTCAAGACTTCGGTTTCATTCCATGGCACACTCATTGCTAAACGAATGGAAAATCCAGGAGCAGGAGGACATGCTGCTTTAGCGACGCATGAGGCAAGCACACTACCTGTCAACAATATTACAGCATTGTCTATATTCTGTGTCCTCTCATATGCAAACATGACTGCACAGGTGTGTTGAATTCGCATTCTTTTTGGACGTGAGTACTGTTAATTTAGCAGACGTTCATTTTCATTATGCACTGACAATGGAGCACTGTTATAATGGTGCAGACTGTTGGCACATGGTGGCAGGCACTGTAGTTTTTGACACCTTGCCTAATTAATTATGCATGTGCGATTGAGCTGCATTGACAGTGATGGCAATTAGGAAATTATCTTTATTCAAGAGACCACTTCTTGCATTTTTACGCGAGAGCTGGGTGCGTGACAATGACCGACAAGTGCACTTTTTCAATTCAGCACGACACACCCCAAGGAAACCATGCCAGCTCGATTCGATGTGCACAAGACATCTCCCCAGATTTGCTGAACTTGGCTAACATCTAGAAAACGGTAAATCACCAACCACGTTGAAAACAATGGAATTGTCTGAAGTTCGATGTTCCAGTGCAAGCGAAGAACTCTACACCATCAACAGGACGCCAACCAGCAACAGCAGTACGAGACCCAAACGGTTGTTGTGGCAGAATGCGGTTCGACACATCACTGAGCAGAGGTTCATCCATGAGCAGAGCGAAGCGAAAGGCATCACCCCAGACGAGCAGTACGACCAAAGCCTACGGAAACAGTCTGCGGGTAGGACCTCGGTAGGCGACAGACACAACAATGGGGGAACCAAAGTCTTCCCCGAGCGCGCGAGCAGTGACCTAGGATTTCTTCAAATTGATTGCGCACCGAGCAACTCAGACTTTTTCTTGAACTGGGGCTACACATACAGAGGTGTAATATTCCCCACTCTACGCAATTCTTTCAAATCTCGGGACCTCGAGCGTCTGTACCAGCGCTACTTTTTGGGCCAGAGGCGCAAATCGGTGGTGGTGATGAACATTCTGGATGTGGTGACCAAACTAACCCTGTTGGTTTTACATTTAACTCTTGCGTCTTCGCCAATGGATCCCATCAAAGGAATGCTCTTGGGCTTTTTCACCGGCATTGAAGTGGTCATTTGTGCCTTAGTGGTAGTCCGAAAAGACACAACCTCTCACAGCTATCTGCAATACAGCGCCGTGGTGACGTGGGTGGTCATGGCAACGCAGATTTTGGCGGCCGGATTGGGCTACGGGCTCTTGGGCGACGGAGTCGGATACGTGCTCTTCACCCTCTTTGCCACTTACAGTATGCTTCCCTTGCCTCTCACCTGGGCTATTCTGGCTGGTTTGGCCACCTCAACACTCCACATTGTTGTGCAGCTATTCATCTCCCCAAACGCACAGATCTCCACAAATCAGGTAAGTGGAATAGGAATAAGGCTACACCCAGGGGAGCCTCCAGGGATTTTGGGCCCCATGAAAATATATAACATTGGGCTCCAAAATGTTTTTACCTAATGCTGGAATAATATTTTAGGGCCCCTGTCAGTCACAGGCCCTTAGAATCATCCTAACCTTTCCCCCCCATACGGCGCCCCTGGCTACACCCCCTGCTTCCCTCCCTACACTGCTTTTAATAGATCTATTTGTTTATAAAATGAAAATGTATGTTTTGTAAGTCAAGCATAATGTGTATGTACATGCTATCACCCTATTTTAACAGGTGTCTTTCACATAGATAGATAAGATAGGTACTTTATTGATCCCCCAGGGGGGACATTTCATTGTCAAGCAGCTACAACAAAACACAGGGCAGGTGCAAAATGCCACAACGAAAGTACACAAAAGACAGATACACGGTACATGATACATAGAGCGGCAGTATGAAATAGTATAGAGATACAAGATATCTGGAGTGCAAAAAAATATAAGCTACAAAAAGACATTGCATAGTATTGGTGGTTGGCTGAATATGTACACTATACATTGGTGGATGTCGGATGGTTAACTATACTATACAGGTCGATGGCAGAGAAATACTTCAGTACCTAAAAATGCATATGATATGAGCGAGGGTAATAATAGTTTACTTAATAGACAGACTGGCTAAATGAACAGGTAAGTGAAAATTTTGCATGGTTAAATTAGCTGTACAGGTAAGTATACAGTTATATTTTCAGATAAGTGAATACTTGCATGGTTACACAAACTGTACAGGTAAATGACAGGAAGATATACTTTAATAGCTAAATGTGTGTATGATATAATTTGGGGTAATAATAGTAATTCCCTTAAAATACAGTCCTTAGTGCACAGGGTTTAATTACAGACAACTGCACGTATTGCACATTCGATATACTAAAAGCAATGAGAATAGGTGCAACTGACAGGATACTAATATGCATTCCTGAGTGAATGCCTACGTAAGTTAGGTCCAAGAATTACTAGCAATATTGCATGTGATATGATATAACAACTGTACATGAGTGTGTAAGGTCGAATAAGTATTTTGAGCATTCTAGAGTAGGCCTGGTTTAATTATTTCAAAAGTGTTATTACAAAAACCTAGTCTATTTCAAGCATCAAATTCTAAACATCCGATTATATTATGGTCTAAAATCTAACATATATTCCTAGAATTTTTATATCAGTAGTTGTATTTTTTATATAAATAAATTCCAGATATATTAGCATATATTGATCATTATTAAGACTGAAACCCAATCAGTTTCAAGTGCCTTGAATGTCAATTAAGTATTGTGGAATTTATAAGGAAGTGGCGGGCCACGGATCACAGATTGGTGGGTTCCTCGACAGCAGGAGGAGAGCCATGCACAGCAACGATTTTGGCAAAACTAAGATGGAGGACGGTGGAGAATTGTCAATATTCTCCTTCTGACTTGGAGAAGTACACACGCAGCCATGTTGCTCACCTGTGTCTTCCTGTCTATCTATGGGAACAAAGAGTCTTTGGGGTGGCAGGTAGCCTAGTGGTTCGGGTGTTGGGCCAGTAACCAAAAGGTTGCTGGATTGAATCCCTGAGCTGACAAGGTAAAAATCAGTTGTTCTGCCCCTGAACAAGGCAGTTAACCCACTGTTCCCTGGTAGGCCGTCATTGTAAATAAGAATTTGTTCTTAACTGACTTGCCTTTTTAAATAAAGGTTAAATATGTAGGAACTTGCTAAAAAATAGCCCACGTTAACATGTGTAGCTTAAGAAACAAGGTTCATGAAATCAATAATTTGCTAGTAACAGATGACATTCATATTCTGACTTAGATAATACCTTTGATGATACAGTGGTAGCAATAAAAGGTTAAAACATTGACAGAAAATATGGAAATGGTGGAGGTGTTGCTGTTTATATTTAGAACCACATTCCTGTAAAGCTTAGAGAGGATCTCCTGTTAAATACTGTTGAAGTAATATGGCTTCATCTGCCTCACCTAAAGCACATTCTGGAGGGAAGCTGCTATAGACTACCAAGTGCTAACAGTCAGTATCTGGATAACGTGTGAAATGTAGGGTTGCACATTTTGGGGAATATTCAGAGGTGGAAACTTTGTGCGAATTAACAGGAATATATGTTAATTAACGTGAAAATAATGTAGAATTTTTTGCATTGGATATATTTACCATATCATATGGAGACAGAAACATAAACCTTTTACTTTATCATAAGTAGACCTAATTGCAAATTATAAAAAAAAAAAATTAGTTACGAATTTAACTTTAATTAAATGAGTTGACTCTTCATATGGGATGATTTCACTGAACAACAAAAGAAAGGGAATATTGAATGATCCCTAATTATCCAACGCATCTCCCAAAAACGTTTTCAACATACATCTGTAAAATGATCTAGAAACTAAAGCTTTGGTTGTCTTCCTCTCAGGCTTCCATGTCTTCTCCCTTAACCTCCTCAATGTCCACCTCTTGAACATCAGACTCTGAGGCCTCATCAAATCAAATCAAATTTATTTATAAAGCGCTTTTTACATCAGCCGATGTCACAAAGTGCTATACAGAAACCCAGCCTAAAACCCCAAACAGCAAGCAATGCAGATGTAGAAGCACGGTGGCTAGGACAAACTCCCTAGAAAGGCAAAACCTAGGAAGAAACCTAGAGAGGAACCAGGCTCTGAGGGGTGGCCACTTCTGGCTGTGCCGGGTGGAGATTATAACAATTTATGGCCATTAAGGCCAGTTCTTTCTCCAAGATGTTCAAATGTTCATAGATGACCAGCAGGGTCAAATAATAATAAAAGTAGTTGTGGAGGTTGCAACAGGTAAATACATCAGGAGTGAATGTCACTTGGTTTTTCAGTGCAATAGAGCGAGAGCGAGATGAAAACAGCAGGTCTGGGACAAGGTGGCACGTCCAATGAACAGGTCAGGGTTCCATAACCGCAGGCAGAGGAGTTGAAACCGGTGCAGCAGCACGACCAGGTGGACTGGGGACAGCTAGGAGTCATCAGGGCAGGTGGTCCTGAAGCATGGTCCTCCGGGTAGGCTCAGGTCCTCCGGGAGAGGAGGTAGGGTGGGAGAGAGAGAGAATTAGAGGGAGCATACTTAAATTCACACAAGACACTGGATAATAACATCAGATTAACAAACTGACCCTAGCCCCCCGGCACATAGACTATTGCAGCATAGATACTGGAGGCTGAGACAGGGGGGGTCAGGAGACACTGTGGCCCCCTCCGACAATACCCAGACAATACCCCCGGACAGGGCCAAACCAGGCAGGATATAACCTCACCCACTCTGCCAAGCACAGCCCCTACACCAATAGAGGGAAATCAACAACCACCAACTTACTACCCTGAGACAAGGCTGAGTATAGTCCACGAAAGATCCCCTCCACTGCACAAGCCAGAGGGGGCGACAAACCGGACAGGAAGTGACGCACCCCTCCTTGGAATGGCATGGAAAGCACCAGTAAGCCAGTGACTCAGCCCCCGTAATAGGGTCAGAGGCAGAGAATCCCAATGGAGAGACGGGAACCGGCCAGGCAGAGACAGCAAGGGTGGTTCGTCGCTCCAGAGCCTTGCCGTTCACCCTTGCACTCCTGGGCCAGACTACACTCAATCATAGGACATACTGAAGAGATGAGTCTTCAGTAAAGACTTAAAGGTTGAGACGGAGTCTGCGTCTCTCACATGGATAGGCAGACCATTCCATAAAAATGGAGCTCTATAGGAGAAAGCCCTACCTCCACCTGTTTGCTTAGAGATTCTAGGGACAATAAGGAGGCCTGCGTCTTGTGACCGGAGCGTACGTGTAGGTATGTACGGCAGGACCAAATCTGAGAGATAAGTAGGAGCAAACCTATGTAATGCTTTGTAGGTTAGCAGTAATACCTTGAAATCAGCCCTAGCCTTAACAGGAAGCCAGTGTAGAGAGGCTAGCACGGGAGTAATATGATCAAATCTTTTGGTTCTAGTCAGGATTCTAGCAGCCGTGTTTAGCACTAATTGAAGTTTATTTAGTGCTTTATCCGGGTAGCCGGAGAGTAGAGCATTGCAGTAATCTAATCTAGAAGTGACAAAAGCATGGATTAGCTTTTCCGCATCATTTTTGTCTGATTTTTGCAATGTTACGAAGATGGAAAAAAGCTATCCTTGAAATATTCTTGATATTTTCATTAAAAGAGAGATCAGGGTCCAGAGTAATGCCAAGGTCCTTCACAGTTTTTTGGGAGACGACTGTACAACCATCAAGATTAATTGTCAGATCCAAAAGCAGATCTCTTTGTTTCTTGGGACCTAGAACTAGCATCTCTGTTTTGTCAGAATTTAAAAGTAAAACATTTGCCGCCATCCACTTCCTTATGTCTGAAACACAGGCTTCCAGGGCAGGCAATTTTGGTGCATCATCATGTTTCATCGAAATGTACAGCTGTGTGTCGTCCGCATAGCAATGGAAGTTAACAATATGTTTCCGAATGACATCACCAAGGGGTAAAATATATAGTGAAAACATAGGCCCTAAAACGGAACCTTGAGGAACACCGAAACTTACAATTGATTTGTCAGAGGACAAACCATCCACGGAGACAAACTGATATCTCTCCGACAAATAAGATCTAAACCAGGCAAGAACTTGTCCGTGTAGACCAATTAAGGTTTCCAATCTCTCCAAAAGAATATGATGGTCGATGGTGTCAAAAGCAGCACTAAGGTCTAAGAGCACGAGGACAGATGCAGAGCCCTGGTCTGACGCCATTAAAAGGTTGTTTACCAATTTCACAAGTGCAGTCTCAGTGCTATGATAGGGTCTAAAACCAGACTGAAGTGTTTCGTATACATTATTTGTCTTCAGGAAGGCAGTGAGTTGCTGCGCAACAGCTTTTTCTAAGATTTTTGAGAGAAATGGGAGATTCGATATAGGCCAATCGTTTTTTTAATATTTTCTGGGTCAAGGCTTGGCTTTTTCAAGAGCGACTTTATTACTGCCACTTTTAGAGAGTTTGGTACACATCCGGTGGAGAGGGAGCCATTTATTATGTTCAGCATAGGAGGGCCGAGCACAGGAAGTAGCTCTTTCAGTAGTTTAGTTGGAATAGGGTCCAGTATGCAGGTTGAAGGTTTAGAGGCCATGACAATTTTCATGAATGTGTCAAGAGATATAGGATTAAAACACTTGAGTGTCTCCATTGATCCTAGGTCCTGGCAGTTCTGTGCAGACTCAGGACAGCTGAGCTTTGGGGAAATATGCAGATTCAAAAAGGAGTCTGTAATTTGCTTTCTAATGATAAAGATCTTTTCGTTGAAGAAGTTCATGAATTCATCGCTGCTGAAGTGAAAGGCATCCTCTCTTGGGGAATGCTGCTTTTTAGTTAGCTTTGCAACAGTATCAAATAGAAATGTAGGATTATTCTTATTCTCCTCAATTAGGTTGGAAAAATAGAATGATCGAGCAGCAGTGAGGACTTTTCGATATTGCACTGTACTTTCTTTCCAAGCTAGTAGGAAGACTTCCAGTTTGGTGGAGTGCCATTTCCGTTCCAGCTTTCTGCAAGCTTGCTTCAGAGCTCGGGTATTTTCTGTGTACCAGGGAGCTAGATTCTTTTGGCAAATGTTTTTTGTTTTTAGGGGTGCGACTACATCTAGGGTATTACGCAAGGTTAAATTTAGATCCTCAGTTTGATTGTTAACTGATTTTTGTACTCCGACGTCCTTGGATAGGTGGATGGAGTCTGGAAGAGCATCTAGGAATCTTTGGGTTGTCCGAGAATTTATAGCACGGCTTTTGATGATCCTTGGTTGGGGTCTAAGCAGATTATTTGTTGCGATTGCAAACAAAATAAAATGGTGGTCCGATAGTCCAGGATTATGAGGAAAAACATTTAGATCCACAATATTTATTCCACGGGACAGAACTAGATCCAGTGTATGATTGTGGCAATGAGTAGGTCCGGAGACATGTTGGTCAAAACCCACTGAGTCGATGATGGCGCTGAAAGCCTTTTGTAGTGGATCTGTGGACTTTTCCATGTGAATGTTAAAGTCACCAAAAATTTGAATATTATCTGCCATGACTACAAGGTCTGATAGGAATTCAGAGAACTCAGTAAGGAACTCTGTATAAGGCCCAGGAGGCCTGTAAATAGTAGCTATAAAAAGTGATTAAGTAGGCTGCTTAGATTCCATGACTAGAAGCTCAAAAGATGAAAACGCTGTCCTTTTTTGGGGGGTAAATTGAAATTTGCTATCGTAAATGTTAGCAACACCTCCGCCTTTGCGGGATGCGCGGGGGACATGGTCACTAGTGTAACCAGGAGGAGAGGCCTCGTTTAACACAGTAAATTCATCAGGCTTAAGCCATGTTTCAGTCAGGCCAATCACATCAAGATTATGGTCAGTGATTAGTTAATTGACCATAACTGCCTTGGAAGTGAGGGATCTAACATTAAGTAACCCTATTTTAAGAAGTGAGATATCACAACCTCTTTCAATAATGACAGGAATGGAGGAGGTCTTTATTCCAGTGAGATTACTAAGGCGAACACCGCCATGTTTAGGTTTGCGCAACCTAGATCCAGGCACAGACACGGTCTCAATGGGGGTAACTGAGCTGACTACACTGACTATGCAAGTGGCAGACTCCACTAAGCTGGCAGGCTGGCTAACAGCCTGCTCCCTGGCCTGCACCCTATATCATAGTGGAGCTAGAGGAGTTAGAGCCTCGTCTATGTTCATAGATAAAATAAGAGCACCCCTCCAGCTAGGATGGAGTCCGTCACTCCTCAGCAGGCCAGGCTTGGTCCTGTTCGTGGGTGAGTCCCAGAAAGAGGGCCAATTGTCTACAAATTCTATCCTTTGGGAGGGGCAAAAAACAGTTTTCAACCAGCGATTGAGTTGTGAGACTCTGCTGTAGAGCTCATCACTCCCCCTAACTGGGAGGGGGCCAGAGACAATTACTCAATGCCGACACATCTTTCTAGCTAATTTACACACTGAAGCTATGTTCTGCTTGGTGATCTCTGACTGTTTCATCCTAACATCGTTGGTGCCGACGTGGATAACAATATCTCTATACTCTCTACACTCGCCACATTTATTTTTAGCCAGCACCATCTTTAGATTAGCTTTTACGTCAGTAGCCCTGCCCCCTGGTAAACAGTGTATAATCGCTGGATGATTCTTAAGTCTAATATTGCGGGTAATGGAGTCGCCAATGACTAGGGTTTTCAATTTGTCAGAGCTAATGGTAGGAGGCTTCGGTGGCTCAGACCCCGTAACGGGTGGAGGAGAGACCTGAGAAGTCTCTGGCTCCGACTCGTTGCTTAATGGAGAGAACGGGTTGAAAGTTTGTCGGCTGAATGAGCGACACCGGTTGAACATGCCGACTGCATTTCTTTCCAGAAGCCCTGAGAAAATTGTCCGGCTGCGGGGACTGTGCGAGGGGATTTTTACTAGTAACTGTACTTACTGGTGGCACAGACGCAATTTCATCCTTTCCTACACTTATATTGCCCTTGCCTAACAACTGCGTCTGAAGCTGGGCTATCCTCACCATAAGGCGATAGTTTTCCTGTATGTGATGAATACAGTGACTCCAGTTAACGTCAGATGACATAGTGTTAATAATGTTACTACTTAGCTTCGGCTGATGGAAGTCCTGTAGAACCATGTCCAGATAAAGCGTCCGGGATAAAAAAGTAGAATGAAAAAATAAAATAAATTATAATACAAAAACGTAGACCGAGAAAATAAAAAGAACTAAAACGTGGGAAAATGTGTTAAATCAAAATAGATTTAAGCGGTTATAAAAACGTAAAACTTGGCAGGTAGCCAAGAAGTAACAAACAGCAGCACAGTGACATGTATCATCTTCTCTGTCACTTTCTAACCTTGTTGAGGATGGCTCGTTGTCAGGATCAAAAAGCCTCAAATTTACCCGGATGGCCACCAATTTGTCAACCCTTTTATTGGTCAGCCTGTTGCATGCTTTGGTGTGTGTGTTCCCAAACAAGGACCAGTCGCGCTCTGAGGCGGCTGATGTTGGTGGGATTTGGAGGGTGATGGTGGCAACAGGGGAAAGAGCCTCAGATCCACAAAGTCCCTTTCACCAGGTGGCTGATGAGATATTGCATCTCCATCCCAGCCCTTTCTTGGAAATGTACTTCGCCAGACTGCCAAGAACCTTGCTCTCATCCAGGCCAAGATGGCGAGAGACGGTAGTGATTGTTGATCGCTTCACCAGACAGGATGCTCTTTCCAGCATACTTGGGGTCCAACATGTACGCTGCGGTGTGTATGGGCTTCAGGCAGAAGTCTTCACGCTTTTTGATGTATTTCAGAACTGCAGTTTCCTCTGCTTGGAGCAACAGTGAAGTGGGCAGGGCAGTACGGATTTCTTCTCTTACATCTGCAAGCATAGTCTGAACATCAGACAGGATGGCATTGTCTCCCTCAATCCGTGCAATGGCTACTGCTATAGGGTTCAGGGGTTTCAGGCCACTTAACACTCTCTCCCAAAATACATCATCCAGGAGGATCCTCTTGATGGGGCTGTCCATATCGGCAGACTGTGATATGGGCATTTCTTGGAGTGACTCTTCTCCCTCCAGGAGACTGTCAAATATGATGACAACACCACCCCAACGGGTTTTGCTGGGCAGCTTCAATGTGGGGCTCTTATTCTTCTCACTTTGCTTGGTGAGGTAGATTGCTGCTATAACTTGATGACCCTTCACATACCTAACCATTTCCTTGGCTCTCTTGTAGAGTGTATCCATGATGTCCTTGAGGAGCAGATTCAATGCATGAGCAGTACAGCCAATGGGTGTGATGTGAGGGTAGGACTCCTCCACTTTAGACCAAGCAGCCTTCATGTTTGCAGCATTGTCTGTCACCAGTGCATATACCTTCTGTGGTCCAATGTCATTGATGACTGCCTTTAGAGACCAATGTGTGTCTGTTGTCTCTTGTGTCTGTGCTCTTGTAGAATACTGGTTGAAGGGTGGAGATTATGTGGTTCATTATTCCTTGCCCACGAACATTCAACCATCAGAGATGATTGCAATACAGTCTGCTTTCTCTGATTTGCTTGACCTTCACTTGAATTTATTAAAAAAAAAATATTTCACCTTTATTTAAACAGGTAGGCCAGTTGAGAACAAGTTCTCATTTACAACTGCGACCTGGCCAAGACAAAGCAAAGCAGTGCGACAAAAACAACAATTGGGGCGGCAGGTAGCCCAGTGGTTAGAGTGTTGGGCCCGTAACCGAAAGGTTGCTGGATCGAATCCCTGAGCTGACAAGGTAAAAATCTGTCGTTCTGCCCCTGAACAAGGCAGTTAACCCACTGTTCCTAGGCTGTCATTGAAAATAAGAATTTGTTCTTAACTGACTTGCCTAGTAAAATAACTGTACAGGTAAATGACAGGAACAGATACTTAAATAGCTAAATGTGTGTATGATATAATTTGGGGTAATAATAGTAATACCCTAAAATACTTAGTGCGCAGGGTTTAATTACAGACAACTGCACGTATTGCACATTCGATATACCAAAAGCAATGAGAAAAGGTGCAACTGACAGGATACTAATATGCATTCCTGAGTGAATGCCTATGTAAGTGATATGATATAACAACTGTACATGAGTATGTATATACAGACCTGCATGAATAAATAGGTCCTGAGTGAATGAGTGATGACGGACCAGAGTTACTCACGGATGGATGCATAATTGTTTAACTAGGTCCTAGCACCCCAACAGTTCCAGATCTATGTTGCCGACGGCACGGCACCCCGGTGAGGCATTATATAGTCTAATAGCCGCCGGCAGGAAGGACCTCCTGAAGCGTGTTGGGATCAGTCTGTGACTGAAGGTGCTCCTCTGCGTCATAACCGTGGCGTGCAGAGGGTGGGTGACGTTGTCCATGATGGCCAGCAGTTTGGCCAGGATCCGTCTCTCCGCTGCCACCTCTAGAGTGTCAAGGCTCATCCCCAGGACAGAGCTAGCCTTCCTGATCAGCTTATTTACCCGAGAAGCATCACCAGCTTTAATGTTTGCTCCCCAGCACACCACTGCAAAAAAGATGGCACTGGCCACCACAGACTGGTAGAAGGTATGCCACAAGACCTAGAATTGCCTTATGTGTATTCTACAAACAAAGGTTCACTGTTATAAGCTAACTTTTTTTATGAATTTAAGCAAAATCCCCCAAATTCCAGGGCTCAACTTCCCATGGAAATTTACCGGAAATATTCTGACCCTTTGCAATCCTAGTGAAATGTTTGATAATGTATGGGTGATTTAAATATTGACTGGCTTTCATCAAGCTGTAGCCAGCACAGGAATGAAATCATCAACATGTATTGATCACATCTTTACTAATGCTGCAGAAATTTGCTTGAAAGAAGTATCCAGATTCATCGGATTTAGTGATCACAATATAGTAGCCATATCTAGGAAAACCAAAGTTCCAAAGGCTGGGCCTAATATAGTGTATAAGAGGTCATACAAGAAGTGTTGTAGTGATTCCTATGTTGTTGTGTAATGGTGTGTAATGAGGAACAAACAGACGCTGCACTTGACACATTTATGAAATTGTTATTCCAGTTACTAATAAGCATGCATGCATTAGGAAAATGATTGTACAAATGGTTAAATCCCTGTGGATTGATGAGGAATTGAATAATTGTATGGTTGAGAGGGATGAGGCAAAAGGAATGGCAAATAAGTCTGGCTGCCCAACCGATTGGCAAACGTATTGCAAATTGAGAAATCATGTGAGTAAACTGAATGAAAAAGTAGAAGAAACTACACCGTGAAACAAAGAATGATAGTAAACATTTTTGGAGCACCTTAAATTACATTTACAAGGTAAACTCAGATCCATCATTCATTGAATCAAATGTCTCATTCATCACAAAACCAACTAATATTGCCTACTACTTTAATTATTTTTTCATTGGCAAGATAAGCAATCTTAGGCATGACATGCCAGCAACAAATGCTGACTACACATCCAAGTATATCTGACCAGATTATGAAAGACAAGCATTGTAATTTTGAATTCCTTAAAGTGAGGGTGGAAGAGGTGAAAACATGATTGTTGTCTATCAACAACAATGACAAGCCACCGGGGTCTGACAACTTGGATTGAAAATTACTGAGGATAATAGCGGACGATATTGCCACTCCTATTTGCCAAGTAATTCTGCGACCTAAGAATAGTAAAGCCACCTTAACTGGCTCAAATAGCTGACCAATCAGCCTGTTACCAACCCTTAGTAAACTTTTGGAAAAAATGGTGTTTGAACAGATACAATGCTATTTTACAGTAAACAAATTGACAACAAACTTTCAGCGTGCTTATGGGGAAGGACATTCAACAAGCACAGCACTCACACAAATTACTGATTATTGGCTGAGAGAAATTGATGATAAAAGATTGTGGGGCCTGTTTTGTTAGACTTTTGACATTATCAGTCAGTCTGCTGCTGGAAAAACTTATTTGTTATAGCTTTACACCCCCTGCTATATTGTGGATAAAGAGGTACTTGTCTAACAGAACACAGAGGGTGTTCTTTAATGGAAGCCTCTCCAACATAATCCAGTTTGAATCAGGAATTCCCCAGGGCAGCTGTCTAGGTCCCTTTCTTTTTTCAATCTTTACTAATGACATGCCTTTGAGTAAAGAAAGTGTGTCTATGTATGCAGATGACAACACTATACATGTCAGCTACTACAGCAACATTTAACAAAGAGCTGCAGTTAGTTTCAGAGTGGCAAGGAATAACTTAGTCCAAAATATTTCTAAAACTAAAAGCATTGTATTTGGAACAAATTATAAACTAAACCCTTAACCTCAACTAAATCTTGTAATACATAATATGGAAATTGAGCAAGTTGATGTGACTAAGATGCTTGGAGTAACCCTGGATTGTAAGCTGTCATGGTCAAAACATATGGATACAACATTAGCTAAGATGGGGAGAAGTCTGCTCTACCTTCTTAA
The DNA here is from genome assembly GCA_023634145.1 of Thymallus thymallus. Classification (NCBI taxonomy): domain Eukaryota; kingdom Metazoa; phylum Chordata; class Actinopteri; order Salmoniformes; family Salmonidae; genus Thymallus; species Thymallus thymallus. The sequence goes on along the minus strand of CM042382.1, from coordinate 33,210,349 downwards.
CAGCTCTATCAACAAGGCAGGTCCTACAGGCCCCTGTTTTGTCAAACCTGGACTACTCTTCCGTCATGTGGTCAGGTGCCACAAAAAGGGACTTAGGAAAATTGCAATTGGCTCAGAACAGGGCAGCACGGCTGGCCCTTGGACGTACACAGAGAGCTAACATTAATAATATGCATGTCAATCTCTCCTGGCTTAAAGTGGAGGAGAGACTGACTTCATAACTACTTGTATTTATGCAATGTATTGACATGTTGAATGCACCAAGCTGTCTGTTTGAACTACTGGTGCACAGCTCGGACAATCATGCATACCCCACAAGACTTGCCATAAGAGGTCTCTTCACAGTCCTCAAGTCCAGAACAGACTATGGGAGGCGCACAGTACTACATAGAGCCATTACTACATGGAACTCTATTCCACATCAAGAAACCGATGCAAGCAGTAAAATTTGATTTAAAATAAATATAAAAGTACACCTTATGGAACAGGGGGGACTGTGAAGCAACACAAACATAGGCACAGACACATGCTTACACACACACATGATAACATACACAATATACACACACGTACACATAGATTATTTACTGTAGCTATGTGGTAGTGGTGGAGTAGGGGCCTGAGGGAACACAGTGTGTTGTGAAACCTGTGAATGTATTGTAATGTTTTGAAAATTGTATAAACTGCCTTAATTTTACTGGACCCCAGGAAGAGTACTGTAGCTGCTACCTTGGCAGCAGCTAATGGGGATCCATAATAAATTCAAAATACAAATACTTTGAAACAAAAGTATACACCTCAAACACATGGTTATGGTCTTAAAAAAAGAAGACACCTGTACAATGTCAAATATTGAGTTGAAAGGTATTCAATTTTGAGTTTGCATCCCAATATTACACTTTACAGTGATATGCATCATCTGAATACATCTCAATCTCTGTGATGATTTGACAATGCTGTCAGGGAAGGGGTTGGTTCACTTGTGTTGCTCTGAGCTCAAACTAAAATGGGAGTTCAAAGTAATCAGGTAGTGTGGCTAGACATGGAAACAGGGATGAAAGGTTTGTTTTATGTTCATTTAACCTTTATTTAACTAGGCAAGTCAGTTAAGAACAAATTCTTATTTACAATGACGGCCTACCAAAAGGCAAAAGACCTCCTGCGGGGACAGGGGCTTAAAAATATATAAAATATAAATATAGGACTAAACACACATCACGACAAGAGACATAACAACACTACCAAAACAGATACCTAAGACCATAACATAGCAAGGCAGCAACACATGACAACACAGCATGGTAGCAACGTAACATGCCAACAACATGGTAGCAACACATGGTAGCAGCACAAAACATGGTACAAACATTATTGGGCACAGACAACAGCACAAAGGGCAAGAAGGTATAGATGACAGTACATCACGCAAAGCAGCCACAACCGTAGCTTACAGGTTACTACCTAAATATAGTGTACGTTAGTTTCACTCTATACAATATCTCTCCACTATTGCGTTCTCATTGCACAATGACTGGTGAATGAAGAGCATGCATACTTTCCTCATATATGGATTCACATAGAAGTAGGCATACAGTGCATTGAAAGCTAACTATGCTGTGGAGATGTAAACAACAATAGAAGGGTTCCAGTTGACGTACGACACCTCCTGACAGCCATTTTGGAAGACAACAGCATCAATTCTTTTGACATCAACAGCTGAGTGGCTACCCCAAGCTGCATGATAAGTGCCTAGAATTAGTTGATTCATCACCACGGTCAATTTCTGTGCAGTATTTGGCTGCTCTAACAAGGCAGGAAAGAACAGGATTACCCGCAATTATGAAACACCAAGGAGAGAAGACCCAAGAACTGTCAGATAAGCAAAGAAAACGTTTTGCCCGTCAAGACCAGCACCCAGACTGCTCAGTACAGGTTCTACTCCGATCATTTCATCACTGGTAAGTCTGTTACATTTCTAGTTTAGTTGAGCTATTATGCTAACCAGGTGTTAACAACAAGACTAAGTTAGCCAACATTAGCTAGCTAGATAGCTTGTAGTCTAGCTATTAGCATGTGTCTCTTACATAGGGGGCACGTGAGTTAAGTTTTGGATAAGCAATTTTCTCACCATAAAAATGCACATTTATAACAAAGGATTGTATGCATCTATCTTAACATTTGCAGACTAATGTAAACCTACTATTCCTAATGTGATAAGTAGATTGGATCATCATTTATGCTATTAATGAGTGCGTAGTGGCACAGGCCTATAGGCTATATCAGATACATTTTTCCTTTGCATGTCATGCATTTCTTTGCATTTCATGCATTTCTACTACACTTTGTATGACTGGAGACATTAGCAGAATATTTTTTAATACAATGGTAGCATAGGCCTATTTTACTGACAACAGATACATTTAAATCTAAAAGGGGTCATGGCTAGAAGGGATCCCGCTTTTGTCAAATTAACGGCAATTTGCATTTGAGCTAACCCTAACCCTTTTCTTAACCTTAACCTAATTCTCTTAACTTATGTTAATTCTCCTAACCTTCTGCTCAAGTTCTCCTAACTTGCTACAAAAAGTCAAATCTGACATTCATTTGACAAAAGCTGGAGAAAGTTTTTACGATATGACGTCCGTATAGCCTGGAGGAGGACAATATTGTTCCAAAAAACTCCATTGACCCAATGATAATTTGTTGAGAACTTTATTCATAAGAGGTGGGAAAATGTATGGATATTACAGATTAGGACAAAGGGCTCGATGGGATAGGACGACCTGCTGTGTTGACTATTGGTTGTTCCAGCCTAACAATATATGTATTCTTTATATTACACTAAAACACCTGAATGAATTAAACTGTTCTAAAATATTCTAACATCAGGTGTGAATTTCATTTGTTTTCATAGGTTCACCAGCTGACCTCTATTAAGACACCCATGTCGACTGGATTCGCACTGTGAAGATGAGCAATGCAGCAGTTTCTACTTGTACTACTTTGCCCTTTTTCAGATATGAAAGGAGACATCCCTCTGTTATACAAGGTGGTTGTCATATGCTGTGCTTTAGTCAATCTGAATGATTCTGTTGTGCCATTTGAGTAGAGAGCAGCTTCACCTTGATGTTATGACAAAGGATCCCCCTTAAACCGTATGACTATATAAAATGTAATTTGAAACAAATGTAAAAGACTATTGTTTATGATATTCTAAACATACTGTACTATGTAGTCTTAGGCAAACCATCTTCATTATCACAGTGGCACCTCCCAAGTGCCACTCAGACTTTCTGGGAGAAATGTATCTGGCATTGAACTTGGTAGCAGTAGTTGTGTGATGTTTTAAGCTAAGGATCCCATCATCTTCTGCTTCCAGACATTTCACTACCTACTGTAGATTACAAGGGTTGGATTTTCACTAAGCAATTTCATGTCAGCACAAGGCATGCACAAAATCTAGTGTAATGATAAGCCTCATATACATTGAGTGTACAACCATTTTTTTGTTTTTATTTAACGTTTATTTTACCACTTAAGTTGACTGAGAACACATTCTCATTTACAGCAACAACCTGGGGAATAGCTACAGGGGAGAGGAGGGGGGACGAATGAGCCAATTGAAAGCTAGGGATGATTAGGTGGATGCTGCTGAGGGGAGGACTGCTCATAGTAATGGCTAGAATGGTGCCAATGGAATGGTATTAACCACATGTTTTTATTCGGTTTTATTTACTGCAGTGTCTATGAATTTATGAAAATGTGAAAATCACCAAGTGCTCACTTGTCAGAAAATGTAAAAAAAAAAAAAAAAAAAGTGTCATTCTTCCTAGGGGTGTAGATGAACAGGTTTGAATAGGATTTAATGTTGCTAAAATGCTGTCAGTTCCACTTTAAGCTTGCCATAACAAAGGGGTTGAATACTTATTGACTCAAGACATTTCAGCTTTTCATTTGTTATTACACTGAACAAAAATATAAACACAACATGTAAAGTGTTGGTCCCATGTTTCATGTGCTGAAATTAAAGATCCCAGAAATGTTCCATACGCACAAAAATAATATTTGTCATATTTTGGGCACAAATTTGTTTACATCCCTGTTAGTGAGCATTTCTCCTTTGCCAAGATAATCCATCAGGCGTGGCATATCAAGAAGCTAATTAAATAGCATTATCGTTACACATGTGCACCTTGTGTTGGGTACAATAAAAGGCCTCTCTAAAACGTCACACAACACAATGCCACAGATGTCTCAAGTTTTGAGTGAGCGTGCAATTGGCATGCGGACTGCAAGAATGTCCATCAGAGCTGTTGTCAAAGAATGTAATGTTAATTTCTCTACCATAAGCCGCCTCTGATGTTTTAGAGAATTTGGCAGTACGTCCAACCGGCCTCCTCTGACCACGTGTATGGCGTTGTGTGGGCGAGTGGTTTTGATGTCAACAGACTGCCATTGAGGTGCGTAAAGGTGTTCCACAGGGATCCATTTTGGGACCTGTTCTTTTTTCATTATATATAAATGATATTGGGCAAACTGTCAAATCCTGTGCTCATCACCTGTATGCTGACGATACTATTATTTATGCTACTGCTCCGACTATTTACCTAGCAGTATCGAGCTTGCAATCTGATTTTATAGATGTTCAAGTCGCCCTATCAAATCTAAAGCTTGTTTTAAATACTGGGAAAACGAAATACATGATTTTCTCAAAGTCCCATAAACCTATTGCAAATATGATGCATCTTCATTCAATGAATGGTACTATGATTGAACTTGTACCTGCTTACAAATATCTTGGCATTTGGATAGACAGTGATCTATCCTTTAAGAAACACATAGCTGAGCTTGTTAAGAAACATATGTAAGGTTGGGTTCTTTTATAGAAAAAACTCCTGCTTCTCCCTGTCTAGTAGGAAGTTAATTGTTCAATCAACTTTTTTACCTGTTCTTGATTATGGAGATACTATATACCAAAGTGCAACAGTAACCACCTTAAGAGACCTTGACTGTTTATCATAGTGCCCTTCGTTTTATTACATCTGCCAGCTTTAATACCCATCACTGCATTTTATACCAAAGGGTTGGCTGGACCTCATTAAAACCTGTAGATTATTGCACTACTCTTTGTTTGTCTATAAAGCCCTTCTCCATAAACTTCCAATGTATTTGTCATCTCTGTTGAAGGTTAGAGTCCCTGATTATAATATTAGGTCACATGCATGGTTAACTTTAATGACTCCCTTGGTAAACACAGAGCTTGGTAGATCTGCTTTTACATGTCTAGCTCCTAATGTTTGGAATAATATCCAGTCGGTTCTCTGTTTGGATGCCTTAGTGCCTATGGGTCGGTTTGTTGTATTGGCTAAAGGCTTTTATTCTGATGAATGTGTTTGTTTTAACTAACTATGTATGTCTATTAATCTGTGATGCTCTGAATGTATGTGTGCCATTTGTTTGGTTGTGTTCCCAGGGCACACTTGTAAATGAGACCTAGGTCTCAATGTGTTTCCCCCCTGGTTAAATAAAAACATTGTCCAGCAATTAATCAACGGATAATTGATAATTGATTGAATTAAACCATGCAATAATTAACTCATTAATAACCTGGGGCACCACGGAATCATTAATTTATATAGAGCAGCTATCTCCCGAATCCGCTCTCTTAAAGATCTGATGATGCTTTAGATCAATAGCAGTCAAGTATTAATCGTTACCTCATTATCAAAGAAATGTCCCCCTTGGGGATCAATAAAGTATCTATCTATCTATCTATCTATCTATCTATCTATCTATCTATCTATCTATCTATCTATCTATCTATCTATCTATCTATCTATCTATCTATCTATCTATCTATCTATCTATCTATCTATCTATCTATCTATCTATCTAATCAGTCAGTCTCATTCTGAACATCGTAAGATCTAATTCTGCACAAATCCTAGCTTCCATGTTTAAATCAGCATCCACAAATTGTCTTAATGATTTATTTACTAGCTAAAGAATCATACATACACACACACACACACACACACACACACACACACACACATACATACATACATACATACATACATACATACATACATATATATATATTCACACACACACACACACACACATACATACATACATACATACATACACACACACATACATACATACATACATACATACATACATACATATATACAGTGGGGAGAACAAGTATTTGATACACTGCCGATTTTTCAGGTTTTCCTACTTACAAAGCATGTAGAGGTCTGTACATTTTATCATAGGTACACTTCAACTGTGAGAGACAAAAATCCAGAAAATCACATTGTATGATTTTTAAATAATTAATTTGCATTTTATTGCATGACATAAGTATTTGATCACCTACCAACCAGTAAGAATTCCGGCTCTCACAGACCTGTTAGTTTTTCTTTAAGAAGCCCTCCTGTTCTCCACTCATTACCTGTATTAACTGCAACTGTTTGAACTCATTACCTGTATAAAAGACACCTGTCCACACACTCAATCAAACAGACTCCAACCTCTCCACAATGGCCAAGACCAGAGAGCTGTGTAAGGACATCAGGGATAAAATTGTAGACCTGCACAAGGCTGGGATGGGCTACAGGACAATAGGCAAGCAGCTTGGTGAGAAGGCAACAACTGTTGGCGCAATTATTAGAAAATGGAAGAAGTTCAAGATGACGGTCAATCTCCCTCGGTCTGGGGCACCATGCAAGATCACACCTCGTGGGGCATCAATGATCATGAGGAAGGTGAGGGATCAGCCCAGAACTACACGGCAGGACCTGGTCAATGACCTGAAGAGAGCTGGGACCACAGTCTCAAAGAAAACCATTAGTAACACACTACGCCGTCATGGATTAAAATCCTGCAGCGCACGCAAGGTCCCCCTGCTCAAGCCAGCGCAAGTCCAGGCCCGTCTGAAGTTTGCCAATGACCATCTGGATGATCCAGAGGAGGAATGGGAGAAGGTCATGTGGTCTGATGAGACAAAAATAGAGGTTTTTGGTCTAAACTCCACTCGCCGTGTTTGGAGGAAGAAGAAGGATGAGTACAACCCCAAGAACACCATCCCAACCGTGAAGCATGGAGGTGGAAACATCATTCTTTGGGGATGCTTTTCTGCAAAGGGGACAGGACGACTGCACCGTGTTGAGAGGAGGATGGATGGGGCCATGTATCGCGAGATCTTAGCCAACAACCTCCTTCCCTCAGTAAGAGCATTGAAGATGGGTCGTGGCTGGGTCTTCCAGCATGACAACGACCCCAAACACACAGCCAGGGCAACTAAGGGGTGGCTCCATAAGAAGCATCTCAAGGTCCTGGAGTGGCCTAGCCAGTCTCCAGACCTGAACCCAATAGAAAATCTTTGGAGGGAGCTGAAAGTCTGTATTGCCCAAGCGACAGCCCCGAAAACTGAAGGATCTGTATGGAGGAGGGGGCCAACATCCCTGCTGCAGTGTGTGCAAACCTGGTCAAGAACTACAGGAAACGTATGATCTCTGTAATTGCAAACAAAGGTTTCTGTACCAAATATTAAGTTCTGCTTTTCTGATGTATCAAATACTTATGTCATGCAATAAAATGCAAATTAATTACCTAAAATCATACAATGGGATTTTCTGGATTTTTGTTTTAGATTCCGTCACTCACAGTTGAAGAGTACCTATGATAAAAATTACAGACTTCTACATGCTTTGTAAGTGGGAAAACCTGCAAAATCGGCAGTGTATCAAATACTTCTCCCCACTGTATACATATATATATATATATACACACACACACACACACACACACACACACACACACACATATATATATATATATACACACAACAACCCAAGTAATCCATACATACAAAGAAACCAAAACAAATAAGTTCAGAAAATCAGTTATGTGTAATAATGTGAAATGACACAGGGAAAAAGTATTGAACACATGAAGAAAGGGAGGTTCAAAAAGGCATGGAAAGCCAAGACAACAGCTGAAAACTATCAGTAATTAAAAAGAAATCCAGCCCCCTGTCAGTGCAAATTAATATCAGCTGGTTCAGTCCCAACTGATGGCCTACAAAAAGGTCTCATTGCCAAGATGTCACACAAGACACATCTCATGATGGGTAAAAGCAAAGAGCTGTCTCAAGACATTCGCAACCTAATTGTTGCAAAACATAATGATGGCATTGGTTATAGGCGCATTTCTAAGCTTCTGAATGTTCCAGTGAGCACTGTTGGGGCCATAATACGGAAGTGGAAAGACAATCATTTCACCATAAATGTGTATATTACTACTAAAAGGACATTCAATTTAACAATGTACAGTACCACCTCTGAGATAATTTCAAGTTAATAATTGTGACTTAATGGTAACATATTAGAGAAAAACAGGTTTTAGTGCTCCCTGCATGATTTGTCACAATGGAAAAACTCAAGACAGAGGTTTGTCGATAGTTTTAAACTGACCTTGGCAACCTCTCCCAAATAAAATAAACCACCCTGCCAGATAGCATTATCAAATATCCTAGTCTTGGCCGGATCAATAAAAAAGACAATTTCTCAGTTAATTTCTTCATTTCCTGACGGTTCTTGGCCCTTCAAGAGTTTTAGGTGCAGACTGTACAGTTTAATACGCATCCACCCAAACCGCTTTTTGAAAAAAGTAGAGTTGCTGCCTGTGTGTTGTCTCACCCTGTTGACTGCCCTTCCAGTTACCTGCTGAGTCATTTTCTGCCAAACACTGACACTATTATCAGTTTGGCTCCGGCTACACGCTAATCTCATCTAAAGGTGTCCTTTGTGTCACGTTCAACAAACTGCACTGAGCGGTGGGTTTAGTGTAAGTAAATATGTTGTGGAAGACATAAAATTGCTTGCTCAGCAAGTAAAACATGTATTAAATAAATATTGTCCTCCTGCCCAGGCGTTCTGATACCTTAAGTTTCTCATCCTTTTCCTTAATTAAGATAATCACAGATCTGATGTGTATCACGTTTCAGGAAAAGACCCAGACAAATCACAAAGACAGGTGAAACAGTGTGACAATTTGATTAGATCTGGAAGACTAAATTGATGGAAACCTTCCCATGCAAAAAAAACAAGCATTTAAGTACGTTTAACGTCAAGTAAAATTCATAAAAAATACATATAGATACAATTGCCACTTTGCTCAAATGCATGTAATGCCTTAACATGTATTCCATGAATGCATGTATTCGGTCATACGTATTAACATTTGAAATTGTGTTTTTTACATTGGATAAAAGTAGACTCAGAGCTAGAAAATTTAATTAATTTGAGGGACAATGGGAAAGTAATTCTGCTTTGAAAGTTGATAAACTTGTAACTCCACTATTCGTTCACACCATCTTAAGCCTTAGCCCCAACCATCTCTTAAGTGTTCACATGTGAGGGCATGTGCTAAACATGTGTGAGTAGTTTAGTGAGTAGTTTAGTAAACAACCAAGATTTCAAAACTAAAAGTGGTAAATGTACCAGCCTACAATAAGAAAAAAATCCAGGTAAAAATACACTATCTAGTCCTTGGCCTATATCCTAATCTGACTTTGGGGCAAATCATGTTGTTCTTCACTTTAACATCTCTGGTAAACACACGCTAAGTTTATTTGTCACATGCATAGGATACAGAAGGTGTAAACAATACAGTGAAATGGTTACTTCCATAGTAGCAATATCAAAAACAAAAAGTGTCCAGATTAAAATATACAACATTTTATAATAATTAGATGATGCTTACCCGACACTTGTCTAAATTGATGGGTCATGTGAAGGAAATGTTATAACCACCCCCCCAGCCACATCCAGCTAACTGGATGGGTCACTATTGTCTGCACATGTACACATGTTCATGAAATACTATCGATGACCGTAATCACCCCTAGACATAACTGTCTTGATTGGTCATATAATCATCTGGCGAAGTGGAGTCTTATGTTTAGACATGTAGCTAGCTAGCTAGCTAAACAATGAACCGGCATAATCTCAACTCATACTACTACCAATACAAAACTTTTCATATCTGTAGTATGAATCTGCAGGTAGCTAAATAGTTAACCAACTTGGTTCAATGTTAGCTAACTAACATTAGGCTATACACTAGCAATGCAAATGGATTTCTGATTAAAATAATATTACTACACAGATCATACATGTAAAGCTAGCTAGCCTGCTAACAGTACACTTTAACCTGCAATGAAAACTACATTTTTTTGTGATTTATATTTCACATTATGCAATACATAAGGGTGGCAGGTAGCCTAGTGGTTAGAGTGTTGGGCCAGTAACCGAAAGGTTGCTGGTTCGAATACCCGAGCTGTCGATGTGTCCTTGAGCAAGGCACATAACCCTAATTTGCTCCAGGGGCTGACCCTGTAGGTAGGCTGTTATTGTAAATAAGATTTTGTTCTTAACTGACTTGCCTAGTTAAATAAAGGTTCAATAAAAAACAGGTCACGTTACGAATATTAACCGACATGTCAACACTAACAACCTTTTGTACTGTCAAACATACAATACAAATATTTACATACTGTCAGGAGTCAATTATTTGAGTACACAAAATTTACAGGAAGAAAAGAGTTGTTAATATCTGAATGTTTTACATTATACATCCCATGCATCAACTGTATTTGCCTGAGCTTTGTTTATCACGGCCACTGATCGCGCTATACCAGGACTGTCCAACCCTGTTTCTGGAGAGCTACCCTCTTGTAGGTATTCACTCCAACCCCAGTTGTAACCGACCTGATTCAGCTTTTCAAGCAGCTAATTATTAGAATCAGGTACGCTAGATGAGGGTTGGAATGAACCTACAGGATGGTGGCTCTCCAAGAACAGGGTTGGACAGCCCTGCTCTATACGAACAATATCTTTAGAATATGTATGATAACCATGTTTGAGGATTTTAGGGTAATCCAAGAACTAAGGATAACATTTTTTGTTACTGTTAACCCTGCATAAATTATTATTTTCTGAACCAGTTGCAGTACAAAAATAAAAGGTGGATCTTTGTTCACAGGGAAACCCATACTTGTTGTAAGGAAATCTGAAACGTGACCAGAACTGGGACACCCAGGACTTTCCCAAAGCATTAGTGTTCCAACAGCATTCATACGGCATCAATCACAGATTGGAGTAGGAATCAGCTTCATTTTAAAACGTCTAAATTGGGTTGCATTACTTCTATGTATAAGCTTATAATGTATAAGCTGGTGTGCTGGGTTTTTAGGTGCTGCAATAGAGTCCAAGAAGCTGCAGTAGAATCATCGGACTATACAAGGATTTGTTTTGGAAAGGCCAGTAATATAATTTGTAATCTGGAAGAGACAAACCTCCTGTTCCCTTTAACCGCATAAGAGGATCATATAGAATGCCTGGCTTTTTATCATTCCAAATAAACTTTGAGGTTATTGACTTTATTTCCTCAAAGTATTTTGGCGGAGGAGGTATTGGCAGCATAGAGAAAATTAAATTTAGTCGACAAAGTACGTTGATTTTTACTATAGCAATCCTACCTTGTAGTGATATTTTAAGAGAGGACCATCTCTGCAAATCAGAGGTGACCTCTTTTAGTTTGACATCGTTCCTTCTGCAAACGTGGGAAAATTTGGTGTGTATGCATATGCACAAATCAATAAAGTCTTCCTCATGCCACTGCACTGGAGATGCATCAGGCAAAGTAAGCAATTTCCCCAGGCTATTTAGGGGCACCAGTATAGATTTTTCCTAGTTTATTTTATATGCAGAGAATGAACCAAAAATATATTAAATCATTTCAGAATCTGTGGAACAGAGTTTGTAATGTCTGAAGAATACGATAAGGTGTTATCGGCATAGAGTGACACTTTATGCTGTGTACCTTTTTTAAATATTGATGGGTGAAATAAGTAGTTCCAATCTAATCTCTTGAGCAAGGGGCTCCGAAGACAGTGATAATGAACATCCTTATTTTCTGGAACGTTGTAAACAAAGTCTTGGATAGAATGTTGCACAAATGTTTGATGCAGAATACAGTGTTTTTAACTTTGAGATATATCCTTTACCAAAACCAAAGGACTCCAAAACACACCATAAATAGTTCCATTCTATCCTATCAAAGGCTTTTTCTGCATCCAATCTAAAAAGTGCAGCAGGAACTAGGTCGTTTTCAGACTCATTTATGATATGGCATAGACGTCTAATATTGTCTTAGGCTAAACGACCCCTTTATAAGTACCTTTGCAAACATCTTGAGCCCAGTTGTGATAAGGCTTAAGGGCCAATAACTTTTACAGTCTAGGAGAGATTAGTCTCTATGGAATTCTCCATGTTTTAATGCATGATTGATAGAATCAAGAATTAGTGGCCAGACAATATCACATATTTCAAGAAACCACTCAGGAGGGAAACCATAAAGTCCTGGTGATTTGTCTCTTTTCATGTTAATGCTCTCTTGAGTAAGTGGGGAGTCACGGAATCCAGATTACTCTCTATCGAGTTTGGGAAGTTCCAATGATGATAAGGTTGTCATCTTACTATGATCAGGGTCTGCCTCTGACATATATAATTGGGAATAAAACTGCCTAAACGTTGCATTCATTTCTACCAGGTCGTTTGATATCTTACCAGATGGTGTTTGAATTGTATTGATAAAAGAAAGGACTTTAATTTATCTTAAGACTTGCAGCCAAAAGTCTACTAGCTTTCTCCCCCTCAGAATAGTATCTTACTCTTGTGCGATGCATTATAAATTTGATTGTAGTAGAGTGTTATTCTCGTCTCCTTTTACTCTGTACATTTTTGTTTCTTCTCATTTTCAACCAGAGCAATCAGTTTTTCCAAGTCTACTACTTTTTTACTGTGAGTTGAATTAAGGCAAAGGTACAGTTTCCCCTCAAAAACATTTTGTCACCTCCCAAAGTGAATGAATCTGTATTTAACAATGCAATTCATGTCACATTTGCTCAAAGTTGTGTAAAAAGTATTATTCTGCAGCAAAGTAGTGTCAAAGTGCCATCTTCTGGCACCTTTCTGTTTGGAGCTGTCAAGTAAGATACTACAGTCGTGGCCAAACGTTTTGAGAATGACACAAGTATTGGTCTCCACAAAGTCTGCTGCTTCAGTGTTCTTAGATCTTTATGTCAGTAGTTACTATGGTACACTGAAGTATAATTACAAGTATTCCATAAGTGTCACAGGCTGTCATTGACAATGACATTAAGTTTATGCAAAGAGTCAATATTTGCAGTGTTGACCCTTCTTTTTCAAGACCTCTGCAATCTGCCCTGGCATGCTGTCAATTAACTTCTGGGCCACATCCTGACTGATGGCAGGCCATTCTGCATAATCAATGTTTGGAGTTTGTCAGAAGTTGTGGGTTTTTGTTTGTCCACCCGCCTCTTGAGGATCGACCACAAACGGATCTTGGATGGTTGGGAGAAGTTGCTCTCGGAGGATGTGTTGGTACCATTCTTTATTCGGGCGGCAGGTAGCCCAGTGGTTAGAGTGTTTGGCCCGTAACTGAAAGGTTGCTGGATCGAACCCCCGAGCTGACAAGGTAAAAATCTGTCGTTCTGCCCCTGAACAAGGCAGTTAACCCACTGTTCCTAGGCCGTCATTGAAAATAAGAATTTGTTCTTAACTGACTTGCCTAGTAAAATAAAGGTAAAATAAAAAAATGGCTGTGTTCTTAGGCAAAATTGTGAGTGAGCCCACTCCCTTGGCTGAGAAGCAACCCCACATATGAATGGTCTCAGGATGCTTTACTGTTGGCATGACACAGGACTGATGGTAGCGCTCACCTTGTCTTCTCTGGACAAGGTGTTTTCCGGATGGCCCAAACAATCGGAAAAGGGGATTCATCAGAGAAAATGACTACCCCAGTCCTCAGCAGTCCAATCCCTGTACCTTTTGCAGAATATCAGTCTGTCCCTGATGTTTGTCCTGGAGAGAAGTGGCTTCTTTGCTGCCCTTCTTGACACCAGGCCATCCTCCAAAAGTCTTCGCCTCACTGTGCGTGCAGAAGCACTCACACCTGCCTGCTGCCATTCCTGAGCAAGCTCTGCACTGGTTGTCCCCCGATCCCGCAGCTGAATCAACTTCTGGCGCTTGCTGGACTTTCTTGGGCGCCCTGACGCCTTCTTCACAACAATTGAACCTCTCTCCTTGAAGTTCTTGATGATCCGATAAATGGTTGATTTAGGTGCAATCTTACCAGCAGCAATATCCTTGCCTGTGAAGCCCTTTTTGTGCAAAGCAATGATGACGGCACGTGTTTCCTTGCAGGTAACCATGGTTGAGAGAGGAAGAACAATGATTTCAAGCACCACCCTCCTTTTAAAGCTTCCAGTCTGTTATTCTGACTCAATCAGCATGACAGAGTGATCTCCAGCCTTGTCCTCGTCAACACTCTCACCTGTGTTAACGAGACAATCACTGACATGATGGCAGCTGGTCCTTTTGTGGCAGGGCTGAAATGCAGTGGAAATGTTTTTTTGGGATTAAGTTCATTTTCATGGCAAAGAGGGACTTTGCAATTAATTGCAATTCATCTGATCACTCTTCATGACATTCTGGAGTATATGCAAATTGCCATCATCAACACTGAGGCAGCAAACTTTGTGGAGACAATACTTGTGTCATTCTCAAAACTTTTGGCCACGACTGTATACAGGACAGCTCCATGGTCAGAAATGACTATGGGGAGCAGCTCAGTTGTCTGAATACACCTGTTTATATACACCTGTTTATATAAATATGTAGTCTATCTGTGATAATGTATTGTGTCTTGAAGAAAATAAAGTATAATTCTTTAGATGCCAGGCATCTGAATTAAGGTCTGCAGCTAATTAAATTACATCACCAGAGGCCTGATCAGTTTGAGAGAGAGATGAAATATGAGAATTACAAACCTGATTTAAATCTCCTCCCACAAAATTTCTACAGCTGCACCATCGAGAGCACCCTGACTGGTTGCATCACTGCCTGGTATGGCATCTGCTCGGCCTCCGACCGCAAGGCACTACAGAGGGTAGTGCGTACGGCCCAGTACATCACTGAGGCCAAGCTTCCTGCCATCCAGGACCTCTATACCAGGCAGTGCCAGAGGAAGGCCCTAAAAATTATCAAAGACTCCATCCACACTAGTCATAGAATGTTCTCTCTGCTACCGCACGGCAAGCGTTACCGGAGCGCCAAAGGCTTCTCAACAGC
>CM042382.1:30014461-30136961 GCA_023634145.1 Thymallus thymallus | reverse complement strand
CCAACACATAGAGAGACAGAGAAATACACTGACATTACTGGACACAATTATGGGAAGATACATATCTCTGTGTGACTGAGAACATAGTGACATTCTCCATTTAGCCTTTGCCCCAGGTTGGATTCAACCCTCCCCGTGTTCATGACTGATCACAGGCCAGTTCAGAACTCTCTGTGTGTAAAACTTAGCCTCCTCTCACTCTCCTCCTCCTCTCACTCTCCCTGTCCTCTCTTTCTCTCCTCTCCCTCTCCCTCCCCAGTCCTGAGTCCAGTCAGCCACTGTGCAAAGAGCTTAAGGTGGATTTGTCTAAAGTGCTCTTGTCAGTTTGTTATTGTGTATGTATGTGGTCCTCTTTTGAAACTGTGTTCTGCTGTACATACAGTACCAGTCAAAAGTTTGGACACACCTACTCATTCAAGGGTTTTTATTTATTTTTTACTATTAAATACATTGTAGAATAATAGTGAAGACATCAACGCTATGAAATAACACATATGGAATCATGTAGTAACCAAAAAAGTGTTAAACAAATCAAAATATATTTTAGATTTTAGATTTTTTTAAGTAGCCACCCTTTGCCTTGCACATTCTTGGTATTCTCTCAACCAGCTTCACCTGGAATGCTTTTCCAACAGTCTTGAAGGAGTTCCCACATATGCTGAGCACTTGTTGGCTTCTTTTCCTTCTCTCTGCGGTCCAACTCATCCCAAACCATCTCAATTGGGTTCAGGTCAGGTGATTGTGGAAGCCAGGTCATCTGATGCAGCACTCCATCACTCTCTTTGTTGGTCAAATAGCCCTTACACAGCCTGAGGTGTGTTGGGATATTGTGCTGTTGAAAAACAAATGATAGTCCCACTAAGCACAAAATAGATGGGATGGCGTAAACGCTGCAGAATGCGGTGGTAGCCATGCTGGTTAAGTGTTCCTTGAATTCTAAATAAATCACTGACAGTGTCACCAGCAAAGCACCCCCACACCATCACACCTCCTTCTCCATGCTTTACGGTGGGAACCACACATGCGGAAATCATCCGTTCACCTACTCTGCGTCTCACAAAGACACGGCGGTTGAGCTTCATATCTTAAAGCTGTTCTTGCCATAATATGGACTTGGTCTTTTACCAAATAGGGCTATCTTCTGTATACCACCCCTACCTTGTCACAAAACAAACTTTTAAAAAGGCGCACCTGTTAATTGAAATGCATTCCAGGTGACTACATCATGAAGCTGGTTGAGAGAATGCCAAGAGTGTGCAAAGCTGTCATCAAGGCATAGATTGAATTAACACTTTTTTGGTTACTACATGATTCCATATGTGTTTTTGTCATAGTTTTGATGTCTTCACTTTTATTCTACAATTTAGAAAATAGTAAAAATAAAGAAAAACCCATGAATGAGTAGGTGTGTCCAAACTTTTGACCGGTACTGTATATATATATACCAAGGTATTAATAACAAAGAGCTAACTGCTGACTATAATGACCTTGTTACAATCTAGCGCTTGTTCTCTCAACGTCTCAAGTGTTCTCTCGCTCTACTTCTCTAAATAGATCAATTAGACCACCTCAGTGGCATGAGCTACAAGTCTGTATTGCCAAAGTTAATCATATAAAGGATATCATACAATATCAAGCAGAACATCAACAAATGTGGTTCCTATAGTTATGAAAATGTATTGTCTGTAGGAGGATTTAGATTTAATAGGGAAATGAATTGCAACAACAGTGGTTCATTTCTTTCTGTGTGTCTGTATCTCTCTTCAATAAACTATTCCCCTCCCACTTTCCCTTTGTCCAAAATGTTTCTGTTCAAAATATATTTATCTGATTAACCCACGCAGGCTAAACTATTAGCCCCTCCATATCTGGAAACAGTAGCTTAACATACAAGTTGTTGAAAGGACATTCACAGACTGCACTGCATATAATACTAAGACAGAAGGTTTGTTTTAAATTAATCAGATATCCACTCAACTAAAATCAACTGATTATATTGTGGTGCATGTATTAGACTATCTTCACCATAATCTATAATCATAGTTATAGAATCATGAACAGTGTACTTAATCGCCCAGAAGATGGCGCTAGTAAAGCCATAAGTAACTGCAGGCCAACACTAATTATCACTTATTATCACGTCCTCCTCATCAGCATTGAGTTGCATTGCATCACTTTTGTTTTTCATTTGACCTGAAGTACTGTTCTACACAGAGTAAACTATGTTTTTTTAAGCGGTAATATGTAGTTGGGCTATTTTATAACAGACAATGAGAAATGAAAGCAACAGAATACATATTTTTCTGTTGAAAGCTACAACTAGTCCATGTGGTGTCAAACGACATTAGGAGGGCTAGCTTTGAACTGCTGAAAATTGATTTTAAAGAACTGATTCTAGCTCTGAAAGATTCCAGTAAGCGGTAAGCGGGCTACTGACGTTACACATCTGGCAAAAATACTGTAGCTCTGTTGGCATACCTTTTATAGATAACTTTGACACTATTTGAAAACAGAAGATGCTCTGCAGGGATGATTTAGTCCATCCAAATCATCTTAGCTCCTGGACCCTGTCCGCACATTTCAAGGCTGCGTTGAGACAATGACTTATCCGTGACTCAAGCCATGCTCAGATAATGCCTACCATTGTGTCGCTGAGCTGTTGTAGTGCTGCTAAACATGTACATTGTCCCAGGGGTTTTGGCAGTCATAATGTAAGTTACCTTCTAACTCCCCTGAATGCTTCTGTCAATCATACAGCTATTGTATGCAGTAATCACGCACCTATGAACCTAAGTTATACTGTTAGCACTGAGGCGGTTTTCCCTAGTAGGATGTCCACTGTGTGCAGCTCACCCTGCACTATCATCTCAGACGTAAATATCACTGTCATGTCTACCCCAGTAAAGCAATAAAAACAATCAAGAATTCCAGAAAAGTGCTAAAAATAGCCCACATTAACATGAAATCATAAACACAACATAAATCGATAACTTGCTAGTAACAGATGACATTCATATACTGACTATCTCTGAAATTCACTTAGATAATACGTTTGATGATACAGTGGTAGCAATACATGGTTTCAACATCTTCAGAAGAGACAGGAATGCCAATGGTTGAGGTGTTGCCGTTTATATTCAGAAAGTATATTCCTGTAAAGCTTAGAGCGGATCTCATGTCAAATGCTGTTGAAGTAATATGGCTACAGGTTCATCTGCCTCACCTAAAGCCTATTATTGTGGGAAGCTACTATAGACCACCAAGTGCCAACAGTCTGTATATGGATAATATGTGTAAAATGCTTGATAATGTACAGTGGGGAGAACAAGTATTTGATACACTGCCGATTTTGCAGGTTTTCCCACTTACAAAGCATGTAGAGGTCTGTAATTTTTATCATAGGTACTCTTCAACTGTGAGTGACTGAATCTAAAACAAAAATCCAGAAAATCACATTGTATGATTTTTAAGTAATTAATTGACATTTTATTGCATGACATAAGTATTTGATACATCAGAAAAGCAGAACTTAATATTTTGTACAGAAACCTTTGTTTGCAATTACAGAGATCATATGTTTCCTGTAGTTCTTGACCAGGTTTGCACACACTGCAGCAGGGATTTTGGCCCACTCCTCCATCCAGATCCTTCAGGTTTCGGGGCTTTCGCTGGGCAATACGGACTTTCAGCTCCCTCCTTTTCTATTGGGTTCAGGTCTGGAGACTGGCTAGGCCACTCCAGGACCTTGAGATGCTTCTTACGGAGCCACTCCTTAGTTTCCCTGGCTGTGTGTTTCGGGTCGTTGTCATGCTGGAAGACCCAGCCACGACCCATCTTCAATGCTCTTACTGAGGGAAGGAGGTTGTTGGCCAAGATCTCGCGATACATGGCCCCATCCATCCTCCCCTCAATACGGTGCAGTCGTCCTGTCCCCTTTGCAGAAAAGCATCCCCAAAGAATGATTTCCACCTCCATGCTTCATGGTTGGGATGGTGTTCTTGGGGTTGTACTCATCCTTCTTCTTCCTCCAAACACGGCGAGTGGAGTTTAGACCAAAAAGCTCTATTTTTGTCTCATCAGACCACATGACCTTCTCCCATTCCTCCTCTGGATCATCCAGATGGTCATTGGCAAACTTCAGACGGGCCTGGACATGCGCTGGCTTGAGCAGGGGGACCTTGCGTGCGCTGCAGGATTTTAATCCATGACGGCGTAGTGTGTTACTAATGGTTTTCTTTGAGACTGTGGTCCCAGCTCTCTTCAGGTCATTGACCAGGTCCTGCCGTGTAGTTCTGGGCTGATCCCTCACCTTCCTCATGATCATTGATGCCCCACGAGGTGAGATCTTGCATGGTGCCCCAGACCGAGGGAGATTGACCGTCATCTTGAACTTCTTCCATTTTCTAATAATTGCGCCAACAGTTGTTGCTTTCTCACCAAGCTGCTTGCCTATTGTCCTGTTGACACAACGACAGATATACGGGACCCAAAAGCAGACACGGAGGCAGAGATATGATTAAATATTTAATGAAGTATATGGGGCAAGACAGTCTCGTAGTGAATGACAGGCAGTGTTCGTAACAGGGAATCAGAAAGGCAATAGTCCAATAAGGAGAGTCATGCTCGTAGTCGTAATGCAGGCAGCGTTCGGTACCGGGAATCAGAAGGATGGCAGTGCAGAGGAGTAGACAGGCTCGTAATCTGTAACACAGGCAGAGTTCGTTTTAGCAGGAGATCAGAAGGTCGAAGGCACAGGAGGGGATAGACAGGCACGTAATCCAACAGGCAGGTAGAGGTCCAAATACCGGGAAACAGACTGGCAGAGTTAGTAACACAATAGAGCGCTGGAACGACTGACTAGGCAAGACGATCTGGCAAATGCCAACAGCACCCAAGAGGCTAAATACCCAAACTGATTAATGATGGTGATAGGGTGCACCTGGTGTGGGGAGGGGACAAACACAGACAGGTGAAACATATCAGGACATGACAGTACCCCTCCCCCTACGGGCGCCACCTGCCGACCGACCCGGGTGCATACCTGGCTGACCAGGATGCCGTCGATGAAAGTAGCCCAAGACAGCTCCTCCGGCCCGTAGCCCTCCAGTCAACCAGGTACTGGAAACCCCGGCCCCGGGGACGGACTCTCAGGAGGCGACGCACCGTCCAAGCAGGTTGGTTGTCAATAACCCGAGGAGGAGGGGCAGGCCTGGGAACAGGAGACAAAGGACAGTGAGAGACAGGTTTTACACGGGACACATGAAAGGTAGGATTAATGCGGAGGGACCGGGGCAACATGAGGCGTATAGCTGAGAGGTTGATAACCCGGGAGATCTGATAAGGGCCGATGTAACGGGATGAAAGCTTGCGACTTTCCACCCGAAGGGGCAGATCTCGGTTGGACAGCCACAACACGGTAGTGGGGAGCCTGGGTCCTGCGACGGTCGGCCTGCCGCCGATACCTGGTATTGGTCCGTAGTAGAACAGCCCGGGCCTTTCTCCAGGTCCGACGGCAGCGCCTAACAAACAACTGGGCCGACGGGACGCCAACCTCCTCTTCCTGCTCCGGAAACAGCGGAGGCTGGTAGCCCAAGGAGCACTTGAAGGGGGAAAGCCCAGTAGCGGAGGAAGGCAAGGTGTTGCGGGCATATTCCACCCAAACGAGTTGCCGGCTCCAGGTGGTGGGATTGTCCGAAACCAGGCAACGTAGCACAGTTTCTAGGTCTTGATTGGCCCGCTCTGATTGGCCGTTAGACTCTGGGTGGAATTCTGAGGACAGGCTGATAGAAGATCCAATAAGGGTGCAGAAAGCCCTCCAGAACTGGGAAGTGAACTGAGGACCCCGGTCGGAGACGATGTCAATGGGTAGTCCGTGGATCCGGAAAACGTGCTGTACCATCAATTGGGCAGTTTCCTTGGTCGATGGCAACTTAGGCAGGGGGATAAAGTGTGCCGCCTTCGAAAACCGGTCTACTACGGTGAGGATGGCGGTATTGCCGTCGGATAGTGGCAGACCTGTGACAAAGTCCAGGGAGAGATGTGACCATGGACGATGAGGGACAGGGAGAGGTTGCAGGAGACCAGCTGGGGCCTGGCGGGACGTCTTGCTTCGGTTGCACACCATGCAGGCCGAGACAAAAGAGGGGACATCCACCTCCATGGTGGGCCACCAAAATCGTCGCGTATAAATGCCAGGGTCCGACGAGCGCCGGGGTGGCAGGTCAATCTCGACGAATGACCCCATTCCAGGACTCGGGATCGAACAGGGTCAGGTACGAACAGGCAGCCCGGCGGACCCCCTCCTGGGTCAGGGCTCAACTGTTGCGCATTACGCACAGCCTCTTCAACGCCCCAGACCAAGGACGTAGCCAGACAAGAGACAGGAAGAATGCGTTCATTTCCTTGGACCGTAGCAGTAGGGCTGAACACACGGGAGAGGGCGTCTGGTTTCGTATTCTTTGAGCCAGGCCGATACGACAGGGTGAAATCAAAACGAGTAAAAAACAGAGCCCACCTGGCTTGTCGGGCATTGAGTCTCCTGGCTGAGCGTAGGTACTCAAGATTCTTGTGGTCTGTCCACACAATAAATGGTTGTTCCGCCCCCTCCAGCCAATGTCTCCACTCCTCCAATGCCGTCTTGACCGCCAGCAATTCCCGGTTGCCGACGTCATAATTTACTTCAGCAGGTGTCAGACGACGGGAGAGGAATGCACATGGATGCAGCTTCTGATCGTGGTCCGACCTTTGCGACAACACAGCCCCCACGCCGATATTGGAGGCATCTACCTCCACTACAAATTGCCGGGCTGGGTCTGGGTGAATCAAAATGGGGGCTGACGTGAAGCGCTGTTTGAGGGCAGTGAAGGCCTGGGCTGCTTGGGGTGACCACACAAAGCTCACTTTAGTTGAGGTCAGGGCAGTGAGTGGGGCCGCCAAAATGCTGTAATTTCGAATGAACCGTCGATAAAAATTGGCAAACCCCAGGAAGCGTTGCAGATCCAGGCGTGAAGAGGGCTGTGGCCAATCAGTGACGGCTTGGATCTTGCCAGGATCCATCCGGATGCTACCCGCGGCCACTATGTAACCCAGGAAAGGAATGACAGAGCGATGGAACTCGCACTTCTCTGCTTTTACATACAGTTGATTTTCTAATAATCGCTGGAGGACCTGTCGTACATGTGCTGTGTGTTCCTGGGCAGAGTGGGAGAATATCAAAATGTCATCCAGATACACAAAGACAAAACGATTAATCATGTCCCGGAGCACATCGTTAACCAGAGCCTGGAAGACAGCGGGAGCGTTAGTCAACCCAAATGGCATCACCAGGTATTCGTAGTGTCCACTAGACGTGTTGAACGCCGTCTTCCATTCATCCCCTTCTCGTATCCGTACCAGGTGGTATGCGTTTCGGATGTCCAGTTTAGAGAAGATCGTGGCTCCCTGGAGCAGTTTAAACGCGGAGGCCAGCAGAGAGAGTGGATAACGATTCTTCACCGTGATGTCATTAAGACCCCGGTAGTCAATGCATGGGCGAAGAGTCTTATCCTTTTTGGCTACGAAGAAAAACCCTGCACCAGCAGAAGAGGAAGATGGCCGAATAATCCCAGCCCTGAGGGAGGCCTCTACATAATCTGCCATGGCCTTCGTCTCCGGACCGGACAAGGAGTACAGACGTCCACGGGGGGGTGATGTGCCTGGATGGAGGTCTATGGCACAGTCGTATGGCCGATGAGGTGGTAGCGAGGTAGCCCGAGACTTATTGAAAACCTCCCTTAGATCCCAGTATTCGGAGGGGACAGATGACAAATCGATGTCCTCCGTGGCCTGTGAAACCTGTCTGGTTAGAACATGAGGTGCAGCCTTCAGACAATGTGCAAGGCAAAAGGGGCTCCAGATTGTAACAGAACCGGTAATCCAATCAATGTGAGGGTTGTGTTTAACAAGCCAAGAATGGCCTAACACAATAGGAGTGTTAGGGGAGTGTAAGGGCAGGAACTGGATCTCCTCCCTGTGGTTGCCAGACAGGATCAGAGTAACGGGCACCGATATCTGAGACACCCGCCCAATAGAACGACCGTCTAGGGCTGTGGCCTCGATGGGTGTGCTTAGAGGGCGTGAAGGAATGCCTAATTTGACCAGAAGGGAGTTATCAATAAAACAGTCGTCAGCTCCTGAATCCATAAGGACATTTACTCTCAGGGTTTGTGAACCCCAAATAATAGTGGCAGGAAAAGGAAAACGAACCGGGGGTACCCACTGAGTTTTGGTTTGACTCACCCGTATTCCTGCAGTTACGAATGAGCCCGCCCTTTTAAAGGACACCCGGCTGCGTAATGCCCCTTCTCTCCACAGTAGAGACAGCTGCGACTGTTTATCCTGCGTTGACGTTCCTCGGACGTCAGCTGTGCCCTTCCTATCTGCATGGGCTCAGATGTCAGGACTTCGGGCGCCCTCGAAGGTTCTCGGACGTATTCGGGTGGTGCCGTTACTCCCGGTGACGCTCTGCCACCCGGTCCGCCGAAATGCGGAAGTGCCTGAGCAGGACGACGATTCTCTCTCTCCCGGTTTCGTTCCTGAAGCCTACTGCCAATACGCATGGCAATGGAGATGAGGCTGTCTAAACTGGGAGGAACCTCTCGGGCGGCGAGCTCATCTTTGATGGGATCACATAATCCATCGTAGAAGGCATCGAGCAGAGCCTCGGAATTCCACGAGCACTCAGCTGCCAGGGTACGGAATTTAATTGAGTAATCCGGCACGCTGCTAGTCCCCTGTTTTAGATGTAGCAGCTGACGTGCCGCTTCTCTTCCGGATAATGGAGCATCGAAAACTTTTTTTTACCTCCGCAGTGAACGCTGCTAGACTGTAACAGACGGGAAGTTGCTGGTCCCATATCGGCGTAGCCCAGGCCAGGGCTCGCCCCGTCATCATGGTTATCATATAGGCGACCCGTGACTTCTCTGTGGGAAAAGAGGATGGCTGCAGCTCGAAGATACGCGAGCACTGGGACAAGAAAGGACGACAATAACTCGAATCACCAGAGAACCGTTCGGGGGCAGGTAAGTGCGGCTCTCTTAGGGATACCGGGGAAGGTGGTGAATTACTGGGTATAGGTGGGACAGGAGACGGGGAGGAAGCGCTCTGTGCCGGTAGTGCCAGTGTTCATTTCTCCAAGTGTTGGAGTAGACATTCGGTGGCTCGCTGCTGGTTCTCTCTCTGCTCACGGAGTTCTTCTGCTATTGACCGTAGCACCTCCTCGTGTCAACCCACTACAACCCCTTGACGGGCTATTGCTTTCTGGAGATCTGTCAACTCCGCTGGGTCTGTCATGGCCAGATCGTTCTGACACAACGACAGATATACGGGACCCAAAAGCGGACACGGAGGCAGAGATATGATTAAATATTTAATCAAGTATATGGGGCAAGACAGTCTCGTAGTGAATGACAGGCAGTGTTCGTAACAGGGAATCAGAAAGGCAATAGTCCAATAAGGAGAGTCAGGCTCGTAGTCGTAATGCAGGCAGCGTTCGGTACCGGGAATCAGAAGGATGGCAGTGCAGAGGAGTAGACAGGCTCGTAATCCGTAACACAGGCAGAGTTCGTTTTAGCAGGAGATCAGAAGGTCGAAGGCACAAGAGGGGATAGACAGGCACGTAATCCAACAGGTAGGTAGAGGTCCAAATACCGGGAAACAGACTGGCAGAGTTAGTAACACAATAGAGCGCTGGAACGACTGACTAGGCAAGACGATCTGGCAAATGTCAACAGCACCCAAGAGGCTAAATACCCAAACTGATTAATGATGGTGATAGGGTGCACCTGTTGTGGGGAGGGGACAAACACAGACAGGTGAAATATATCAGGACATGACACCTGTAGCCCATCCCAGCCTTGTGCAGGTCTACAATTTTATCCCTGATGTCCTTACACAGCTCTCTGGTCTTGGCCATTGTGGAGAGGTTGGAGTCTGTTTGATTGAGTGTGTGGACAGGTGTCTTTTATACAGGTAACGAGTTCAAACAGGTGCAGTTAATACAGGTAATGAGTGGAGAACAGGAGGGCTTCTTAAAGAAAAACTAACAGGTCTGTGAGTGCCGGAATTCTTACTGGTTGGTAGGTGATCAAATACTTATGTCATGCAATAAAATGCAAATTAATTATTTAAAAATCATACAATGTGATTTTCTGGATTTTTGTTTTAGATTCCGTCTCTCACAGTTGAAGTGTACCTATGATAAAAAATTACAGACCTCTACATTCTTTGTAAGTAGGAAAACCTGCAAAATCGGTAGTGTATCAAATACTTGTTCTCCCCACTGTATGTGATATCAAAAGAGAGGTACATTTTCTGGGTGACTTTAACATTAAACTGCCCACTCAAGAAAAAGCTTCAAACTGTAACAGGTCCTGCTACCTGGTTCAGCTTATCAGTCAACCTACCAGGGTATTTACAAACAGCACAGGAATGAATTCATACACAAATATTGATCACGTCTTTACTAATGCTGCAGAAATATGCTGTAGCCCTTTCCTGCAGTCAAATGACCTAGTGACCTTATGGATAGAATGTTATTAATATTTTTCATAATTTCATAAATAATGAAATAATTGTTTCAAAAAAGTCAACAAACATCTGGTGTTTCAATGTCAAATATTTTGGTTATATTTTAGTCTTCTGTGACATATATAAAGTGTAATATTGGGATGCAAACTTAAAATTGTCTATATCTGACATGATACAGGTATGTTATTTTTTTTAAGCCCATAACCATGTCTGCGAGATTTTTCTACTTTTTTTCAAAGTAGATTTGTTTAAGACTACCAAGAAACACACCAGATTTAGCCCACTGCAGTGAAAAGTTAAAGCAGTATCCAAATCCATCAGATGCAGTGATAATAATATAATAGCTATATCTAGGAAAACCAAAGTTCAGAAGGCTGGGCCTAATATGGTGTATAAGAGGTCATACAATACGTTGGGTTCCTATGTTGATGATGTAAAGAATATTTGCTGATCTGTGGTGTGTAATGAGGAACAAACATTTGTTGCACTTGACACATTTATGACATTGCTTATCCCAGTTACTAATAAGCATTCATTAAGAAAATTACTCTTGATTGATGAAGAATTAAAAAATGGTATGGTTGAAAGGGATGAGGCAAAAGGAATGGAAAAATAACTTTGGCACACATACACTACCGTTCAAAAGTTTGGGGTCACTTAGAAATGTCCTTGTTTTTAAAAGAAAAGCATTTTTTGTCCATTAACATAACATCAAATTGATCAGAAATACAGGGTAGACATTGTTAATGTTGTAAATGGCTATTGTAGCTGGAAACGGCTGATTTTTTATGGAATATCTAAATAGGCTCCATTATGAGCAGCCATCACTCCTGTGTTCCAATGGCACGTTGTGTTAGCTAATCTAAGTTTATCATTTTAAAAGGCTAATTGATCATTAGAAAACCCTTTTGCAATTATGTTAGCACAGCTGAAAACTGTGCTGATTAAAGAAGCAATAAAACTGGCCTTCTTTAGACTAGTTGAGTATCTGGAGCATCAGCATTTGTGGGTTCGATTACAGGCTCAAAATGGCCAGAAACAAAGCACTTTCTTCTGAAACTCGTCAGTCTATTCTTGTTCTGAGAAATGAAGGCTATTCCATGTGAGAAATCGCCAAGAAATTGAAGATCTCATACAACGATGTGTACTACACCCTTCACAGAACAGCGCAAACTGTCTCTAACCAGAATAGAAAGAGTAGTGGGAGGCCCCGGTGCACAACTGAGCAAGAGGACAAGTACATTAAAGTGTCTAGTTTGAGAAAGACGCTTCACGAGTCCTCAACTGGCAGCTTCATTAAATAGTACCCACAAAACACCAGTCTCAACGTCAACAGTGAAGAGGCGACTCCAGGATGCTGGCCTTCTAGGCAGAGTTGCAAAGAAAAAGCCATATCTCAAACTGGCCAATAAAAATAACAGATTAAGACGGGCAAAAGTCGCCTCTTCACTGTTGACGTTAAGACTGGTGTTTTGCGGGTACTATTTCATTACTATTTTAAGCTGCCAGTTGAGGACTTGTGAGGTGTCTGTTTCTCAAACTAGACACTCTAATGCACTTGTCCTCTTGCTCAGTTGTGCACCGGGGAGAGTTACTTGTCAGGGAGAGTTACCTGTCGAGAGTTACCTGTCTAACAAAACACAGAGGGTGATCTGTTCTTCAAATGGAAGCCTCTCCAACATAATCCAGGTACAGTCAGGCATTCCCCAAGGCAGCTCTCTAGGCCCCTTACTTTTTTCAATCTTTACTAATGACCTGTCACTGGCTCTGAGTAAAGCCTGTGTGGCAGAACAGGGCAGCTTGGCTGGCCCTTAAATGTACATGGAGAGCTAACATTAAATAAGAAAAATAAAAAAGAACACGTGAAAAATAGACTCACAAGAAAGAAGCTATACAAGGAGTATATAGATTGAGTACCTCCAACTCATCCATTAGTAATTTGCCAATAGATATCTTATAGATGGATGGATAGATAGATAGATAGATAGATAGATAGATAGATAGATAGATAGATAGATAGATAGATAGATAGATAGATAGATAGATAGATAGATAGATAGATAGATAGATAGATAGATAGATAGATAGATAGATAGATAGATAGATAGATAGATACTTTATTGATCCCGAGGGGAAATTTATTCGTCAAGCAGCTACGAAAAAACACAGGGAAATTGCAAAATTCCAGAACAAAAAAACACAAAAGACAGATACACGATACATGATACATAGAGCTACAGTATGAAAAAGTATTAGTCTGGAGTGCAAAAAAGCTATAAAAAGACATAGCATAGTATGGGTGGATGGCTAAACTACGCAATGTAAAGGTCTATTCACATATCCAGTAATCAAAAACAAAATGTTGTTCTTATTTTATTTAACAGTCATATTTTACACTGATGTGTGTCATACTCATACATTCGTACACCACATATTTAAACTCCTCTATGAACTTTACTGCGCAACAGCTTTGCTGTGTTTTCATTGGACAGAGCTGTCAGGTTGGCGGTGCGCGCGTCTCCAGCTCCGGTGGATCTGACAGCAACCAACCGTTCAACACGACACCACTCTCAGGAAACTAGAAGTTAGGTGTCGGACCTGTAACTTGTAGCTTGTAGCATAAATTGGACATATCTACGTTGAGTTAAAACATACAACTTTTGAATAACGACAGTATTGATACATGTGTAGGTAAACGGCGATAATGTTGGTCCCTGCGGGAGGATGATGAAGAAGAGACTGTGGCGAGTTGTGTCAGTGTGCCTACTTGTGTTATTACTGTGTTGGTAAGTTTTAGCTCTACGGTACTTTTCATTTTCATAACAACGAATGTGTTTTACCTCACTAGCTAACTATGTACATTAGCCAAAACATGTTGGAAGAGATGTTACAATAACGAGAACTACGGCAAGCATAACCCTAACTAGCTTGCTAGCTAGGTTAGCCTAACGTTAGCTAGCTAGCTAAGTTACTTGCTAACGTGGCTCAGACGTTTTACTTAGATAGCGACGGTTAGCCAGCTAGTGAACGTTAGTCGGCTAGTAGTAGCGTTGGCTAGCTCAGTCAAATGCAGTTTCTTTCAACAATTCATATTGTTATGCCTCAGCCTGCCTCTCCACCCATCTCGATTGACAGAAGTATAGAATCTTAATAATAACTAAACTAGCCATATAAATACATATCATACTGAATAGGATAGGCTAAATAATAATATGTTCTGTGAGTCACATAATACACTTTCCCCCAACTGACAGTCACGGATTTGACTCTTCAACTCTTGAAGGGATTACATTCTACTTAGTCACTCAGCGAGCAGGCTCGATGCTTTCAGGTCCTGAACCCTGGCTGTAAATTCTTCATCACCACAGTTCAGAAGGTCCATCCAGAGGTGATGAAGGATCTAGGATAGGCTTAATTGAGAAGAATGCACCTGGTTTACTGTAACGGCACACATGAATGCTGCATTCATGCTCAGACAGATGCCCGAAGTCTTTTCGAGGAAAGTGAGTCCTTATGAATCAGTTGCTTCTTGGCCCTTAAACAAATTATGGAATGTGTTGCACAAGTCCGACAGCGAGATGATGTTGCATGCACAAACTAAACACAATAGTGCAGGGATTGACATTAAGGTCTGAAAGGCACTCGCCCACGGCACTGGGCAAATCAGGAGTATTTGGGGGTTGGCCGAAAATGATGACCACTTGCCCGAAAAGTAGGCTATTTACACCTACACACGGGACGAACTAGAAATACCAGACTTGGTTGTTATCAGTAAAAACAAATCGTCAATAAGGCAAAACTTAATTTCCACAACAACTAAGAGTGTTGAAGCGCAAGGCTAAACTTCTCAGCTGTTTTGTTTCCATAGCTATCAAGTTGTAGCACCTTGAAGCGCACCATGCGCAGATACTCAGTGGGAGTAAAGTCTTGCAACCTTCTCATTTACGGTGCTGCTCGTTGCAACGTCATCTCGCTGAGTCTACTTTTACATTTTTATTTAATATATCATATATTTGGAGCAAATTAGGGTTAAGTGCCTTTCTCAAGGACACATCGACATGTTTTTTCACATTGTCGGCTCGGGTATTCGAGCCAGCGACCTTTTGGTTACTGAGTTAAGCATCTGAAAAGTACCTAGTTAGGTGCAATGTGATGTGTAAACCTCCCGCTGAACTTTGTACTGCTATGATATGATGATGATGATGACATGTTGATGGCTATCTCCTTCCTCAGAGTGCAGTGTTGGAGGCTACCCCTCCTTGTATTCTACTCAGGCCTGAAGGAGTATTATTGACAGTCCCACCCCCAGATGCAAATGTAACTTTCTCAATGTACCAATAATCTGCCCTTTATCCTGAAGTGTGCACTTGCTCACTTCCCTTCAAGGATTCGAAAGGGGAGTGTCCACTTCAGGATAAAGGATATAATCAAGCGGAGGGTGTGTTTATGCTCAGGGAAGAGTGCTCAGTCACAATCACACATTGTAAATGTGTCATAGAATGTGCCAGTTAGGCTGCTACTCCCTTATCTTGTTACTCATAACTTATCACTATAATTAGTATGTGTCATTAGAGGGAATTGAGCCAAAATCTGCCATCTAGCACTGGTCCCTGTACTCACATGATCATATTCTGTCGGCCTACATTTGATTCTTATTTAAACATCCTGTAGTACTTCTAGGCTTGGGCGGTATACCATTTATACCAGGGTATTTCGAAATACCGACGGTATGATTTTCAATACCGTTTTTTGGGGGCAGGGTGGGTGAGGGCACCCGCGCCTCGCGGAGGGTGTGTGTTATGCCACTGCTTATAACTAACTATAAGTAAAAGCTGCAATATGTAACTTCTTTGGAGACCAGACCAAATTCACATAGAATTGTGAGAATTTGTGATTCTCATTGAAAGCAAGTCTAAGAATCTGTTGATCTGTTAGCCACCCTTTGCTTTGATGACAGCTTTTCACACTCTTGGCATTCTCTCAACCAGCTTCACCTGGAATGCTTTTCCATCAGTCTTGAAGGAGTTCCCACATTTGCTGAGCACTTGTTGGCTGCTTTTTCTTCATTGCGGTCTGACTCATCACAAACCATATAAGTTTGGTTGAGGTTGGAACCAAAAATGTCAAATTTGGACTCCAGACCAAAGGACAAATTTCCACCGGTCTAATGTCCATTGCTCGTGTTTCTTGGCCCAAGCAAGTCTCTTCTTATTGGTGTCCTTTAGTAGTGGTTTCTTTGCAGCAATTTGA
This sequence comes from Thymallus thymallus, assembly GCA_023634145.1. NCBI lineage: Eukaryota > Metazoa > Chordata > Actinopteri > Salmoniformes > Salmonidae > Thymallus > Thymallus thymallus. The sequence goes on along the minus strand of CM042382.1, from coordinate 30,121,145 downwards.
CCATGATGGCCTGATTCACACAATCTCCTCTGAACAGTTGATGTTGAGATGTGTCTGTTACTTGAACTCTGTGAAGCATGTATTTGGGCTGCAATCTGAGGCTGGTAACTCTAATGAAGTTATCCTCTGCAGCAGAGGTATTTCTGGGTCTTCCATTCCTGTGGCGATCCTCATGAAGCTGGTTGAGAGAATGCCATGAGTGTTCAAAGCTGTCATCAAGGCAAAGGGTGGCAAGTAGTGCAAATACAGAAAAACCCTTGAATGAGTAATATTCTTAACTTTTGGCCCCCAGTGTATATTTATTATTATTTATTTTTTTATATCGCCCCTTGTGTGCACATCCGGTAATACCGTATACCCTGGTATGGTACAGAAACGGTTTGAAAAGCTGTATACCGCCCAACCCTAAGTACTACTACTCATTATAAAAACGATTCATAATTAACATTACTCAAACTTGTAGGGATGTAGGCTAGGCTAATGGTTTTGATTACATTTAACTACTTTTGCTTTACTGCCTAGTTTCGTTCTACTGCTTGTTGTTAAAGTGGCAACACAATAATACATAATTTGTCGTCCAACGAAACCTCCTTAGGGTTACATTAAGGCTGTTGGATCTGAATTAAGTTAAATAAACACCCTACAACTTATAGTATTTGTGTCTTACCAGACTCCAGTGGCCAAACACAGTAGACTACTTACCCTATAAACCTCACTACTACACAGTCGACTTGTTGACAAGGCCAAGTTAGTGGTGAAGCACTGACACTGGAGTTTAACACAAGGACCTCTGTCCTCAGTAGGAATGTGACATTGTTGTCAGTGGAACTATTTAAAGCCTTGTCATGACTGACTGCAATGTTCTCTGTTGTCCCATGCCAAGATTAACAAGACAGCTGTGACATTGATTAGTCCATTTCCCTGATACACTGTCAGACTGTCAGCAGACAGTGGCATGCAGTTTTTATTTTCCCTGTGCAGCCACATGGCATAAGGTTTGGACTTTGACCTCTCGCCTCCAGCCTGGCCTGCCCCCCACAGTGATAAGATAGTGTGTCTCTCTCACAGTATGTCAGCCACCTAGTCATTCCCATTTCTTTCAGCTCTGAAACTTCTGGGCAGCAGCTCTCTCTGTTTGATTATGACCCATTCTTCTGGTCAAGGCTTGTCCTTGTTGGAACGGTAAACATAGTGAAACTAGGTTACAGGATATTGCCACAGCATTAGGGTCAATTTCATCTCAATTCAGGAAGTAAACTGAAATTCCAATTCCACTTTTCCCATTTTACTCACTCTCACTGTGCGGCCCCCTTGCCTAAATCAATAACACTGATGTCTTCTCCTATGTTATCTCAGGCACCCCACTAAATATGTTGGCTGCACAGAGCAGCCCCCAGAGGCTCAGACCCAGTGCCTGACTGTGCCTGCACAGGACAACAGTCCTAAGGAAGATCCAGGCGACAGGTCCCATCACAGGGTACATCACCTGCTTCACTTATTTGGACCATACGTTCCTATGATGCCTTTTAGTTACATACCTAGTATAACATATCAATAACTCTCTTGTTGATATGAAACGCGTTTCTTTAATGTTGGATACGACAACTAATGTTTACTTCCTGTCCTGTCCATCAGGGTGTTGTTCAATTAGAGGATGGCAGGGGGTCACAGTATGTCCAGCACCTATCTGAAGAGGAGGTGTTGCCAGAGGGAGAGGAGGTGGAGACACAGCAGCAGGGCCTAGCAGAGGAGAAGGAGGAGGGGGCGGGGGCGGGGACTCCAGGCACTGAGGTGGAGGACAAGGAGCATGTCCAGGTACAGTTGAAGTCGGGAGTTTACATACACCTTAGCCAAATACATTTAAACTCAGTTTTTCACAATCCTGACATTTAATCCTAGTAAAAATTCCCTGTCTTAGGTCAGTTAGGATCACCACTTTATTTTAATAATGTGAAATGTCAGAATAATAGTAGAGAGAATTATTTATTTCAGCTTTTTATTTCTTTCATCACATTCCCAGTGAGTCAGAAGTTTACATACACTCAATTAGTGTTTGGTAGCATTGCCTTTTAAATTGTTTAACTTGGGTCAAACGTTTTCGTGTAGCCTTCCACAAGCTTCCCAAAATAAGTTGGGTGAATTTTGGCCCATTCCTCCTGACAGAACTGGTGTAACTGAGTCAGGTTTGTAGGGCTCTTTGCTCGCACACGCTTTTTCAGTTCTGCCCACAAATTTTCTATAGGATTGAGGTCAGGGCTTTGTGATGGCCACTCCAATATCTTCCTTAAGCCATTTTGCCACAACATTTTGCCAAGCCTCCCCCTTTTTCCTCCAAACATAACGATGGTCATTATGGCCAAACAGTTCTATTTTTATTTCATCAGACCAGAGGACATTTCTCCAAAAAGTACAATCTTTGTCCCCATGTGCTGTTGCAAACCGTAGTCTGACTTTTTTATGACGGTTTTGGAGCAGTGGCTTCTTCCTTGCTGAGCGGCCTTTCAGGTTATGTCAATATAGGACTTGTTTTACTGTGGATATAGATAATTTTGTACCCGTTTCCTCCAGCATCTTCACAAGGTCCTTTGCTGTTGTTCTGGGATTGATTTGCACTTTTCGCACCATAGTAAGTTCATCTCTAGGAGACAGAACCCGTCTCCTTCCTGAGCGGTATGATGTTTGCTACGTGGACCTATGGTTTTTATACTTGCGTACTATTGTTTGTACAGATGAACGTGGTACCTTCAGGCATTTGGAAATAGCTCCCAAGGATGAACTAGACTTGTGGAGGTTTACAAATTTTCTTTCTGAGGTCTTGGCTGATTTTAGATTTTCCCATGATGTCGAGCAAAGAGGCACTGAGTTTGAAGGTAGGCCTTGAAATACATCCACAGGTACACCTCCAATTGACTCAGATTATGTCAATTAGCCTATCAGAAGCTTCTAAAGCCATGACATCATTTTCTGGAATTTAAAAAGCTATGAAATTTCCCCCCCGGGGGATCAATAAAGTACCTATCTATCTATCTATCTATCTATCTAAAATTCCAGAAAACCACTTAGTGTATGTAAACTTCTGACCCTCTGGAATTGTGATATAGTAAATTATAACTGAAATTATCTGCCTATAAACATTTGTTGGAAGAATCACTTGTGTCATGCACAAAGTAGATGTCCTAACCGACTTGCCAAAACTATAGTTTGTTAACATGAAATCTGTGGAGTGGTTGAAAAATGATTTTTAATGCCTTCAACCTAAGTGTATGTAATCCTCCGACTTCAACTGTATGTGTTTTGGTAATGTTGTTATTTGGATCCCCATTTACAATTGCAATCTACTCCTCTTGGGGTCCAAAAGGTACAGGTACTGCAGTGATGAATCATTAGAAGTAGACCTGAATAACTACTCCACCCTGGCTTACTTACTGTATGTAAAGCGGATGTCTCTCTTTAGTTCAAGAGCAGATTGAGACTTGGATACTGTCCACCAGACTTATTTACCAAACCTATTGATTGTTTCTGAAATCTTTGTATCATAAAGGTTGTTCCACACATACGGCACAGGCAGGTGGGTGGTTGTCGTGGGCCATCAATATTAAGTTCTGTGTTTTTCTGACAGTGCACTGATAATATTTTCCAGATGTTGTACCTGGACGATCCTGAGAAGGAGCCAGAGACGACAGAGGCTGAGCCAGAGACGGCAGAACCAGAGGCTGAGCCAGAGACGGCAGAACCAGATGCCGAGCTTGAGGCTGAGAAACCACCTCCAGAGGCCCTTGTCACCCAAGAGCAGCAGCCAACACCCACCTCTGACCTATTCCCTCCACCCTCTGCCCCTGCCCTCAAAACCTTCACTGAAGACCCCTCCATGACCCATGGCTCATCCTCTAGTGTACCAGAGGATGCTGTGCCTGATGTCCCTGTATCGGACTTCAGCGATACTGATCTGGCCACAGACGACTGTGAAGCTGGAGAAACCAACCCCTTTGATGAATCCTGGACCTGCGTGAGTAGCGGGTCCAAGATCCAGGAGCAGAGTACCAGGTATTGTGACGCGGAAGGAACATGGACGTTTTTGCCTGTTGTGAACAAACTAGCTTGCTAACGTCATGTAGAACGTGCGTCTCGCAGATCTTTTCCTGAAACGCTTATTTTCAAGTCTTGTGAAAGCAAAAAGTATTTTGTAGAGTTCTCACAAGCGGTCCAGGAACCGAACCAGGGAATTGAATTTCATATGTGAAAACACCCTACCCTTACCTGATGCCTGAACTTGTGTTAGCTCCCAGAAAGCTAATGGCTAAGCTATAGCACAACAGGCTAACAGTTAAGTGGCGCTCAGGTTCGACCCCAGTTGCTTTACCCAGTGTTTGAATGTAGGCTCACTTTTTCTATTGTTCCCTTCTGTAGTCTTCCAGTTGTCCTGGAGAAACTTAACAATGCTCTAGGAAAGGGCACCAAGACCGACATAGACTCCCCTTTGGCCCAGGCAGGTCAGGCCTCAGCGGGACTGGCTCAGGGGGCCAACACCTCCCACATGCTCAAAGAACCGGTAGAGATACACCAACATTTGTTGCACAGCAATAATGTTTTCCAATGCTGATAGTCCCAAAAGTGCAAACTCTAACCTTAATCAAGCCCACCTCAAATGCTTGAGTATTTTAGAATTAATGTATGTATTTTGAACCAGGTCTGATGTACTGTTGACTGCTGTTGCTAGGGTTCGAGCTCACACATCGCCACGGAGAAGGATCCCAATGTGGCAACCAAGGATGCGGAGGACATCCCCACCTTTGACGAGTGGAAGAAGATAATTATGGAGGTGGAGAAAGAGAAGAGTAAGATAGATTGTGTTCCTGGCCTGTCTGTCACTCACTCACTCACTCACTCACTCACTCACTCACTCACTCACTCACTCACTCACTCACTCACTCACTCACTCACTCACTCACTCACTCACTCACTCACCGACCGTTTTGATTTAAAACGGTATCTCTCTTCATAGCTCTGGCCATTCACATCTCCACCAACGGCGGCTCTCACGCTGTAAAGAAGGCGCAGAAGAACTTCAACAACTATGCCTCGGTGGAGTGTGGGGCCAAGATCCTGGGTTCTAACCCAGAGGCTAAGGTATCTATTTCAAACTCACCCTCCAAACCATCTATATATTCTGTTGAAGCTACTGATTTTAGTCGCTAGCTTTGCATATTTTGATGGAAGTATCTTGTTTTCTTTCAGAGCACTTCAGCCATATTAATGGAAAGCATGGATCATTATATGTTAAACCCCTGCAGCAACAAGATCTGGTGAGTGTGTGCGTGCGGGCGTTTGGAGATCCCTGTGTGTTAATGTGTACATGTGTTTCTGTCTCTCAAACATAAAAAGCTCCCTGCTCTTATTCCCTTTACAGCCGTATGAAAAAGTTTGGGCACCCCTCTGAGGCTGCATAATAATTTACTCTGTCGTCACAGAAAATGATCAAAGTGGCATGCCATTCATTTTCTAATAAAAGCTGAGTACTGGGGTATTGTCCAGACAAAGATTTTTAGTGTAGCAATATTAAGTTGTATGAAATTAAATCAGATGTTAAAAATAGGCTACGCAAAAATGTGGGCACCCTTGTCATTCTGTTGATTTGAATACCTGTAACTACTTAGCACTGATTAATTGGAACACACAATTGGGTTGGTGAGCTCATTAAGCCTTGAACTTCATAGACAAGTGCATCCAATCATGAGAAAAGGTATTTAAGGTGGCCAATTGCAAGTTGTTGTTCTCTTTGACTCTCCTCTGAAGAGTGGCAACATGGGGGCCTCAAAACAACTCTCAAATGACCTGAAAACAAAGATTGTTCAACATTATGGTTTAGGGGAAGTCTACAAAAAGCTATCACAGAGATGTAAGCTGTCAGTGTCCAGTGTGAGGAACATAGTGAGGAAATGGAAGACCACAGGCACAGTTCTTGTTAAGGCCAGAAGTGGCAGGCCAAGTAAAATATCGGAGAGGCAAAGGCGAAGGATGGTGAGAACGGTCAAAAACAGCCCACAGACCACCTCCAAAGACCTACAACATCATCTTGCTGCAGATGGTGTCACTGTGCATCGTTCAACAATTCAGCGCACTTTGCACAAGGAGAAGCTGTACGGGAGAGTGATGCGGAAGAAGCCTTTTCTGCACACACGCCACAAACGCAGATTTGGACAAGCCAGCTTCATTTTGGAATAAGGTGCTGTGGACTGATGAAACAAAGATTTAGTTATTTGGTCATAACAAGGGGCGTTATGCATGGCGACAAAAGAACACAGCGTTCCAAGAAAAACACTTGCTAACCCACAGTAAAATTTGGTGGGGGTTCCATCATGCTGTGGGGCTGTGTGGCCAGTGCTGGGAATCTTGTTAAAGTTGATGGTCGCATGGATTCCACTCAATATCAGCAGATTCTTGGGAATAATGTTGAAGAATCAGTCACAAAGTTGAAGTTACGCCGGGGCTGGATATTTCAACAAGACAACGACCCAAAACACTGCTCAAAATCTACCAGGGCATTTATGCAGAGGAACAAGTACAATGTTCTGGAATGGCCATCCCAGTCCCCAGACCTGAATATCATTGAGAATCTGTGGGATGATTTGAAGCGGGCTGTCCATGCTCGGCAACCATCAAACCTAACTGAACTGGAGATGTTTTGTAAGGAGGAAGGGTCCAAAATACCTTCATCCAGAATCCAGACACTCATTAGAGGCTATAGGAAGCATCTAGAGGCTGTTATTTTAGCAAAAGGAGGCTCTACTAAATATTGATGTGATTTTTCTGTTGGGGTGCCCAAATTTATGCACCTGTCTAATTTCGTTTTGATGCATATTTCACATTTTTTGTTAATCCAATAAACCTAATTTCACTACTGAAATATTACTGTGTCCATCAGTTATTTGATAGATCAAAATGAAATTGCTGATCCAAACAGCAATTTGGAAATCATGGAAATTGTCAGGGGTGCCCAAACTTTTTCATATGACTGTATAACCACAGGTAGAACAACATCCAATATTCTACTCTCTCTCTCTCTCTCTCTCTCTCTCTCTCTCTCTCTCTCCATCTCTCTCTCTCTCTCTCTCTCTCTCTCTCCATCTCTCTCTCGCTCTATCTCTCTCTCCCCATCTCTCGCTCTCTCTCTCTCTCCATCTCTCTCTCCCCATATCTCTCTCTCTTCCTCCCCATATCTCTCTTCCTCCCCATATCTCTCTCCCTCCCCATATCTCTCTTCCTCCCCATATCTCTCTCCCTCCCCATATCTCTCTCCCTCCCCATCTCTCTCTCTCTCTCCCTCCCCATCTCTCTCGCTCTCGCTCTCTCTCGCTCTCGCTCTCGCTCTCTCTCGCTCTCTCTCTCTCTCTCTCTTTCCATCTCGCTCTCTCCCCATATCTCTCTCCCCATCTCTCTCCCTCATCATTTCTCTCCCTCCCCATCTCTCTCTCTCTCTCTCTCTCCCCCATCTCTCTCTCTCTCCCCCATCTCTCTCTCTCTCCCCCATCTCTCTCTCTCTCCCCCCATCTCTCTCTCTCTCCCCCATCTCTCTCTCTCTCCCCCATCTCTCTCAATCTCCCCATCTCTCTTTCCACCTCTCTTTCCATCTCTCTCTGTTCACTATTGTAGTTGTGGCAGATCATTTTGGAAAAGTAGCTAGCGGTTTCCGTCACAGTGATGGTATGTACGCGGGCTTTGCTGATACGGACAGTCTGCAGTGTTTTGAATGTGGTGACCTGGGGCATAAGAAGTTTACGTGTCCGCACAGGACTCAAGGACATGGAGAGCAGCCGCTCGTGACTGCTGGACGAAGTATCCAGCCGGTAGTGAAGGAGGGGGAGCTCTCTGTTGTGCACAGCCCACGGTGTCAGCTGGTGATGTTGTTGGTACGGAGGTGGTGGTGTCAGTGAGCAGTGCTGTTGCAGTGGGGACGGTTGTGGAGGGTGTGGTGGGAAATCCTATTGTTGCGAATAAGGGGAGTGGTGTGGTCGCTGATGCTAGGTTAGTGGAAGGTGTGAGTAAGGAGGGATTTAATAAGCGTGCTGGTGGGGCTGATCACGCCAACGAAGAAAAAGGGTGTGAGGAAAGGTGTGGTTGGTGTGGTGGAGGAGGGACTGGTGTCCCACGGTGTTTCACCTGGCGTTGGGGAGCAGGGCCTGAGTAAGAAGGGAGGGCAGGTCAGTACGGTGCTGGGACAGGAAGAAGAGGAGGTAGGGGAATCGAGTGAAGAGGGGTGTAAGGAGATGTCCTACTCTGACTGCTCTCTGAGTTCGGTACTAACAGCCAGTCAGGAGGCAGGCCCTACCTATACGGTGAGGGAGCAGTCTAAGTTTTTGAATGACACTAAGGGTAAGAAGAAGGTGGTTCTGGAGTCCCGTTTTCCAGACTCTGTGAGGTTTGTGAGGTCAGTGCAAAAGGCTATGAGGACTGAGGGCTTGAGTGTCCTCTCACCCAAGAAACGTTTCAGGTTGAAGAAATGGATCACAGCAGTGTGAAAGGGCTTGCCTTCTGATACAGCTTAAATGGCTGGGTTTCTTCCAACGTGCTATGTTTTTGGTTCTCACTACAGGGGTTGGTTCTTGTTCTTTTTCCTCTCACTTCTCATGGAGGCTCTGCGTCTCTCTTAATATAAATTGCACCAGAGACGGGGCTGGAAGAGGGGTCAGTTGGGGGAGTATGTCAAACAGAAACATATAGATGAGCTGTTTTTGCAGGAGACCCATTCTGATGTTGTAAATTAGGTGGATTGAGGGCTCTGGTGGAAGGGGGCACAGGTGCTAATCCATGGTACGAACTGGGCGTTACCATTACATCTTCAAAGGAGGTAGGAGGCTGACAATGTGCTGTTTGTTTTTATAAATGTGTATGCACCTGGTACAGGGCGGGAGCAGAGCGTATTTTTTGGGTGCTTACGTAAAGAGCTGGCACTGATAGTTCAGGCTGAGGTGCTAGTTTTAGGGGCGAATTGGAACTGCCCAATTGATTTTTACCAAGGACCGGAATGGTGAGGAGCCACATCCAGTCTCAACAGGGGTGCTGAATGATGTATTGATTCAGTATGATTTGGTGGATGCATGGAGGACTCAGTATCCCACCACCAGACAATATACCTGGGTGAAGGTAGTTGGGGGGATTGGTGCCTCTTGCCTGGATTGTATTTATATGTTCAGGCACCAGAGCAATAGGCTGGTGTCGGCCTCGGTACTCCCAGTTGGGTTTTCTGACCATCATATTAACATGGCTCAGCTCTCTGTTACACAAGGGCCCCGACAGGCTTCCTATTGGAAATTTAATGTAAAGCTCTTACAAGATGCTGCTTTTTGCTCTCGCTTTCTCACCTTCTGGGGGAGATGGGGGCAGTGGAAAGAGGATTATGAGTCTCTTAGTCTGTGGTGGGATGTAGGGAAAGCGCAGATTCGGCTTCTTTGTCAACAGTTTACTGCTTTTTCCTCTAGTGACTCTAGGAGAGTGTTGGGGAAGCTTGAACAAAACATAAGCGAGGCAGAGGCTCGAAGAATTGGGAGAGGTTGGCTCAAGCGGTGGTGTCTAGACTGACGAAGTGGAGGTGGCTCCTCTCCCAGATGTTGTACAGAGGAAGGGTGCTGATAATCACCAACCTGGTGGCATCCTCCCTATGGCACAAAGTTGCTGTTCTTAACCCCCCGCCCCCCGCCGGGCTGCTGGCCAACTTACAGCGTAGGCTGGTGGCCTTCTTTTGGTCTGGTCATCATTGGCTGAAGCGGCGGTGTTGTTTTTACAGGTCCGGGAGGGCGGTCAGGGCCTGGTGGACCTTGAGAGCAGGGTGGCAGCTTTTCGTCTCACAGCAGCGCAGAGACTATTATACCACACAGGTGTCGGTTGGAGGGGGCCGGCATGCGCACTGCTGAGGAGGGCTGGTGGTCTGGGGCTGGGTCTGCAGCTGTTCCTCATGAGGCTGCAGAAGCTAAAGCTGGCCGGGGTCTCGGACTTCTATGCTGCAGTTTTCGAAGGCTTGGAGGTTGCTGAAGATCGCGAGTGTGGAGGGATTGACACCTGGTCCTTGGGTGTGGGATGAACCCATTTTCCAAAACCTGCTGATCCTTTTAGTCTTTGTCCATTCTGCAACCCTGCATGGACGGTTGATGGCAGCGGGCATCAGGACACTGGCGGATTTACGGCAGCCTGGAGGTGAAGGGTGGAAGACCCCTCAAGACCTGGCGCAGTAGTCTGGAATTACATCACACCGGCTGCTGGAGAGGTTCATGGGCGAGGTCCATGATGTGCTGCCAGAACAGGTGAAGGAAGTCTTCCAGTTGGCACGAGGGGAGCGGCCACCACTGTTTCCACCACTGCAAGTGACGGCAGAGACTGGGGACTGGCAGGGCGAGCTGGAGGACATATTGTCTTTTAGTTCCCCCGAACTGGGTAACTTTGCGGAGGTGGGGAGCAAGGCTTTATAATCCCTCTGTGTGAGGGTCAGGCACGTTAGGGAGTTGGAGGGTGTTAGGGGTCACCAGTGGCAGGGGGTTCTGGGCGCTGATGGTATGGCTGGGTATAGGTGGAGGGTGCTGTATAAACTCCCAGCTCCCAAACGGTCTGGAGACCTCCAGTGGAGGGTTTTACATGGAGCCCTGGCCACTAATAGCTGGTTGGCTCGGGTTGACCATGGGATTGGGGAGGGGTGTCCTTTTTTTATGATGGCTGAGACTGTCCAACATGTATTCTCTGTATGTGCCAGGTTGATGCCGTTGATGTCATTGTTGGAATCTGTGTGTGTGAGGTTGGGGGTGGTTTTTTGTTTAGAAATGTTTGTGATGGGTCCTAGGTATTCGAGTGAGGAGAAGGGTAAATGTGTCTTGTTGAATTTTTTTAGGGTTGGGTGCTACAGACCATGTTTTACTATTTATGAGGATGGTCTCTGCGCGCCTTAGGGTTGAGTTTGAGTTTTACAAACTGATTGACAGGGTTGAATTGTTTGAGGAGGTTTGGGGACTTGGGGAGCTGTCTGCGTGGTTGTACAGGAGCTCTTTGAGGTCCGAGTGTAATTTGGTGTTGAGGTAGGAAGTCGGAAGTTTACATACACCTTAGGCAAATACATTTAAACTAAGTTTATCACAATTCCTGACATTTAATCCTAGTAAAAAGTCAGAATAATAGTAGAGAGAATGATTTATTTCAGCCTTTATTTCTTTAATCACATTCCCAGTGGGTCAGAAGTTTACATACACTCAATTAGTATTTGGTAGTATTGCCTTTATTTAACTTGGGTCAAATGTTTCAGGTAGCCTTCCACAAGCATCCAACAACAATTTGGGTGAATTTTGGCCCATTCCTCCTGACAGAACTGGTGTAACTGTGTCAGGTTTGTAGGCCTCCTTGCTCGCACACGCTTTTTCAGTTCTGCCCACAAATTTTCTATAGGATTGAGGTCAGGGCTTTGTGATGGCCACTCCAATACCTTGACTTTGTTGTCCTTAAGCCATTTTGCTTACAACTTTGGAAATATGCTTGGGGTCATTGTCCATTTGGAAGACCCATTTGCGACCAAGCTTTAACTTCCTGACTGATGTCTTGAGATGTTGCTTCAATATATCTACATAATTTTCCTTCCACATGATGCCATCTATCTTGTGAAGTGCACCAGTCCCTCCTTTTGTTTCATCAGACCAGAGGACATTTCTCCAAAAAGTAAGATCTTTGTCCCCATGTGCAGTTGCAAACCGTAGTCTGGCTTTTTTATGGCGGTTTTGGAGCAGTGGCTTCTTCCTTGCTGAGCGGCCTTTCAGGTTATGTCGATATAGGACTCGTTTTACTGTGGATATAGATACTTTTGTACCTGTTTCCTCCAGCATCGTCACAAGGTCCTTTTGCTGTTGTTCTGGGATTGATTTTCACTTTTCGCACCAAAGTACATTAATCTCTAGGAGACAGAACGCGTCTCATTCCTGAGCGGTATGACGGCTGTATGGTCCCATGGTTTTTATACTTGCGTACTATTGTTTGTACAGATGAACGTGGTACCTTCAGGCGTTTGGAAATTGCTCCCAAGGATGAGCCAGACTTGTGGAGGTCTAAACGTTTTTTTTCTGAGGTCTGATTTCTTTTGAATTTCCCATGATGTCGATTAAAGAGGCACTGAGTTTGAAGGTAGGACTTGAAATACATCCACAGGTACACCTCCAATTGACTCAAATGATGTCAATTAGCCTATCAGAAGCTTCTAAAGCCATGACATAATTGGATTTTTCCAAGCTGTTTAAAGGCACAGTCAATTTAGTGTATGTAAACTTCTAACCCACTGGAATTGTGATATAGTGAATTATAAGTGAAATAATCTGTCTGTAAACAATTGTTGGAAGAATTACTTGTGCCATGCACAAAGTAGATGTCCTAACCGACTTGCCAAAACTATAGTTTGTTAACATGAAATCTGTGGAGTGTTTGAAAAATGAGTTTTAATGACTTCAGTCAAGAGTATGTAAACTTCCGACTTCAACTATAATTTGGCTATGATCAGACAGAGGTGTTAGTGGCTTGACGGTGAATGAGCTGAGAGAGAAAGGGTCAATGTCTGTAATCATATAGTCTACTGTGCTGTGGCCAAGAGGTGAACAATGGGTGAATCTCCCCAAAGAGTCCCCCCGTAACCTACTATTGACAAAGTACAGACCCAGGCTTCAACAGAGCTGCAACAGATCCCTTCCGTTTTTTGTTGATGGTGCTGTCACTGTTGTTTCTATGGGGGAGATGAAGACAGTTAGAAACAGTATGGCCTGTAATAAAGCTGTCCCCTCGTGGTCGTTAGATCAGGTAGTGTCCCTGTGCGTGCATTTGTGTCCCCACAGATGAACACATTTCCCTGGGCCTGGAAATGGCACGTCTCTTCCTCAATGGCGGGGAATATCTCCTCTGAGGGGGGGGGGGGGGGGTATATATTGCACAAAGGAACACATATTACTCATTCTCTCTCTCGTCCTTTCTATCTCTCTCTCTCTCTCTCTCTCTCCCCTACTCACACTCTCTCTCTCTCGCCCGTTGTCAGGTTCTGACTGAGACCAGGCCTCTTGACTCCACTATGGAGTCGATAGACCACAGTCAGGACCTGACAATTGAGTTTTCTTGGTAACTCTGTTATATTTTGGTTGATCCCCAATTAGAGGCAGCTGTCTCTAGTTGTCTCTAATTGGGGATTCTATTTATGTTTGATGATCTCCACCTGTGTTGTGGATCGTTGTATGTGCATGTGCCTGTTGCAGGGTGTGCTAAAGTTGACGTGGCTACCCTTTTGGTTTGATGTTTATTGTTTTGTTTCAGTAAATAAACATGTTTGGTGGCAACTATCGCTCTGTGCCTCATTCCCTTCACACGCCGTGTGACACCCCTACTCACTCTCTCGCTCACTCTCACTCGCTCTCTCTCTCTCTCTCTCTCTCTCTCTCCCTTAGGTTCATCATCGAGCTCTGTGATCCCATCCAGGTGAAGCAGTTGGACATCGCTAACTTTGAGCTCTTCTCCTCCACACCCAAAGACTTCCTGGTCTCCATCAGTAACAGGTTAGATTTTTAGCCAAATACCTGGGGCATGTTCATTAAGGCTCGCATGGAAAAAGTTTTAAACTAGAAACTGAAACAAAAATGAGTGCTGTTATTGGACAAGTCCAGATAGTCTCTCCCTGTTTCTTTCAGTTTTCTCCTTTTTGGTGCCTAATTAACACAAACCCAATGGGAATATCTCATTTTGATATCTTTCAAACTGTCATTAGATGCTGAACATCATACATTTTACTAAAACAGTCAGTACTACTGCACTAATAAGAATAGATTGAATGATGTCGAAAGTTGTTTGATGATGCTCCCTCAGGTACCCGACCAACAAGTGGGTGAAGCTGGGCACTTTTCATGCTCGAGACGAGCGCACTGTTCAGAGTTTCCCTCTGGACGAGCATCTCTACGCCAAATACGTCAAGGTGTGTATGGCATCCTCTCTGCTCCTTCTGTTATCTACCCCCCCCCTTTTACTCCCATTCTACTCATCCAGGTCTCTCTTGGTAAAGAGCTATGCTGACAAATCGAGGCTAGACTAGAGGATCCCCCACTTTACTCTGTTATGGCCCTCTCCTTAACCAGTGGGTCATACTCAAATCCTGCTGGTTGTGTGTGTGTGTGTGTGTGTGTGTGCTGGTCCTCATTTGAGCCTTTCTCGTCTTTAAACTGATGCCTCTTCTCCGAGGAGTGGAGCAGGAACCAGCATTCATCCATTGGTCCTATTTTAAATGAATGTATGCTTCTTGTAATTACTTGTTTCTCTTCCTTTGTTTCTCCTGCTTCAGATGTTCACCAAGTACATAAAGGTTAGCCTATTTCTCTCTTAGAGGTGATTGGTCTGTGGAGGAGCATGTAGAGGGTTGGAGGGAAGGGCTTTGGTGTTACAATGCTAACAGTAGGAGAAGCTTGCTAACTGATCAGCACCAGCTTACACTAGGCCAGGTAGCACAGAATCCTTCTATCTAGACGAACCCAATGAACATATACAGTCATGTGAAAAAGTAAGTACACCCCCTGGAAGGTTCTCTTTTATTTTACATATTTGGATGAATTGATATGTAATATTCACTTCAACACTATTGACAGATAAAGGTTACCCAATTTAACAAATCACACAAAAAAAAACAACGTTGAAAATGTAAAATAAACAAAAATGCATTTTCCTTATCGGGAAAAAGTTAGTACACCCCTACTTTTACCATCACATAAAATTGAGAGAAACTAAAAGGGTCCAGCCTTCCATAAATATATGAAAATTGGTCTGGTTTGGTCTTAACCATATGGGTGTGTGGTAACACATCATTCAAAGATCAAAATACCTACCCGAGGACCTCAGAAGAAAGTTTATTGATGCCCATGAGTTTGAGGGATTACAAATCCATTTCCAAGCAATTCGAAGTACATCATTTCATTTCCAAGCAATTCGAAGTACATCATTCCATTGTCCGACGAAAATTCCAGACCACTGGCAAACTACCTTGGACAGGTCGTCCCACCAAAGTCAGCCAAAGCTGATTGAAAGATGCTCATAGACGTCTCTAACAACCCCAGGGTAACATCAAGGGATCTACAGGCCTCTCTTGCCACAATCAATGTTAGTTTGCCAGTGGTCTGGAATTTCCGTCAGACAGTGGAATGATGTACTTCGAATTGCTTGGAAATGGATTTGTAACCCCTCGCAGACTCATGGGCATCAATAATCTTTCTTCTGAGGGCCTCGGGTAGGTCTTTTTGATCTTTGAATGATGTGTTACCACACACCCATATGGTTAAGACCATACCAGACCAATTTTCTAATCTTTATGGAAGGCTGGACACTCCTTAGTTTCTCTCTAATGTTTTCTAATCATTTGTACTTGTTTTGGTACACCTAATTCAAATTTTAGCCTTTTTATGTGATGGTAAAGGTAGGGGTGTACTAACTTTTTCCCCATAAGGAAAATGCATTTTTGTTTATTTTAATTGCCTAACATTTTCAAAGTTTTTTTTGTGATTTGTTAAATTTGGTAACCTTTATCTGTCAATAGTGTTGAAGTGAAGATTACATATCCACCTGTCCAAATATTTAAAATAAAAGAGAACTTTCCAATGGGTGTACTTACTTTTTCACGACTGTATCTCTGTAATCGTTATCATTCGTCTAGTCATGTCAGTCTTGAGAATACCATGTCGTTTTGACTGTAGAGATTTTTACTGTAGAGAAGCCCATTCTTTAAAGCGCAACTTCTCTTGTCGTGATGTGTGTTTTGTCCTATATTTATTCCGGGTGCCAAAAGTTTGGAATATTACTCATTCAAGGGTTTTTCTTTATTTGCACTATTTTCTACATTGTAGAATAAAAGTGAAGACATCAAAACTATGACATATCACATATGGAATCATGTAGTAACCAAAAAAGTGTTAAACAAATCAAAATATATTTTATATTTCAGATTCTTCAAAGTAGCCACCCTTTGCCTTGATGACAGCTTTGCACACTCATGGCTTTCTCTCAACCAGCTTCATGAGGACCGCCACAGGAATGGAAGACCCAGAAATACCTCTGCTGCAGAGGATAAGTTCATTAGAGTTATCAGCCTTCGATTGCAGCCCAAATAGAGTTCAAGTAACAGACACATCTCAACATCAACTGTTCATAAGAGACTGTGTGAATCAGGCCTCCATTGTCGAATTGCTGCAAAGAAACCACTACTAAAGGACACCAATAATAAGGAGAGACTTGCTTTGGCCAAGAAACACGAGCAATTGACATTAGACCTGTGGAAATTTGTCCTTTTAGTCTGGAGTCCAAATTTGAGATTTTTGGTTCCAACCTCAACCAAATTTAGATGGTTTGGGATGAGTCAGACTGCAGTGAAGGAAAAGCAGCCAACAAGTGTTAAGCATATGTGGGAACTCCTTCAAGACTGATGGAAAAGCATTCCAGGTGAAGCTGGTTGATAGAATGCCAAGAGTATGCAAAGCTGTCATCAAGGCAAAGGGTGGCTATTTGAAGAATCTGAAATATAAAATATATTTTGATTTGTTTAACACTTTTTTGGTTACTACATGATTCCATATGTGTTATGTCATAGTTTTGATGATCTCACGTTTATGCTAAAATGTAAATTAGTGCAAATAAATAAAAACCCTTGAATGAGTAATATTCCAAACGTTTGGCCTCCAGTGTATATAAATTATAAACTGTATATGTACACAGTACTGTGCAAAAGTTTTAGGCAGGTGCGAAAAAATGCTGTAAAGTAAGAATGATTTCAAAATGTTAATAGTTCATATTTATCAATTAACAAAATGCAAAGTGAGTGAACAGAAGAAAAATCTACATCAAATTAATATTTGGTGTGACCACCCTTTGCCTTCAAAACCTCATCAATTCTTCTAGGTACACTTGCACACAGTTTTTGAAGGAACTCAGCAGGTAGGTTGGCCCAAACATCTTGGAGAACTAACCACAGTTCTTCTGTGGATTTAGGCAGCCTCAATTGCTTCATGCAATCCCAGACAGACTCGATGATGTTGAGATCAGGTCTCTGTGGGGGCCGTACCATCACTTCCAGGACTCCTTGTTCTTCTTTACACTGAAGATAGTTCTTAATGACTTTTGCTGTATGTTTGTGGTCGTTGTCATGCTGCAGAATGAATTTGGGGCCAATCAGATGCCTCCCTTATGGTATTGCATGATAAGTATCTGCCTGTACCTCTCAGCATTGAGGAGACCATTAATTCCCAACTCCATTTGCAGAAATGCAGCCCCAATCTTGCAAGCCTCCACCATGCTTCACTGTTGCCTGCAGACACTCATTTGCGTACTGCTCTCCAGCCCATCAGCGAACAAACTGCCTTCTGCTACAGACAAATATTGAAAATGTTGACTCATCAGTCCAGAGCACCTGCTGCCATTTTTCTGCACCCCAGTTCCTGTGTTTTCGTGCATAGTTCAGTCGCTTAGCCTTGTTTCCACGTCAGAGGTATGGCTTTTTGGCCACAAGTCTTCCTTGAAGGCCTCTTCTGACCAGACTTCTCCGGACAGTAGATCGGTGTACCAGTGTCCCACTGTTTTCTGCCAATTCTGAGCTGATGGCACTGCTGGACATCTTCCGATTGCCAAGGGAAGTAAGCATGATGATGTGTCTTTCATTTGCTCCAGTAAGTTTCCTTGGCCGACCACGGTCCTCAACGTTGCCCGTTTCTTTGTGCTTCTTCAAAAGAGCTTGGACAGCACATCTGGAAACCCCTGTCTGCCTTGAAATGTCTGACTGGGAGAGACCTTGCTAATGCAGTATAACTACCTTGTGTCTTGTTGCTGTGCTCAGTCTTGCCATGGTGTATGACTTTTGACAGTAAACTGTCTTCAGCAACCTCCCCTTGTTATCTGAGTTTGGCTGTTTCAACCTACATATTGAATTGATGATCATTAGCACCTGTTTGGTATAATTGTTTAATCAGACACCTGACTATATGCCTACTAAATCCCTGACTTTGTGCAAGTGTACTTAGATGAATTGATGCTGTTTTGAAGGAAAGGGTTGTCACACCAAATCTGGATTTGATTTAGATTTTTCTTCTGTTCACTCACTTTGCATTTAGTTAATTGATAAATATAATCTATTAACATGTCTATTTTTGAAAGCATTCTTACCTTACAGCATTTTTTCACACCTGCCTGAAACTTTTGCACGGTACTGTATATATATATATATATATATATATATATCGTTTTTTTAAAATCCCAGCCCCCGTCCCCGCAGGAGGCCTTTTGTCTTTTGGTAGGCCGTCATTGTAAATAACAATTTGTTCATAACTGATTTGCCTAGTTAAATAAAGATAAATACATTCTGACTAATAAATTGATATTAGTCAAACATTTTAGTGTCAAAGTTGACTACAAGGATTAATTTTGTTCATAAAGTCACTCTTGTCCAAAACTGTATTGTGTTAGTGAGTTCGTAATGACTTACTTGACGGTTGGGTTTTGATTTCGACAATGCTCGCTTGCCTTTTTCATGAGTTATCTTAGATTCATTCAGACTATTTTGAGGAAGTCATACTGGCTTTGTTCCTATGGTGTCTTGTGGGGGACAAACATCAGTAACGGCCACGTCGAACTATATCGCCAAGACTGAAATCTAAATGTATATTCATGAGTAACAGAGAAACACATTCAGAATCGGTGCATTTAGTCACTCTGTAAGTGTGTATGGAAAGGCAGTTCATCACAGCTTCAAAGTCTTCTATATACAGTCTTATGCAAAAGTTTGGACACCCCTGACAATTTCCATGATTTCCATTTATAAATAATTGGGTGTTTGGATCAGCAATTTCATTTTGATCTATCAAATAACTGATGGACACAGTAATATTTCAGTAGTGGAATGAGGTTTATTGGATTAACAGAAAATGTGCAATATGCATCAAAACGAAATTAGACAGGTGCATACATTTGGGCACCCCAACAGAAAAATCACATCAATATTTAGTAGAGCCTCCTTTTGCTAAAATAACAGCCTCTAGACGCTTCCTATATCCTCTAATGAGTGTCTGGATTCTGGATGAAGGTATTTTGGACCATTCCTCCTTACAAAACATGGACAGCCCGCTTCAAATCATCCCACAGATTCTCAATGATATTCAGGTCTGGGGACTGGGATGGCCATTCCAGAACATTGTACTTGTTCCTCTGCATAAATGCCCTGGTAGATTTTGAGCAGTGTTTTGGGTCGTTGTCTTGTTGAAATATCCAGCCCCGGCGTAACTTCAACTTTGTGACTGATTCTTCAACATTATTCCCAAGAATCTGCTGATATTGAGTGGAATCCATGCGACCATCAACTTTAACAAGATTCCCAGCACTGGCCACACAGCCCCACAGCATGATGGAACCCCCACCAAATTTTACTGTGGGTTAGCAAGTGTTTTTCTTGGAACGCTGTGTTCTTTTGTCGCCATGCATAACACCCCTTGTTATGACCAAATAACTAAATCTTTGTTTCATCAGTCCACAGCACCTTATTCCAAAATGAAGCTGGCTTGTCCAAATGTGCGTTTGTGGCGTGTGTGCAGAAAAGGCTTCTTCCGCATCACTCTCCCGTACAGCTTCTCTTTGTGCAAAGTGCACTGAATTGTTGAACGATGCACAGTGACACCATCTGCAGCAAGATGATGTTGTAGGTCTTTGGAGGTGGTCTGTGGGCTGTTTTTGACCGTTCTCACCATCCTTCGCCTTTGCCTCTCCGATATTTTACTTGGCCTGCCACTTCTGGCCTTAACAAGAACTGTGCCTGTGGTCTTCCATTTCCTCACTATGTTCATCACACTGGACACTGACAGCTTACATCTCTGCGATAGCTTTTTGTAGCCTTCCCCTAAACCATAATGTTGAACAATCTTTGTTTTCAGGTCATTTGAGAGTTGTTTTGAGGCCCCCATGTTGCCCTCTTCAGAGGAGAGTCAAAGAGAACAACAACTTGTAATTGGCGACCTTAAATACCTTTTCTCATGATTGGATGCACTTGTCTATGAAGTTCAAGGCTTAATGAGCTCACCAAACCAATTGTGTGTTCCAATTAATCAGTGCTAAGTAGTTACAGGTATTCAAATCAACAGAATGACAAGGGTGCCCACATTTTTGCATAGCCTATTTTTCACATCTGATTTAATTTCATACAACTTAATATTGCTACACTAAAAATCTTTGTCTGGACAATACCCCAGTACTCAGCTTTTATTAGATAATGAATGGCATGCCACTGTGATCATTTTCTGTGACGACAGAGTAAATTATTATGCAGCCTCAGAGGGGTGCCCAAACTTTTGCATACGACTGTATCTGTCTGTAATAGGTTGTCGCTGACCAGTCAGACATTCATCAATGTTAACAACAATTGACTTCTTGAATTGGACTATTTGTCCCAAGACTTCAATAACAATTTAACCACCGGCCAAATCATAGCTTTGCTAAATGTTCAAATTGCAACATTATTATTATTGCTGAGAGTGTAGAACAGTTCCACCATGCACTGATGCCTGTCTCCTGGATGTAAATGATGTCTGTGTTTCATCGCAGGTGGAGCTGGTCTCTCACCACGGATCCGAACACTTCTGCCCTCTCAGTCTCATAAGGTAGGCAATGAATAGAAAAAAACACAGATAATCTAAAAAATAACGTAGAGCTTTTTTAAGCATCAATTTTACTGAATCCACGGGTATTTGAAGTCATATTTGCCATGTTATATAATAGTGGGCCAATGTTCTATAATAGTGTACGAGTGGTGATACCCCATGTCACCCCCTCATGAACCAGTTGGTAAGGCTGAGCTGAGCTGAAGGCTGAGCTGCTAGTGCTGTTGAACTGGGCTTTCTCTCTCCAACGGCACAAAAATAAGCTGCCTTGTGTCGGGGGCAGTCAGAGTTTGCAGAACATTTTGTCTTCAAAAAGTACAGCTAGCCACTCGTTTAACATGCATTTTCTCCTACAGAGGCATTCATTTGTATTTGTATTGTTTTATTGAACCTTTATTTAGCTAGGCAAGTCATTTAAGAACAAATTCTTATTTACAGTGACGTGCTACCTACAGGGTTAGCCATAGTAGTACGGCGGCTCTGGAGCAAATTAGGGTTAAGTGCCTTGCTCAAGGACACATCGACAGGTTTGTCACCTTGTCGGCTCGGGTATTCGAACCAGCGACCTTTCGGTTACTGACCCAACGCTCTAACCGCAAGGCTACCTGCCGCCCTTGAAATGGTTGTAAAACAAAAACAGAGCTGGAACATGAATGCATTGTGTTATTGTGGGACCATAGACTTAAACACACATACTGTACATCCTTGATAATACATTTGAAGTATTTGCTAAATCCCAGTCTGATATTAGATACCCTTAACATTAAGGAGTTTACACTTTTTATTTTAGGATATCTTAGATATCATTTGACCTACCTGGTACTGTATGTTATTACTGGACTCCTGGTGCATTTCTGTCTGCCCTCAGGTGACTAGACTGCATAACACATCTTCCTTTCTGTTGAAGGGTTTTTGGAACAAGTATGGTGGAGGAGTATGAGGAGATCGCTGACCCCCTGGACAGACCAGACGACCAGGATGACGACCTCGGTGAGAGGAGAGACTCCTATTCTTCTACAGTAGCTGAAATACTTGTCAATATTTCTCTCGACCATCACGGTCATAAAGCATATACATTTAATTTCTCTGGTCATAGGTATCAGACAGTGAATGCATGATAAGATAATACGCATTCATCAGTGTACGTTAACATGTTGTTACCAAGTACACAGCAACATTTTCACCTCGTGAGGAGACTTGATGTAATATCATGCGAACATGTAAAGTCCTGAAGTACTATTATACAGGTTAATGTCATTTGTACATCTCACCTTTGAACTGTTTGGATGTTGTTCCTTATGAGTGTCTGCTGTGTGTGTGTTTTGACCTTCAGATTATCCTCCTGGATACGTTCCTGCAGAGGACAAGGCTTCAAATTACCTCATAGGATCAGCCAAGGGTGAGCCAAATAAATATCCCATTACACCAGTCACACAAATATGGTTTAATCCCGCATATAAGTGTCTTTGAGACTCACAGGGTTCCCACACCTCTTAGTATTGAAAAAAAAAAAGGGATCTGTCATACCCGAGTCTGTAAACTCTGCGGGGAGGGATTCAGTGACTGGTATAAGTATTCCCTCATGGGCTGTCTTGTTCCAGACGTCATTCTGAACATGGTGAACAACATTAAAGTCAACGTGCTGGGGGGAGGACCAGGGGAAGGGAACTTCTCAGGCCAGACAGTGAACCTGACTATCGTTACATCATCTGACCCTGACACCACCACCACCACCACCACCACCACCACCCTCAGCCCAGTGTAAGTACCAGCTAACCAGTTACTTTTTCACCTAGTCTTTCACTTGATATAGTAGATCTACAATAATGGCATACATTTTGTCATTTAAACTGCTGAATGTGTTGTTTATTTGGTTTAAGTCTGACAGCATTGGCATTTACCAGAGTATATTAAGAAATCAGTTACATTTGTGATTCCTATTATAATATATGACATTTCTGTCAGGGCCTGTCTCTCTGTCTCCCTGTCTCTCTGTCTACCTGTCTCTCTGTCTACCTGTCTCTCTGTCTACCTGTCTCCCTGTCTCTCTGTCTCAGGCCTGACACTGTAGAGGTGGAGCCGCCTAAAGTACCAAAGGACCCTGATGTCACTACCGCAGAGGAACCCAAACCAGAGCATGTAACTGAAGAGGGGCAGGTAGTCACTCCTATAGAGGAGAAGGAGGAGGTCCAGTCTATAGTCACCATGCTGGAGGAGGAAGAGGATGGGAGGGAGAGAGAGGAGTACCGTTGCCCTGGCCATGGACAGCAAGAAAGCCTTGACTACTGTGGCCTGTCTTCCTCCTTTTTTTGCTCCTGCTCAGCCTCCCTCCGGGAGTACCTCCTCCACCAGTGTTCAGTTCAGAGGAACTACACCAGCCAGGAGAGGGAGCCAGAGGCTACTGCAGCTCCAGTCACCCCCACCAACCCGTCACAGCAGCTGCCCATCTCCCCCACGGCCACCCAGACCCCCCAGCAGCCCCACACTCAGTGGGAACAGCCCCATGAGAGAGAGCCCAGCTCTGCACCGGGGGAGAGGGGAGCCAGGCCCACTGACACCCCACCACACCTTCCATGGGTTGAGACTGAAGCAGTGGGAGAGGTAGAGCCCAGTATGGAGCTGCCCCACCTAGAGCCCAGCCAGACCTCCTCCCTACCCGGACCCAGCTCCACCGACACCTCCACCCCTGCCGTGGAGCCTCCACACCAGGCCTCCTCCAAAGACCTGCCCGGGCAGAAGCACCCCGTCACTGGGGCAGAGAAGAGCCAGGAGGTACAGCAGGAGGAGAACAGGCAGCCTGCTCCCACTGTCGCCACCACCACCTCCAGCTCCAGTGGCCTAGTGGAGCAGAGCTGGGGAACTCCTGTAGAGGAAAGGCCCTGTCCGGAGGTCCAGCCTGCTGAACTAGACAACATCCCGGTCATCTACCAACCACATGTAGCTGATCCACTCCCCCCTCCCCTCCCCACTACCTCCACCCCCACAGAGCAGCAGCAGCCTCAGGGATCCCCTCCTAAACCAGCGGGTACCGGTGACGGCAACATTACTCCTGAGGAGCCCAACTCTGTCCCCGGCGTGGTCATGACAGAGCCCCCCTCGCACAGCCAGGGGGAGGCGGAGCTTGTGGAGGACATCCTCTTCACCTCGTCGCCCAATGGCAATGGGCAGCAGCTGCCTCGCCCCACCTCCTCCCAGCCCCACTCTCCTTCCCCTTTAGACTTCTATGCAGAGCTCCACAACGCCACGGAGCAGGGGAACGTGAACCCCATGCACGGCTCCACCAGCAAGAAGGAGTCTGTGTTCATGAGGCTCAACAACCGCATCAAGGCCCTGGAGATGAACATGTCGCTGAGCGGACGCTACCTAGAGCAACTCAGCCAGAGGTACGGGGGCCTCTGGGATTCATGGATGGCCATTGGCCCGAGCATTGAGCACCATCCAGCTGGTTTTATTAATTGTCAAATGTCAGACATATTGGAACTAGAGTTAGTCATTTGAAGGTTTAGATGGTGATACTGATACTTTGTCTTTTTTCGTTGAAGGTACCGAAGGCAGATGGAGGAGATGCAGAGGGCTTTCAACCAAACCATCATCAAACTGCAAAACACATCCAGGATAGCAGAGGAGCAGGTGGGGAGGGGAGGGAGACTGACTGTGTGTTTGTGTAGAACGTTACATACTGCGTAGCCTATCTTAAGATGGAGTCTCGCTCAGTTTTGGGCTTTTAAATAATGAGGATGCCAAGGCTGTCATATAATCGCTCACAATTGAAGGCAAGTTGTGATTTGTAATGTATGGGAATGTGGCTTGTGAGAGTGTTTGTGATTGGCCAGCTCAAACGTTTCCTGTGTCCCTATAGGACCAGAGACAGACAGAGTCCATCCAGTCGTTGCAGGGCCTACTGGAGAACATCACACAGATGGTGCTCAACCTGTCAGTCAGAGTCAGCCAGCTGCAGAGCCAGGTAGATACTACATAATTTCTACCCTATTGAATACAGCAGGTTTGGGATCCAATTACATTTCAATTCAGTCAATGTGGTAAGGAAACTAAAGTACTATTCCTCATTGCTTTTCAACAAGGAAGTTTGCCACCTGAATGGACATGGAATTGAACCCAACCCTGGAACACAGCAGTAAAATGTATTATATGTTTCTTGAAACCCCTTACCAATCACACCACATGGCTGCAGTGTGCTAACGTGACCCTGTCTATGTTGTAGGTGTCGGACAGGCAGAGCTACCTCCTGCTGTGCCTGGTGTTGTGTTTGTTCCTGGGCCTGCTGCTATGTGTCCAGCACTGTCGCATGTCTGCCATGGAGCCTCCCTCCACAGACCCAGAGCATCCTAGAACCAAAAGCTACACTTACTGCTGCCCAGAGAGGTAACTACACTCACATCGTCTCATTCTGCCCCACTAGGGGGAACACCAGTGGTTGTGCTTATGTACTGCTTATGAATGGGTTATGAATGTGTTATAAAGTCCTTACATAGGTACCCTTCAATTGGTGTTACCACATCTCATCCAAGGGACACCACACACTCACCTGTACAATATTGTTGACATACATCAAATGAAATTGTATTGGTCACATACACATATTTAGCAGATGTTATTGCGGGTGTAGCAAAATGCCTGTGTTCCTAGCTCCAACAGTACAGTAATATCTAACAATTCACAACAATACAGAAATCAGCAAAGCACCATCACACCTCCTCCTCTATGCTTCACGGTGGGAACCACAAATGCAGAGATCATCCGTTCACATACTCTATGTCTCACAAAGACACGGCGGTTGGAACCAAAAATCTCACATTTTGACTCATCAGAACAAAGGACAGATTTCCACCAGTCTAATGTCCTTGGCTCGTGTTTCTTGGCCCAAGCAAGTCTCTCCTTATTATTGGTGTCTTTTAGAAGTGGTTTCTTTGCAGCAATTCGACCATGAAGGCCTGATCTGAACAGCTGATGTTGAGATGTGTCTGTTACTTGAACTCTGTGAAGCATTTATTTGGGCTGCAATCTGAGGTGCAGTTAACTCTAACTTTTCCTCTGCAGCAGAGGTAACTCTGGGTCTTCCTTTCCTGTGGTGGTCCTAGGGCTGGGCGATATGGCCAAAATATTATATCACCGTATTTAAATAAAATTGGACGGTATGACGTAGTGCTGGGCGATATGACCAAAATATCATATCCCGATATAGGTCATTTCATATCCCGATAACGATACATATCACGATATAGCACATTTTCAGTAAATTCAATGAATAAATAGTTTACATAAAATGACCACGTGTAAAGGCCTATTTCTTATTACATTTGGAATAAAAGGTACTTACTCATATTTTATTGTTTCTCCTTTTATTTAGAACCTTTGTGCAAATTTTCAATTAAGCATGTAACAAAATATAAAATATTACTCTATAAAATCTAAAAAGGTAAATAGAAAATACTTCAACTACAGTTGCAAACAAAATAAATCGAGGCCTAAAATGTGAATATGGTCAAAAATATCAAAACCAAACATATATGTCAGGCTCTGGCCATAGAGAAGCCTTTTGCTTCTCTATATAGCCTTGGTCAGAGTCTAACAGATCTATTATTTCTGTGTCTGGTGGTGGTTTGGTTTGGATCCCTAATTAGAGGCAGCTGCAGTGCATTGTCTCTAATTAGGGATCCTACATATGTTTGTATGTTCCACACCGGGTTTGTGGGTCATTGTATATTCTATGTCACAGTGTTAAAGTAAGTGCGTCTTCTGGTAGCGGTTTACTTTGTATATTTCGTGTCTACGTCGAGATTTATTCAATATCATTGTTATTCTGTAGAGTTTGTCATTCATTGTTTTGGAATTTATATATTATAATTAAAACATGTCGAACTTCAACTGCGCTGCGCCTTGGTCTCTCACCGTCCCGACTCGTGACAATATAATACTCTTAACAGTAGAACTGTTTGAATTGTAGCAGCAAACAAATGAATACAGGCCTGACAAATATTGGTATATAAAATACCAAATGTAAACATGGGAAACTTTCAAGTTTAAACTATAGCAGCAAAATAAGGCTCACAAATAAATATATAACAAGTAAACAAAACACTCCTTCAAGTTTGAATTATAGCATTATATGACAACAACCAAAGTGCCGCAAACAAAATATTTGGCAACAATGCGTCTTGCAACGTCAGAGTTTGTTTTGAGCTCTCAACTGTACTTTTTTAGGTCTCATCCGTAGACTCTCTCCGTACTGTTTCACATGATTCTTGCGTAGGTGGTAAAAGAGCTTAGTGGTGTTTGAGCCTGTTGTCGGGACCCGCCTGCCGCATATTTTGCAGAGGAGGGTTTTCTGGTGCGTGTCAGACTTTTCATACCCAAACCACGTCTATGCGCCCGAAGTAGCCCATATTTTAGATAGGAGCTCCGTGTCTCCGTGCACTGTCACGTTCACTCTCCTCCATGTTTGCTTGTGTTGCGAACGCAAAGCGTCGTACAATTTACGAAAAATATTGCCGTAAAGAGTGTGATTTGCGACACAACGAAATAAACAATTTTTTTTATCGTCACACGATATACATCATCATATCGCCCAGCCCTAGTATGACGGTATTTTATGTATTTATTTTTTAACAATAAAAGTTCTAAATTTGCTTTATGAGTAGTGCGTGACCCTAGGTTGGCAACACATACACTCTAAGTGATTTCAATGGGTCTTTCTCCATTCTGATTCTGGGCAAATAATCTAGGACTTTTTTTAACCAAATGTTGCAATTGCGATTTGACTTGCGATTTAGAGCAAAACACTCGGGTGAACTGTTGGAATCGTGGAAATAGAATGACTATTCTAATTCTATAGTTAGAATATAATAGTGGACACTTTGAATACAGTGTTGTTTGACATGACAACAAATGATAATGCCAGGGAGGAGTTATTGTGACAGGGTAGGAACTAAAGTATTGATAAGTGTTTCCTAGGGGACCCTATAATCTTTGGCTACATTTAATGTTTTCTCTTAGCTACTTCATGTAGCTAACATATTCTTGCTTTGCATTGATTTAGGAGATACTGTTGCATGCTGATTTATGTCTACTCCATCCCTGGTATTATCAGGCTGTATAGCTAAATACAGTATGTTTGTTGTCATCAACGTTGTTGCATGTGCTGCATTGTCCATGCAGACTGAACGCAAGTGTCTCGTGGTCAAGGAACAACAAATGTGCTCCTTGAGTGACAGGGGGCGGGGCTAAGGATGTGTGGAAAGCGTCATGGAAAGAAAGAGTGGAGAGAGATGACTCAAGTAGCGAAGTAAACTATAAAAATTGACATTACACATGGCGTATCACATTTAACAAACCAAACATTCAAATACCGGTATAGAATGTCAAGTAAAAAACAAAACCGGTCCCTGCATCAATACCGGTATATCATAAAATACAGTATACTGCCCAGCCCTAGGCGGTCCTCATGAGAGCCAGTTTCATCATAGAATTTGATGGTTTTTGCGACTGCACTTGAAGAAACTTTCAAAGTTCTTTAAATTTTACGGATTGACTGACCATCATGTCTTAAAGTAATGATGGACTGTCGTTTCTCTTTGCTTATTTGAGCTGTTCTTGCCATAATATGGACTTGGTATTTAAACAAATAGGGATATCTTCTGTATACCAACCATACCTTGTCACAACACAACTATTTGGCTCAAACCCATTAAGAAGGAAAGAAATTCAAAAAACAAAGCACACCTGTTAATTGAAATGTATTCCAGGTGACTACCTCATGAACCTGGTTTATAGAATGCTAAGAGTGTGCAAAGTTGTCATCAAGGCAAAGGGTGGCTACTTTGAACATTTTTGATTTAACACTTTTTGGTTGCTACATGATTCCATATGTGTTATTTCATAGTTTTGATGTCTTCACTATTATTATACAAATAGTAAAAAATATGTAAACATTATTAAAGTGACTAGTGTTCCATTATTAAAGTGGCCAGTGATTCCATGTCTATGTATATAGGGCAGCAGCCTCTAAGGTACAGGGTTGAGTAACCGGGTGGTAGCCAGCTAGTGATGGCTATTTAACAGTCTGGCCTTGAGAAAGAAGCTGTTTTTCAGTCTCTCGGTCCCAGCTTTGATGCACCTGTACTGACCTCGCCTTCTGGATGATAGCGGGTTGAACAGGACGTGGCTCGGGTGGTTGATGTCCTTGATGAACTAAAGTGTTGGCCTTCCTGTGACATCGGGTGCTGTAGGTGTCCTGGAGGGCAGGTAGTTTACCCCCGGTGATGCGTTGGGCAGATCGCACCACCCTCTGGAGAGCCCTGTGGTTTTGGGCGGTGCAGTTGCTGTACCAGGCGTTGATACAGCCCGACCGAATGCTCTCAATTGTGCATCTGTAAACGTTTGTGAGGGTCTTAGGGGCCAAGCCAAATTTCTTCAGCCTCCTGAAGTTGAAGAGGCGCTGTTACGCCTTCTTCACCACACTATCTGTAATTGTTGATTCTGAGCTAATAATGTAAGAAATACACACAAAAAAACTAAATACTGCAAAGTTGCTTAGGAGCTAGAAGCAGAGCTGCCATGTCTGTCAGCGCCATCTTGATGAAGTGTCATCAGGATGCTGTGCAAGGATCGGACCCTTTTTTAAAACATTTTAGCCTAAAATGTAGCTCAGGACCTGAAGCAAGGATATGCATATTCTTGATATCATTAGAAAGGAAACACTTTGAAGTTTGTGGAAATGTGAAATTAAGGAGAATACACCACATTAGATCTGAATTAAAGATTATACAATCAACAAAACGTATTTTCTATAAAAAAAATTTGTTGCATAATCTTTGAAATGCAAGAGAACGGGCATTGATGTAGGATTCTATATGTAATTCAGATGTTTTCCACCAGATTGCAACAGTGTGTGTGCAAAGTTTCAGACTGAACCAGTGAAGAATTACATCATTGCGCAATATTTTGTATCAAGTCTGCCAGGAGATTTACCAAATGTGCGGAATTGGTTTTCAAGTACATAACTATAGAGAACATACAAAAATGCTTTGGTAATACAAAATGTAAGTTTGCACACTCCCAGGAATGTCATACATGATGGATCATTAGCTTCCCTACAGAAAATACATTAACCTTCACACATCTAGATGTCCAGGCGGGGTGGGGGTGGAGCCAGAGGTCAAACTGTAGAACCCAGTTCCTACATTTGAATAACAAAAAATATTTTTCAAACAAAACTACACTAGGTTTTATCACTGGGAAACTCAGGATGACAAATCAGAGCAAGATTACTGAATGTAAGTACATTATTTACCTTCAGAGGTGAATGTACCAAACCAGTTGCCGTGAAAAAAGTGTTTTGTTGTTGTGCATTATCCTCAAACAATAGCATGGTATTTTTTAGCTGTAATAGCTACTTGTAAATTGGACACTGCAGTTAGATTAACATTAATTTAAGCGTTCTGCCCCTATAAGACATGTCTATGTCCTGGAAAGTTGGCTGTTGTTTACAACACCATTCTAGTCACATCGCATATTGAGCAGCAACCATCCCAGTATAGGGACACCGATCATAGAAATCCAGTTTCCAGATTTCTATGAAATATGACCTATAATTAATTACAATATGAGTGAAATAAAAATCTGCTTTTCTGTGTTGGAATGGTGTGGGCGTACCCCAACAACAGAATGGTGTGTGCGTATACCGGTCATTAAAGATATTCATGCGAGTAGACCTCTGATTGGCCAGCACATCATCCTCTGAGGAAATAGCAAGCATTTTTTATAAACGATCTGTTTGAGATACACGTTTGAGGTGGGGTTTTTGAAGTGTTTTTTTTCTCTCCAATTGATGCTTCGGCCACATACGAGTATTGGATGAGTCAACAACATTATTTGGGTATGAGTTAACAATATTAACTTTTAAAAGTGAGATTTTCACTGGACAGTTACTTTAAGTCTGAGTCTAATTCATCCTGTTTCCTCCTCCTCAGGCATTTCTCTGAATATGAAGACATGAGCTTGAAGAGACGAGCCTCATATCCTCTCCTGCACTCGGATTCCTTTCAGTTACCCACCACTGAAGGCAAGTTTACTTGTGTGTGTGTGTGTGTGTGTGTGTGTGTGTGTGTGTGTGTGTGTGTGTGTGTGTGTGTGTGTGTGTGTGTGTGTGTGTGTGTGTGTGTGTGTGTGTGTGTGTGTGTGTGTGGTGTAGTTCCTTCTAATGACTCATTCTAAGGTTTAGGTTTATGGTAGCCCATTCATAGACGCTATTTACCTTTAGCGGCTGTCTATTCATGAAGGTATCCCTGACGCGTGGTCTGAACATTAACACGCATCGTTTGCGGTACAGTTTTTGAAACATAAGGAACACATCTCACATTTCAGCAAGAAATTGTAAAGAAAAGAACTGGGTTAGGGTTCCACGTGGCCATATTTCCATGTTACATTGCTTGTTTACCGAGGCGCCCACCTGTGCCCATTAGCTATCTAGCATGCTTGAACACCTGTGTGTTGGGATTGTAGTTCACATGGTCCCACCAGTAAGCTGTGCTTATAGCTGAGAACCCTTGGGATAAGGCAGAATGCCTTGTTAATGCCTTGGGTTCTCGAGAGCAAGGTTTGTGGTTGCTGTTGGAATGGTTGCCTATGCCCTATAATATAAATATAGCTTGTCTTTAGGTCTTGATCTTTGTCAATTATATTTTTTGTTTTGTTTGGCTGACTTGATAATATTGTTTCACAATCTGTTTTTTAAATGTAATTTGCTTACTATTTTCTCCTTCTTGTGTTCGCAGGTCCAGAGTCTCTGCAAACTGTTGAACCAATCAATTTTCCACCAGCTAATAAAAAGGTACGGATGGAACAGTGTCCCTCTCAAGGAAATTCTCAACACTCTCCCTCACATACTCAAGAGCATAACTTTATCATGAACATGATCTCTCCTCATCGCCAACCTCAACAAATAAAATCTCTCTCTTCTCAACCCTTCCACCCTCTGTCCCCAACCCTTCTCTCTCTGCAGAAGAAACGCAGTAAGATGAAGACCGTGGAGACCCTGAAGTGCACCGCTTTCTGTGCTCCTTTGCTTGCTAACGGAGAGCCCATATATAACGGCCGCGCCCCTCGTGGCACCTTGGACCCTACACCCCGCACAGGGCATCTCAGCCACCCTGCCTTCAGGGACTCACCTTCTGAGGGCAGCTCAGAGGGCTCCTCCCAGTCGGACGAACCCTCCTTCTGCGGCCTTGCCGCCGCCTCCTGCACGCGCCTCTGTGACGGCCTGCCCCTGCCCAGGAGCAGGGCAGAGAAGCGGGCATTCAAGCGGCGCAGCTCCAAGCCTGGGTGCGTGGTGGTGGATCTCCTGCAGGCCCCGCGGAGAGACGCAAGCCAAGCTACACCCACCATCCTCACCCTGCAGGACCTCATCGGGGGGGAAAAGGAGCTAGCTGCAGGGAGGCTGGGAGTGACGGCGCTCTGAGGTCCTGTCTGACCCAGACTGCTCCTCCTCGTCCTCTGAAAGCAGGGTTGTTGTTATCCTTGTATACTTAGGAGGCTTGAAGCGAAGACATGAATGAGACAATCACTCTTCTTCCACCTCCTAACCAGTATGTTATGTTATGTTATGTTCTGTCCATGTTCTCTTTGGAACCTTGGTCAGGCTCTTTTCTTATGAGGTTAATAGTGGTAACCTTAAAAGATAAGTTAACTTTTTTTTAACCAAATCTGTATTTTGGATGTAAATGGCATGTTCTAGAATAAAACATGAACAAAAAAAACCCCAAAAAGATAAATACGTCATTTTAGAAACGCAACTTGTGAAATTATCTATCCGAACTTTATCTGCAACGTTATATTTCATTTTGTGCGACTCAAGCACTTTTGCCTATCCATTTGTGCTTATTTTCCATGTAGCCCGAGCATGCACACACAGAAAAGTATCATGGGCTACACGGAGAAGTATCGCTCGAGTCGCACAATATGAAATAACGTTGCGAATAAAGTTTGGAGTGACAAAATGCAATGTGTACGACATCTAAAGACCTGCATCACTATACTGAGAGCGTTGCCATTTCTAAAAGGATGTATTTGGGTGATTTTAGAGCTTTTGTTTTGCTTTATCCACACCCTGGCGATGCAGAACGAGCAGGAGGAAGTCTATCGATGGTTGTTTATCAAAAACAAGTGAAATCGCAAAAAAAAAAGTCTGGGCACTTCTATAACGTTCAATTTACATCCAAAATACAGATTTGGTAAAAACAAATTGTACTTCTCATTTAAAGGTGCACAATGTAACAATCAAACCTGCAAATAATAGCCAATGTCAATGGTGGGCTAAAGGAATCAAATTCCATGACAGGAAAATCGAAGTTAGAAGTTGCTTTTACCAGTGAGTGGCCGGTCTAGCCACATTCAGTTCATACAAACAGCAGGTTCTTCCTGTATCAAGATTGTTTCTCATTTTCTGAATTTGAAAACATTTTATTATATTAGGGATAAATGGGCCCCATCTAATCTATTTGACCACAGTAAAAGTCCAGCAACACCTGGAGTATATTGGACCATGGTTTTATGGACACAACTGAGATTTCATGCAAATGTCACTGAAATATAAATCGTTGTTAATAGACAAATATTTATCATATGATGAATAAATGCAGGTTGAGACTTTTCTACTATTACGTTGGGGACTTTTATTTAGAAATGCTGTGACCCGGAAGTGACCTTCTAATGTGTGTGACAACAGACGGAAAAGGAAGCTCACGTAGCAGACAAGACCTGCTTTATGAGGTGCTACAGGATTAGACAGATGGGCATACAGTTACGATTTACTTGCGTCCCAGCCCGTGTGTGGGTGGAGGGGAACGAGGACGTTGATGTACTGGATAAACAAGCACTTAGTAGAGGGGGATGTTGATGTTGATGTTGATGTTGATGTTGTAGTTTCAATGAGCAAGGCAGAGGTAAAAAGCCTGATATATGGACAGTGATGGTGCAGAGATGGCTGGAGTAGTGGAATAGAGTCACTAAGGGCAGGCATTTATTTAAAGTACAGAGGAAAGTCGGGGAGGGGAGGAGACAGTCATTGATGAGAGTAGCCAGTCTTGTTCAGTACATTGCAAAACATCCGGGTATATCAAGCATGCCATTTACCAACATGGCATCAACCTGCCATCTTACACCCTTAACAAAGAGATTTGGATGACCGTTCAAATAACTGAGTTCCCAGTTGTTTTGAACGTGGCAACAGTACAGCCAGAACAAAGTTAGTCATAAACATCTTTGGTCGAGCTAGCAATTGCATTTTTCTCATCAAGATGGCCAACCGTTGTGTGGTAGCAGGGTGTGGCAACACTTGTTATGCAGGTGTGAGTATGCATATGGCCACGCAACAAAAAATGTCATAAAAAGGGGGATACATTTGTGAAAATTAGGCGGGCGAATTGGGCGGCTATTCGGCAATCGACAATTTGCAGGGCACATTTCATCCCTGATAATTTCCACGGCTATCAACAATGGAAGGAGGGCTTCAGCAAGAAGTTGTTTCTCAAAGTGGATGCTGTCCCTACCATCAACTGTGTGTAGATCTCTGATGACATCATACACGTCCTCCAGTGTCTCCTTTTCTCCCTTGCGTAGAACCACACTTGCGACACCGATCACGTCCAGCGGCGCTCTTCCTAGCAGAGGTTTTTTTGGTACCATTAGCCGGAGCCCAGAGTGCAACCCACATGCAGAGTAATATGATTCTGACAGACTAGGAAAAAGCTTGTCCTGCATGAAGGCCCACCTAGTCTCGAATTATGCCTGAGCCCAGTGTTTTGACTGGGTACAGTATGCCACGAGACCTCTGCCAGCTGTTTGCCAAGTGTGATAAGATGCTTCTAGTGTCTTATATGAAATGGGTGCATGGCCCACAAACACTATGCCCATGTTTACAGTGCATTCAGAAAGTATTCAGACCCCTTCTATTTTTCCACATTTTGTTACGTTACAGCCTTTACTCATTACTTTGTTGAAGCACCTTTAGCAGCGATTACAGCCTTGAGTCTTCTTCAGTATGACGCTACAAGCTTGGCACACCTGTATTTGGAGAGTTTCTCTCGAGTTTCTCCCATACATGTGGGTGAGCGGTTTACTGATGTCAACGTTGTGAACAGAGTGCCCCATGGTGGCGGTGGGGTTATGGTATGGGTAGGCATAAGCTACAGACAACGAACACAATTGCATTTTATCAATGGCAATTTGAATGAACTGAGATACCATGACGAGATCCTGAGGCCCATTGTCGTGCCATTCATCCGCCGTCATCACCTCTTGTTTCAGCATGATAATGCACAGCCCCATGTCGCAAGGATCTGTACACAATTCCTGGAAGCTGAAAATGGCCCAGTTCTTCCATGGCCTGTATACTCAGACATGTCACCTATTGAGCATGTTTGGGATGCTCTGGATCGATGTGTAACGACAGCATGTTCCAGTTCCTGACAATACCCAGCAACATCACACAGCCATTGAAGAGAAGTTGGACAACATTCCACAGGCCACCATCAACAGCCTGATCAACTCTATGCGAAGGAGATGTAGCGCTGCATGAGGCAAATCGTGTTCATACCAGATACTGACACGGAGAATAGGGAATGGATTAGCAGGGCTCGACATTCGGGGTTGCCCTTTGACCTGGCAACATCTGCCGAGCTTACCGGGCCAGTTAATCAAGCTTTCATATGGCCCGCTTGGGCCAGTACATTTTCAAACTCCAAGACAGAAAAAAACAGCAATATTTCCCTTAATCAGCGTGACACATCTCCTTCGCATAGGCTGTAACCTACATTGCAATATGAATGTTCAATATACATATGTTGACTGGTGAGCTTAAAGTTGCTAATCACAGTCCTGCATTGAGCTAGACGCTAATATTTGTGTAAAATCTTATGTTGTGTTCTGTGAGTGTCACTGAGTAGGCTGATATCCCATTTCGTAGGTGTACAAGCCATAAATTAGGCTGTACCATGCACCCAATTCAAATTATTATTTTTTTATTTTTTATTATTTAACCTTTATTTAACTAGGCAAGTCGGTTAAGAACAAATTCTTATTTATGGCTTACACCGGCCAAACCCGGATGATGCTGGGTCAATCAATTGTCTTTTGTTTAATTTATATAACAACATTCCAACATTGTTTAGCATTATCTATTATATGTGTGTCATGATTCCACCGTTTTTATCCTTTTGGATCAGTTTCAATAGGGGACTTTTATTTAGAAGGCGAACCTCGGATTCCACTAATGTTGCTCACGCTAATGCTTTTCACAACAAACTGGTGAAGGAAGTCTACCAAGAAAAGATGGCGAAACCAAGTTGGTGTACGGTCCCTGGTTGCAGTTTTTACAGAACATCTA
The DNA here is from genome assembly GCA_023634145.1 of Thymallus thymallus. Classification (NCBI taxonomy): domain Eukaryota; kingdom Metazoa; phylum Chordata; class Actinopteri; order Salmoniformes; family Salmonidae; genus Thymallus; species Thymallus thymallus. The sequence goes on along the minus strand of CM042382.1, from coordinate 30,085,082 downwards.
GGGCAACAGGCAATGCATTTCATCGTTATCCATTGAAAGACCCGGAAAGATGCAAAAGGTGGGTAATAGCTGTCAGACATATTAAATACGATGTCAAGACTCCAGCTGCTACTCTGAATGGCCTACGTGTATGTAGCAAGCACTTCAGGGAAGATGATTACGAGAGAGACTTTAAAGCCGAAATTATGGGAACTAAGAACAAACGAAGACTCAAAGATACCGCTGTGCCATCTGTATTTCCATGGACTGGACCGGCAGTGCCAAAATACAGAGGAGCGTTCGAGAAGAGAAAGCGCGCGGAGGTAGGCCTACTCATTGGAACTGTCATGCTTGTAGCTAGCTTGGAGTTGTTGTCTATCACTGTACTCCCATTGTGTCTCAAATTACTGTGTATGACAATATCCCTTTCGGTGTCTTCTAGGTTCTGGCCTCAATAGAAGGCCTCAATAGGACTTCAAAGTCGAATCAACCAACAAAAACAGCAATCTCCTCTGCCAGATATGTGAGTTGAGGGCAGATATACTGTACATCTTTCCACATACTTTTGCTTTTGCCAGTCCCACAGTCTCTTTCCCAATACCTGCAGTAGCCTACAAACTAGCCCTTAGTTTTTGGTTTTTGATAATGGGTGTCCATGGTTTTTGATAATGGGTGTCCATCCTTATCACATGAATTTTCACAAACTGTTGTTATCCCTTTGTTCATTAGAACAAGTAATTTGTCCTTGTTAAACTATCACAGAACATATGAATAATGGTATCAACTACTACTACTAATAATAGTAATTTGTTTTCCTTATCCAAGGAGGTTGGAGGGACAGTTTCCCAGCCTCTCCTGGACAGAGAGCAGCTCCTAGATGACACCGGTTCCGTGACTGTGGAAATCACTGAAGAGTTGTTTGGCAGTGATCATGATGATGATGTTGCCACTGCACCTGATGGAGAGGAGGAGTTTCTGTCCTCAGAGGAGGAACCTGAGGAACCCAAGAAGATGAGGAAAAACAAGAAGGGTAGTTCAGATGAGTGGGAGCCGTCTGATAAAGAAGATACTGTACTAACAGACTATTCTTCTGATTCCTCTGAGGATTTGGAAAATGTTGGTTCCTCTGACCTAACAGAAGTGGCCAAAGCTGCTACTTCTCAGACGGACAGACAGGAAGACGGTAAGCTTGTAGTTTGGTGGTGTGATGAATGTGGAGCTGAGCCTGAAGTCACCTGTACCACACGGAGACATAAGATGCTTTACGCCTGTGCAGTGTGTGTAGGTCAGAGCGAACAGGCTGTTGGATTTGACCAATTCTACATGCGGTTCGATGACCTATCCAGCATAAAAAATCATGTGCAACTCGAACACAACACCAAAGTTTGTCAACGCACACTCTGCCCAGACTGCGGCAGGTATCACTTCAAGAAAGACCACTTGTGTGAGCACAAGATCAAGAAGTTCCCCTGCCTAGACTGTGGTAAGCTATTGGTTTCCCAGATATCGCTCAAGCTTCACAGTAGAATCCACCAGGACAGCTTTATGCATGTATGCAAATTCTGCCTCAAGAAATTCAAGACCAAGGCAGGCAAACAGACGCATGAAGAGAGCCATCCCCAAGAGAATTGTCCCTATCAATGCCCTGACTGCTCGGAGAGATTCAGTACTTTTAAAAAACGGAACAGGCACCATCAAAGCTGCCGAGGGCCGAGTAGGTACGTTTGTGATGTCTGTGGTCAAGAGTTAAATGGATTGCATGCGCTCAATAGACACAAAATGGTACACACTGGGCAGAAGCCCTTCAAGTGCAAGCTGTGCCAAATGTCCTTCAACCAAGATAGCCACCTCAAGTCTCACACGCGCCTCCACACAGGGGAGCGACCCTTCAAGTGTCAACAGTGTGAGAAGTGCTTCAATCACAACGTCAGTCTAAAGAACCATGTCCACCGCCATCATGGTCCAGACTGCCAGGAGCAGAGGGGGAGAGAGAAGGAGCAGGGAGAACGCTCTAGTCCGGGAGAACGCTCTAGTCCGAAAGAACAGGGAGAGGGTCAGGAGTTAATCCATCAACCTGAGCAGGAGAGAGACAAGAGGGAACCGAGAATGAGGAGGCACAAGAGCTGTCAACGCCAGACATCTGACCCTGAGGGGTTCGAGGAGGAGGGGGTGAGGCAGATCAACAGTGACTCAGACTTCAACCCAGCAGAGGAGAAGACCACAAGTAGAGGAAGGGGGAGACCAAAGGGTAGGCTAAGAGGGAGACCGAGTACCAAGGGGAAGAGGAATGTTGCTGTGGAAGCTTTAGATTGATCACACCAGTGTCGCGTTCAATAGAGCTTAACAAAACATTTTGGAATGAAAATGAACGTTTTCTAATTGACCAAGTACCGATGGAACATCCCCGTTTTCACTTTGTTTTGTAACGTTTCACTCTGTTTCAGGCTTATTGGACAACGAAGTATGGGATCAAAATGTAAATATGAGTATTTTATGTTTAAGAGGCAAAGTGTTGTTTCTGCGATACAGTTCATTGTATGAAAATACTACAGTAAAGACTGCTTAATTGTTACTTATAGAAGTGAGTCAAATCAAATGACAGTTTGATATTTACGGTAAATCTATATACTGTTGTAATGTATACCGGTACACTGACCTGACTGACATTCTGTTTATGTTACTGGGTTGGGGTTGAAAAAATATTAGTCATACAATTCAAAGTCACCAAATATTAAAATATTTAGATTTTCTTTGACTAGTTTAAACTAAGTTTGTGCTGTTGTTGAATTATGTAATAACATTGTTTGATCACAGTTTCAACCTCTAATAAACTCTTGGTAGGCTATTCCAGTTTATAATGCTTATATTTCTAATTGTTTTTAAAATGGCGTATAAGAGTTAGTTTTTCTTTTATTGTCATAAAGAATTGCTCTCTGCTGTCATGATGGTTTTGAGTCAATATTATCTTCAACTCTGCTTATATGGATCATGTAATGTTCACTAGTTCCCACAGTTTTTTTTCCTCATCACTTTGGTGCAATTTTCACAAATGTGGTACATTTGTACAACTCATACGTATCATCAAAACTCCAAGCACATCTTTTATTTACTGAGTACAACGAACAGTCACTTGTTCGCTGCACCACATCACTTCCAATTTGGATACATATTCAATCTAAGTATCTGCTTTTCAAAATGCAATATTCACTTTACTTTTGGTATGATTATATTGTAATGTGTTAACAATACAATTAACTATTACTTAATCAATCTACTCAAAACTGATAACTACTGAACCAAGAGTATGTAGTGCCTAGTTAGCCTATATATACTCAGCAAAAAAAGAAACGTCCTCACTGTCAACTGCGTTTTATTTTTCAGCAAACTAAATATTTGTATGAACATTAGATTCAACAACTGAGACATAAACTGAACAAGTTCCACAGACATGTCACTAACAGAAATTGAATATTGTGTCCCTGAACAAAGGAGGGTCAAAAGTAACAGTATCTGGTGTGGCTGCCAGCTGCATTAAATACTGCATTGTATCTCCTCATGGACTGCACCAGATTTGCCAGTTCTTGCTGTGAGCACTGATGGAAGGATTGTGCTTTTCTGGTGTAACTCGGGCAGTTGTTGTTGCCTTCCTGTACCTGTCCCGCAGGTGTGATGTTCGGATGTACCGATCCTGTGCAGGTGTTGTTACACGTGTTCGGCCACTGCAAGGACGATCAGCTGTCCTACCTGTCTCCCTGTAATGCTGTCTTAGGCTTCTCACAGTACGGACATTGCAATTTATTGCCCTGGCCACATCTGCAGTCCTCATGCCTCCTTGCAGCATGCCTAAGGCACGTTCACGCAGATGAGCAGAGATCCTGGGCATCTTTCTTTTGGTGTTTTTCAGAGTCAGTAGAAAGGCCTTTTTAGTGTCCTAAATTTTCATAACTATGACCTTAATTGCCTACCGTCTGTAAGCTGTTAGTGTCTTAATGACCGTTCCAAATGTGCATGTTCATTAATTGTTTATGGTTCATTGAACAAGCATGGTAAACATTGTTTAACCCCTTTACAAAGATCTGTGAAGTTATTTGGATTTTTACGAATTATCTTTGAAAGACGGTCCTGAAAAAGGGGATGTTGTTTTTTGTTGTTGCTAAGTTTAGTTTGATTACTGCTGAACACTGTAAAATGCTATCATTCCACATAAATGTATCAATTTGACATCAATTTATGTTGGAAGGTAAAACCAAATCATATACAGTGGGGAGAACAAGTATTTGATACACTGCTGATTTTGCAGGTTTTCCTACTTACAAAGCATGTAGATGTCTGTCATTTTTTATCATAGGTACACTTCAACTGTGAGAGACGGAATCTAAAACAAAAATCCAGAAAATCACATTGTTTGATTTTTAAATAATTAATTTGCATTTTATTGCATGACATAAGTATTTGATCACCTACCAACCAGTAAGAATTCCTGCTCTCACAGACCTGTTAGTTTTTCTTTAAGAAGCCCTTCTGTTCTCCACTCATTACCTGTATTAACTGCACCTGTTTGAACTCGTTACCTGTATAAAAGACACCTGTCCACACACTCAATCAAACAGACTCCAACCTCTCCACAATGGCCAAGACCAGAGAGCTGTGTAAGGACATCAGGGATAAAATTGTAGACCTGCACAAGGCTGGGATGGGCTACAGGACAATAGGCAAGCAGCTTGGTGAGAAGGCAACAACTGTTGGCGCAATTATTAGAAAATGGAAGAAGTTCAAGATGACGGTCAATCTCCCTCGGTCTGGGGCACCATGCAAGATCTCACCTCGTGGGGCATCAATGATCATGAGGAAGGTGAGGGATCAGCCCAGAACTACACGGCAGGACCTGGTCAATGACCTGAAGAGAGCTGGGACCACAGTCTCAAAGAAAACCATTAGTAACACACTACGCCGTCATAGATTAAAATCCTGCAGCGCATGCAAGGTCCCCCTGCTCAAGCCAGCGCATGTCCAGGCTTGTCTGAAGTTTGCCAATGACCATCTGGATGATCCAGGGGAGGAATGGGTGAAGGTCATGTGGTCTGATGAGACAAAAATAGAGCTTTTTGGTCTAAACTCCACTCACCGTGTTTGGAGGAAGAAGAAGGATGAGTACAACCCCAAGAACACCATCCCAACCGTGAAGCATGGAGGTGGAAACATCATTCTTTGGGGATGCTTTTCTGCAAAGGGGACAGGACGACTGCACCGTATTGAGGGGAGGATGGATGGGGCCATGTATCGCGAGATCTTGGCCAACAACCTCCTTCCCTCAGTAAGAACATTGAAGATGGGTTGTGGCTGGGTCTTCCAGCATGACAACAACCCGAAACACACAGCCAGAGCAACTAAGGAGTGGCTCCGTAAGAAGCATCTCAAGGTCCTGGAGTGGCCTAGCCAGTCTCCAGACCTGAACCCAATATAAAATCTTTGGAGGGAGCTGAAAGTCCGTATTGCCCAGCGACAGCCCCGAAACCTGAAGGATCTGTATGGAGGAGTGGGCCAAAATCCCTGCTGCAGTGTGTGCAAACCTGGTCAAGAACTACAGGAAACGTATGATCTCTGTAATTGCAAACAAAGGTTTCTGTACCAAATATTAAGTTCTGCTTTTCTGATGTATCAAATACTTATGTCATGCAATAAAATGCTAATGAATTACTTAAAAATCATACAATGTGATTTTCTGGATTTTTGTTTTAGATTCCGTCACTCACAGTTGAAGAGTACATACGATAAAAATTACAGACTTCTACATGCTTTGTATGTGGGAAAACCTGCAAAATCGGCAGCGTATCAAATACTTGTTCTCCCCACTGTATGGATGTGGCTTTTATTCTCCATCAGCCACTGCATCAATAAAGAGTGGAAAGAGTCACTATGTGCTGCCATTTGGAATTATAGTGTAGTGTACAACGCACTGCTGAAATACCTGGGTTGTACTTAACAATATACTACACTCATTATCTGACTTTAATTGATACCATGTTAGTTAATTAATGTCAAGCAGAGAGACAGGCGATACTGTATCAGTAGTCACGTAGAAAAGGCGGCCTTGTACAATGTTGAATGGGGCAGAAATAGCATACAACACCTCATAAAAATTGGATTTTGCATGATTGACTCAGGGGTGAAAGATGTGTGAAACCCCAATGAATGCACAGTCAAAGGTTCTGATCGTATGATAGGGGGCATTACAAGTGTTATCAGTATAGAATTTTGTACTAAGAGTAAAAAGACATCACCACATCCTTGTGAAAATGGCACCGACGCGATTGAAAAAAACTGTAATGACGCTTCTAGTATAGTAATATGTTGAACAGACCTGCTTCTCTGTCATGTAAAGCTTAGTCAGTTCATAGTGTCACAACTATCTGCAATGGTCAGAAACTTGCTTTCTCCTGAAAATAACCCAGTATTAATCAATCAAATGTTTTGATGAAGCCCAGTTGTCAAATACCCTGCAAGAGCAAAAGCAGGCAGGCACCATCCAACTCAAACCTGCAAAACATCATCATCCAGTGCTGGAGAGTGGAGATGGCATTTTGGGCCCAGCAGGGGGCGCTGTAGCCTTGGGATGACTGGTCTGCAGTTTAAGATCAGGGTGCTGTTTTGTTATTTCAACCAACTCAGAACCCTCCAGAATCATTGCTGAGGAGAGGAAGCAGAAATGTGATGGTAAATTACCAGGGAAAAGGAGAAGAAGCCAAAATGTACCCTCCATCTCATCCACTCAGTGGGATACCGGAATGTTTGACATTGCAGTGACCTTGGTAGAAGGATTGAAATTGACATGCATGGAGAATGACATTTGTACATTGATTTATAATGCTCAATTGAGCTTTTCTCTTACCATTATATATACATATATATATATGAAAATTAGCAGGCAGTTTTATCCAAAAGGAAGTTTAGTTAGTAGGCTACATAAGTGTGGAAGTGTAGCCTATGTGATCCCTGTTGGAATTGAACCGTCTAGTGGTCTGACATTTACCTTCTAACAGATCAGTGTTGAGCCCTGTCAGTTCCCTTATCATGTGTATATATGATCATAATGCAACTGAAATACATTTCCACAATGCTCAAAGGGCTCACCAGACATCCTGTGCATAGCCTACCTGTTGTGAATAATAATAATGGGAGGGAAGCTACTTCATCTTTATGAAGGCTATATCTTTTGATGTGCAGCCTTGACCAACATGCATTCTTTACATACAGCTGCTGCTGCTGCTGATGTTTTTTTAATGTTAAAATCGGATTAATTTTCTCTCTCTCTCTCTCTCTCTCTCTCTCTCTCTCTCTCTCTCTCTCTCTGGCCCAGTGAGAGTGGTGGTTGATGTCAGAAACGAGGTTAAAACCTATTTATTCCTCTGACCCGGTCGGGTAGCAGAAGCCTTTCACAGATAAGCGTCTCTGATGGTCTTTTTCTCTCTCTCTCTCTCTATCTGCCTCTTGCTCTCTCTTTCGCTCTCCTCTCTCTGTCTTTCGCACTCTCTCTATCTTGCTCTCTTTCGTCCCAAAGATGATCTGCAAATGCACTGCCACAAGGCTACAATCCTCTTTAATCCAGGGCTGTTTTCATCCAAGGTCCTCTGGCCACTCAGTATTTCATGACATTTTACTGTAATAACTTCCCCTTTAAAAAACATTCTGTGGCTAGTTGTGTCTGTCGTGAGTGTTTTCTGCTTGCAACAGCATTGTCCCAACACTTTAATCATTCTCTTTACTTGTGTTTTGTATTTGGATATCGAGAATATTTTGGTGTCTGTGTGTGTTGGCTACTGTTGGGGTTTTCAAATGCCAATGTCAGGTCTCATTAGCTGAGAATACTGATCCATCCTTTAAAGGAGGTTAAACGCTCATCTCAAGCCTAGAGGTGCTAACCTTCTCTCTTTCTACATCTCTCTCTTCTTCCCTCTTTCTCTCCATCTCCTTCCTCCTCCCTCTTTTTTTCCATCCCTCTCTCTTCCTATCTCTGCACCCCCCTCTCCCTTTCTTTCTCCATCTCTCTTCCCATCCCTCTCTCATTCCATCTCTTGCCTTCCCTTTCTCCATCTCTCCCCCTCCTCCTCTTACTCCTCCTCTCTCTCGCCTACCTCTTTCATCTCTCCCCCTCTCTCTCCCCCCTCTCTCATCTCATTCTACCCTACCTCCCCCTCTCTCCCCCCTCCCTCTCTCTCTCTCTCTCTCTCTCTCTCGTTCTCTTGATCCTTCTCTCTGGGTCCAGGAGTATATGAGCTTGCTTGTGAGAGAAGAGAATCCCCTCAGTGAGACCTTGTTTGATTGGAGGAGGAGAATCCTTTCAGTGGTGGGCTTTCTTTCATTTGTGCGGGAAATTCTTTGATGTTACGCAGATACCATTTGAGGCCACTGAATAAAATTAGGATTTGCAATTTGTTCCAGATTAATTTTTCCCTCCCTCCCCTCCCCTAACCGTCTTTTGCCTGTGTTATTGGAACGCTTCTTGTTTTCATCTCCAAACCACAGTTCTATTTTCTACTCAAACCAATTTTTTGAATTCACATCTTGTGGTGCTCATTTGATCTGGTTCTGCAGTAAGTAAAAGCATCACAATAAACTTTATTAACAACAATTATATCCTGTTCATGCCTCTGCAACAATAGCTTTCTGATGGAGGCGTTTAGTGGTCCGCTTAGCAACAGACCTACAGTATAAGGCGTTGGCAGCCACTTGAAATCGATTGAGCCATGCCTTTACCCCTATTTCTACTGTAAGTCCTCACTGCTACATCTCCAGCCAGCCTCTTCCCTGCCCCGTGCATATATGATTAGGCCAGGCCTGTAGAATGGACCAGCCATTGAAATAGCAGAGGCTGACGTTCCACACTTGAGCTGGAGATCGACTAGGTACAGCCTACTCTTGACCAACTCAGTGGCCTTGTGGTCTAGAGTGTTTGCCCAGAGTTGAAAGTTCGAAACCCGGTTGAGTTATACCAAAATGGGTCCCAATGTGTCACTGCTTGGCACTCAGCATTAAGGAGATTCTGTAGAGGCCCTGCGATAGACAAGAGTCCTGTTTAGGGGGGGGGGTGTACTTGTACATGAAGCTGCCCCATGCTACAGGAGATCGGCTCCTGCTCCTATGAGCCATTCTAGCTCCATCGTGCAAGGCTACTTACTTTACTTCTATTCTCCCGGGAGCTTTCTACTCTACTCAATGTTTCATGGCTTTATTTCCTCCGTGGCCCTTCTGTCATCTGAGATGTTCTGCTCTCTCTGACAGGGCAGGCAGGAGGTATGTGTGTGATCATTGCTTGCTCATGTACACGCAGACCTGAGGTGTGACTGGAGTGGTAATGGTGGGTATTCACTCATACACTCACTACCCAGGGTAGCCATTTCTACAGACAATAATGCCGTAGAGAATATATACTCACGCACACAATGCAAGGCAACACTGTTGCCCACATGCACTGTACACACGCGGCCGAGACGTTGACTAATCACAGCGTGCACAGACTCCAGCCTAAGTCATCATGAGCACAGTACACACACTTCCTCCCAGACCTTTAGCCTTTAGCCAGCTGATAGCCATCTGTGTTTTTAGATGACAGTGTGACTGATGACCAGTGATGACTGATCATCTACGAGCTCTCTGACAAACTAGCGTACCACCTAAACCTGTCCAATAAGAACACCGATTTTCCGCTTTCGGTGTGCCCTACTGAACACATTCCTGATGTTAACTGAATCTAAACAAACATGCAAAGAAGCTTCAGATGGTTTCTGAAGTGCCTCAGCTCCAAATATATTGCTCCAGAGACCTGTGTAAGGTAGAGTGAGAGGAGGAGGGGGCGAGATGGAGAAAGGGAAGGCAAGAGATGGAATGAGAGAGGGATGGGAAGAGAAATGGAGAAAGAAAGGGAGAGGGGGATGGAGAGAGACAACGACTGCACCACACATCTAACTAGTGAGTGAGTTGACCTCTTATTATGTTTGTCATTAGATGTGATGTAGATGGGGATGGTTGTGGTGGTTTGCCCTTCGGCCTTCTCCTCTGTGTGTGTGTGTGTGTGTGTGTGTGTGTGTGGGGCTGTGTGTATTAGCGTGTGTGTGTGTGTCAGTGTCAGCTCCAGAACCCTCATCACGCTTCCCCAGACCTCTGTCACTTACCCCGGGGACTCGCCAGCCAGCCAGGTGAGAAAAGCACGCAACAGGAAATAAAAATGGCTATGGCCTATTTATGTGTGTGTGTGTGTTCGCTCCCTGGAGCAAGGTTGTTGGTTATAATGGATTTTCGTTATTTTATTCCCTATATAATAAACACCTTTCACATGGACGAGCAGATTTGTCTGTATATTTTTATATGCAGTACTGCTGCAGCGTCCTGTTGGGTTGTAAGTCTCCGCCCTGACATGACAGAGAATTCAGGGCAGACATCAGGTGTGCACTTGAGATTGTTAGGCTCTTGTTAAGTTAACTCTCTGAGATTGGACTGTCTCTCTGGAATCCTATGAGGGATTGAATGCTATATGGCAGTGGTTCCCAACCTTTTTCAGTTACTGTACAACCAACTGAATTTTGCTCTGGCCAGAGTACCCCTGTAGTACCAATAGGCCTATGGTCTCATGAGTCTTATCAAGTAACCCCTGTGAATAGACCAAGTACCCCTAGTTGTTGGGAACCACTGCTACATGACAAGGTTGTTAATGGCACACCAAATTAAGGGACACATTCCAGGTTGTCGTCATTGCAGTCGTGATGCCCAAATTGTCAGATCTCACAACACCTAGAGAAGTGTTCAACATCTCGGCAACCACATTAATATGAAATAGAAGATACCTTCTTCTGCGACTGCAATGAAGGCAACCTGGAACACCACCAAAGAAGACGCAAAGACTTCAAAGAGCTTAGTATTTTTCTGTAGCTTTTCAATGTTTCCGCCATGACCTCCTGCTGTTATTTATATTTCTCCTCAACCGCGAAACACACAACAGTTTAATTACAATAATTAATCGGCATACAGTAAATTAACGAACTTGACGGAGAAAGACGCAGAGAGAGATATAGAGAGAGTAACGTTCAGGAGCATGCAACTTGAAGTCTAAAAATACCTTCATTGATATGTATCTGGAGTAAATCAAAGAGTACACGGCAAAAATGTAGGTTTTAAAGGGATGTACTCTCTCTCTCTCTCTCTCTCTCTCTCTCTCTCTCTCTCTCTCAGCATTCAAAATGGAGGGTGATGGTTTTGTTGGAGGCTTTGATATGTTTAAAGGTGACCAGTGTCATGACTGTCCTGTGAGGATCTAATGGGTCAGATCAGCTTGGCAATGGATGACAATAACCAGACCCTCTCTCACATACAGAGGGGAGGAGGGAACTGGGCCGGGTTGACAGCTCACACCCTGTCGTAAATGTAAGGAGAAGGAGACTCTCTCTACCCCTCCAGTATTGGTGAAAGGAATGTGCCTTTGTTTCAGACTTGTTCCCGCCGAAACTCTAACACATCCAAAAAGTGAATACTGGAAAAATATTTCTAACATTAGAATGTGGGGAATGGTGAGAGGAGATCTATGGAAAATAGTTTTTTATTTTGTGATGTTATTAAAAAGGTTATGAAGGAAATACTGTAACTTGAAAAGTATATACACTACCTGCACGAAGTCTCCATCCTTAACGTTGTATATGAAATATGAACAATTATGAAAGTATCTGCAGCTACACGTGTAACATGGACTATCTACACAAGGTGGAGTGGGGAGAAAACTCCCCTCTCAGACAATCACTGGTACAGCTAAGTAGCTGTGCTGAGGAATGAACACCCACTGGAGACCGGACAACTAAGAAGAAGGACATTGTGACCTCTGGTGGACAATCAGAGCCTTACAAGTGGGTCGCGGAAAAGTAGCCACACCCTTTCCAAGAAGGCTTGTTGCCGACAGAGATAAACGGTGAACAAAGGCATTCACACGTAAATACATTCATGATTTCTTACTCCAAACGGACAGTGGTTCGTGTGCAAAGTATTATGTGTCTCCTTCTCTACCCCTCCATTTTTTGGTAAACAAGCAGTCATGTTGTTGTTAGTCTGCTAGGGACTTCTTCTCATGTATTAGGTGTGTATGTTTATTCTGTGTTATCATTTAGTTAACTAGTAAATGGGAGGGTATGTTGGATGGAAAGTGAGAGGGTGTAAAGGGGGTGGGAGGGTCTGGAGAATGGAAAGTGAGAGGGTGTCCAGGGGGTGGGAGGGTTTAGAGGATGGAAAGTGAGAGGGTGTCCAGGGGGAGGGAGGGTCTGGAGGATGGAAAGTGAGAGGGTGTCCAGGGGGTGGGAGGGTCTGGAGGATGGAAAGTAAGAGGGCGTTCAGGGGTTGGGAGGGTCTTGAGGATGGAAAGTGAGGGGGCATCTGTGTTTTTCTCTCTACAGAGACCACCTGAAGTGGTTTCTTACTATTGGAAATGTGCTGTTTGAACACCTGCAAAAAGGTGTGGGGATTTTAACAGGTGTGGAAGAGAGCTTTTTTATTTTTCATTTGTATGTATTTAACCTTTATTTCTACAGGTTTGTCAATTAAGAATAACTTTCTCAATTTGCAACCTTAACCACCTCGTAAGACATAGATGGCCAAAATAGCCAGAACATGGCACTTACCTTTATACCGTTCACAGTATTCTGCCACACATCCGTTAATAAAAAGAGAGATCTGTTCGACACTCTCTCTAGGTGTGATAACATGATGGTACACTCAGATGGGCTTTCATAGGTTTTCTAGGACTAGACAATCTGGTACAAGCAGACGTTCTTGTGTCATCCCGGTCCTGCCCTCCCTCATAAAAACGAGTGGGTATAGTACTGTAATACATTATGAATGGTTGCCAATGTGAGTTCAGACAGACAGTAGCCAAGAGAGCAGCATCGGCATATCATATTAGTAGTAACTCTAGCCTACATAGCTAGACCTGGGTTCAAATACTAATTTAAAGTGCTGTATCTGTGGTTGACTAAGCTTGTCCCCTAAGCAGTCCCAAAACTGCTGACCCCACCCATATAGCACACCAGGCAGGCTAGAGCAAACGCTCAAAGTATTTGAAAGATTTAAAATGGTATTTGAACCCAGGTCTGCATGTAGCCGCCATGCTACGAAGCATGAGGCAATCTTTAAGTTTGCTTTTCTGATTGACATCCTACATAAGAACAGTAGTTCCTCCGAGCTGTGGTGCCTCAGTTGTGTCCACTTGAGAGCCCTGACATCAAGCCATTAAACTTTAACTTTCAGGTGTATTTTAGCCCTCCTGCTCCCAGATTAGCAGTTCAGTGCATTTCTGTGTCAGTTCACTGGGTTGAAATTAATTTCTCCACTAATTTAGTAATTGCACACGAAAGCCTTTTTATCTGTGTTGGATAAGCCTTCGTAGCAGCATCAGACAGACAGTCGCTACTATACTCCAGGCAGGTTATTATGACTATTTTCACACTGCTTCAGCACACGGCCTATGACACTTCCAGCCTCACATGCAGGCTGCTCCACACGCCAAACAAAATATCATAGTGAACAAATGTTTTCTTTTGTATTATTGTTTTCCTTTTTCTTATTAAATCAAGACCCTGTAAAACACCAAGGGCCTCTACAACATGTAAAATCTGTGCCTACACCAAGCTGAATGACTTTCTAAAAGGACTAGATTTGCTAATTATTTTAACCACATTCTAGATTTGCATTTCATCTGAGCAGCACTCTACCCCATATCCTATAGCTGTGGATGAGTGTTAGTGCTAAAGCTGCAGTCGGCTCTCTCCATTATAGCTAAGCTGCTTTCACTAGTCTCTGATTTATAGGACCTATTTGCCTCTCACAGTGTTATAACTGTGTGCGTGTGTAGCTGGCTAGTGCTTATTGCAGTGGGTGGCGTCTGCAGCAGAGTGGGGCGGTGTTTACAGCAGAGTGGGGTGGCGTCTGCAGCAGAGTAGAGGGGTTTACAGCAGAGTGGGGTGGCATCTGCAGCAGAGTGGGGGTGTTTACAGCAGAGTGGGTGGCGTCTGCAGCAGAGTGGGGGTGTTTACAGCAGAGTGGGTGGCGTCTGCAGCAGAGTGGGGGTGTTTACAGCAGAGTGGGTGGCGTCTGCAGCAGAGTGGGGGTGTTTACAGCAGAGTGGGGGTGTTTACAGCAGAGTGGGGGTGTTTACAGTGCAGGGGTAAGGGGGGCATGTCTCTCTCTCTCTGTCTCTCTGTCTCTTGCCCTCTCTCTCTCTCTCTCTCTCTCTCTCTCTCTCTCTCTCTCTCTCTGTCTCTTGCCCCACCCCCCTCTCTCTCTATTTCAATTTTAAAATTTAAGGGATTTATTGGCATGAGAAACATATGCCAAAGCAAGTGAAGTATATAGTAAACACAGGTTCTTTACAGTAAACATTACACTCAGAAGTTCCAAAAGAATAAAGACATTTCAAATGTCACTCTCTCTCTCTGTGACTCAGTGTGTTTCTCCAGTGGCGTCCCCTATCCTCCTCTCTCCCGTCTCCTGCTTTGCGTGTGTGACAGACTCCCATAGAGACGTTGGCTGGAGTGGGACGGCTGGACGCTGTCCCCTCGATAGATGTGACATCACTGACATGGCCGCCTAGCTTTCCTCTCGACGAGACGCCAGTCTGCTGCGGCCCGCCCGGGCATCATTTGGGCGTTTACCAGCCAGCACAATATTTCCTGGTTTAGTGAGTCCTCTCCTCACAGGCTCAGACACTCAGCATGGTGTTATGACACTGTCACTGGCTGATGTTACGCTCATTTGTCAGTTGGTTGTGACGTGTAATGTTTGTTGTGCTGGTGTGGGACAGCTGGATGCAGTATCCTCACTGCGTCCTTTCTGACATCCCTTCCTCCGCGCAACACAACAGCAGACTACTAGTGCTGAGGAATCCTTTGGAGTCATTACAAACAACCGCCTCTTACTCATCTGCATATTGTTCTATCTATCATTTCTATTTCTGTCCACCAGCTGTTTGTGTTGTTCTATCTAACATTTCTATTTCTGTTCCTCCAGCTGTTTGTATTGTTCTATCTAACATTTCTATTTCTGTCCACCAGCTGTTCGTATTGTTCTATCTAAAATTTCTATTTCTGTCCACCAGCTGTTCGTATTGTTCTATCTAACATTTCTATTTCTGTCCACCAACTGTTTGTATTGTTCTATCTAACATTTCTATTTCTGTTCCTCCAGCTGTTTGTCTCCATTATCTTCAGAGAGGTTTTGTAATCGTCTGGAGTCCTATAGTGGATAATCCTCCTGTTGCTGCTGTGCTGAAATTCTGCTCCAAGGTGGCGTTACTGCAACATGACACCAGGTGTTATGTCTGTTTCTGTCTATGCAGAGCCTCCTGTGCTGTTCCATCCCTAGACATCCCTAATCCTCGGCAACAACACACAATAGTTAATCCCATCAGGGTCTATTGTAGGGCGGGAATAAAGACATGCTGTGGAAGGGAGTTATTGCTTTAAGGGCTGTTTCTCTGATGTGTTTAATGTGCTCTCACAGAGACAGACTGATCCTAGAAAGCTGCAGGGGGCGCACATGTACACACACACACACACACATACACACACACACACACATGTACACACACACACACACACACACACACACACATACACACACACAGGCACACACACACACACACACACACATGCGTACACACACACACACACACACATGCGTACACACACACACACATGCGTATACACACACACACACATGTACACACACACACACACACACATGCGTACACACACACACAAACACACACACACACACACATGAGTACACACACACACACACACACACACATGCGTACACACACACACACATGCGTACACACACACACATGCGTACACACACACACACACACACACACATACGTACACACACACACACACACACACACACACGTGTACAGTCACACAGACACATGCACGCACGCTGGCACGCACACACACAGCTGGACCAAAGCTAATGTAAGATAATCCCACCTCGTTATAAGCAGTCCAAATATACACCACCAATATACTCCCAAATGACTTCCTTTATCACTCACTCTCTCTAGTCGTTTAATATGAGGAAGCACTTTTTATATAACAGCATACGTCTTCCCCTTTGCTTGCAATTAGAGTTTATGCCAGGCTAAACAGGACAACTATCTCTGTCCTCAAAAGAGAGAAAGATGTGAAGATAGATTTGCTATTTTGGTCCTAATGAAATATGGCTGGATGTAAGTGGGTGAAGAGACGGTTAGCGGTCAGTGGTGGTTTACTGAGGCGCTGACTGTGTGTGTGTGTGTGTGTCTTTATCTCTAACCTTGCTTGACTTGACATTGTTGTGTCTGATATGATGGGGAATATTTCGCTCCGGCCATTGACAGTTCTGACGAAGAGTTTTTTCCCCCCATGCTTTAGACACAGGCCTAGGAGCGAGCTAAGGCGCCCAGAGAATTATAGATTGAAGCGCAAGCCCCATGTCTGTCTCTTAAGGCTTCTGTTCTATGTCAAACTATTTTGTAGTTCTACCCCATGTTTTACAAGGAGCATGAAGAGCGTGGAGCTGGGGTTGAGCATTTGGGAATTGCTGTCTGAAGGGTTTCGCTATGAGCATCACCACGGTTACTACACCCATAGGTCTTAATAAAACTGAACTGGAAGATTGCCTCAAGGAGTTGAACTAATCAAATATTGTGTAGAGCAGTGGAGCTCCACAGTCTTTGGGCAGGGAGACCCCAGACCTTTCCAATCAAACGAGAATATTGAATTTAGAGGATTGGAAAATGTCTTGTGTCTCTCCCTCAAACAACATGCCCCCTCAAATTAAGTCTTAAATATTTTTCTGGGTGACTTAGACTTTGCCCAGGGGCCTAATTACTGTACTTTACTCTAGACTCCCCTCCACAGTATGAAAATACAATTTTTATATTATTTTCATTTACACTGTAATAAAAAATGGTGCTACTGTAGCTATGTAAAACCAAAGTGGGTTCAATGGCCCTCAAAAAGCTATCCAACCGCAAATAACCCTTATTTCGACTCTTTTATTTGTATAACGTAGAGGGGAATTTAATGACTGTGAGAGGGAAAGTGACAGAGCAGGCTGTTAGCTGTGAATTAACTGGGTTATGAGGAGTCATAATGGGCTATTAACACAAAGGGCTGATTAATCATTCAATCATATTTAACGAGTAGATGTAAATAATGTATTAATTATTATAATGTAATATAATGATAGCAATGCTATCGCTAGCTGTGGTAATGCTACTATTATTCCTTCACATAGTATACCTCAATAGGTTATCAGGGATATGGGTTTCTGCAGGACGAGGAGCCTAGTTGTATTTACTGTTATCATTAGTGATAGTGATTATACATTATACTGGCTATAGCCTGGTTAATACTTTTGCTTCAGATACCACAAATACTCCTTAGACCATTAGTGTTGGTGCTTTCTGCAGGAGGCAGATGAGGTGAACAGTTTAACAGAAAGAGTGCTGAAATCGGAAAATAAATCCACATTTTGGCCCAGCAGCTAAATCTGACAGTCCAAGTTACTCTTGAGGTACTGTTGGGGGTAGAGAGCATATGGTAGGCTGGGAATCCGGAATGCAGACTGAGTCTATAATTAGTTCAATGGTCCAAATGAGGTTATTGCAGTGAAGGAACAAGAGGAGGTGTGTGTGTGTGTGTGTTCCTGCGTGGGTGCATGTGTTTATCAGAAGAAGCGGTGCGCTAAACGAGCGTAACGTTCTGCACTGCTTCATTACGTAAAGAAATCAGTAGGCTACAGCTAGTGTGAGAATCCCTCTAGTTCCATGCTCTCCTCTCTGCCTGTCTGCCTGTCTGCCTGTCTGCCTGTCTGCCAGTCTGCCAGTCTGCCTGTCTGCCTGTCTGCCTGTCTGCCTGTCTGCCTGTCTGCCTGTCTGCCTGTCTGCCAGTCTGCCAGTCTGCCTGTCTGCCTGTCTGCCTGTCTGCCTGTCTGCCTGTCTGCCTGTCTGCCTGTCTGCCTGTCTGCCTGTCTGCCTGTCTGCCTGTGTGCCGTGAACAGATGCTAATCAACGATTATTCTCCTCTGAAGTTCTTTCTCTACTGTGGCAAATGGCAATGAAATAATGTACCAATGTGTTACTGTTGTGTTGGTCTGAGAGAGGAGAATGCACTGGAGGAGTAACTCATTGGTTTTGTGGTTTCAGTTCACCTGAGACACTGTGGACTTCAGAGAGGCTGCATCATGCACTGAAAAACGTGACATGACACCTGTCAAGACTGGGAGATGACTGGATGACTGTTTTCTGTCTCTGCTTCTGGTCCCCAGTGCACCGGCTGGCCTGGCCTCATTCCCCAGTCTGATGGAGAAGAGAAAAAACAGAATATCAGAGTCTCTCTCTCTCTCTCTCTCTCTCTCTCTCTCTCTCTGTTTCTCACTGTAGTCTCTGTTGCCTTGTGTTCCTCTCATCTCGACCATGTAATATTAAAGTGAGAAGGGACAGGCCTGCTGTTTCCACTGAGGAACTTCTCTGAGTGGAGGAAAGAGACAGAACAAGAGAGAGACAGAGAGAGAGAGAGAGAGAGAGAGAGAGAGAGAGAGAGAGAGAGAGAGAGAGAGAGAGATGTCACACACATACAGTCTAGCCAGCCCAGCGAGATGAATGTGGTTTGACTACATCTCCCCTTTAGCCACATATTAATATTCACAAACTCTCAAATCCTCTTCCATGGCTGCATCCTCCAAACTGAACCCTGTGAATAAAGATGGAGGCTATTAGTTTACAACAGAGTCAGGAAATACAATGCTTTCTGTTGAAATTGAACAAGAAGGAAAGATCTAGAGGTAACTATACATCACATGCACGCTAGAACTACTTTTTCTCTGTTTAAATTAGAAGTTGCCTTTTTTTGGTGTGTGTCGAATATGTTTTTATTTGAGAAGCCTGGAATCCAAACTGAATAACATCATTCAGTGTCACTATTCAGCGTGGATTCCAGGATTTGATTTGAGGGCGCATAGCTGAAAGCCCATAAACTGTTTGAGTGGCTAAGGACCGACCAACTCACATCCAACCCAATATCATGATCTACAAAGAAAGCCTAGTATAAAATACCCTTAATTTTTCCCCCTCATCTTTCTCTTATCTGACTTCTTAGTTCTCACTGCTCAACCTACCAGATCCTCACTGCCCAACCCACCCAATCGGCTAGCTACATACCGTAGAGCATGAGTGCAATTAACACTGACCAGATGGTCCAAGTTTACATTCAATCAATGTGTGTGATGATGAAGTGATGGGGAGGGAAGCCCAGTTCTTCCCCCAGGGGTCTGTCTACATTACAACATGGCATCAGCACGGCAGCATGGTCACTGATCCGTGGCCACATCCAACATGTTTGATCAGGAGACTCTCTCTGAGGAGCGAAATGTATTCACTTTGAAATTTAAATGCATGCTGGGGAGTATAATTACCGTATAGTACCGTCAGTGTTGTGTGTGAGACAGGTGATTACCGTATAGTACCGACGATGTGTTCTGTGAGACAGGTGCCCACATTGTCATATTTTAAAAATATATATAATGCTCATACATCATTTATGACAAGATGTGGCTGTTAATGTTGATGGTGATTTTATAGGTGGTGGTGGTAATGGTGGTGTGGTGGTAGTGGTTGTGATGGTGGTGGAGGTTGTGTTGGTGGTGGTATGGTGTAGGTGGTGGGGATTTGGCGATGGTGGTTTTAACGGTGTTGGTGGTGGTATGACGGCGGTGGTGGTGGTGCTGTGGTGGTGGTGGTGCTGGTCATGGTGGTGGGGGTGGTGGGATGGTGGTTTTGGTTGTGGTGGTGCATTGAGGTGAGATAGGCCTATAGTTAATTCTGAAGTACTGTAGCATGAGCAATGTTTCGAGGTGGTTCATTGTGTGAAAGAGCCTTGCCTGAGAACAGTAGACCTAGGCTTTAGCTCAGAGGGCTAAACCAGTCTTATGGCATACAGGAGACTTGGGTTCAAACCAAGTCGGTCATAGAAAACATGTGGGTTTCAACCTATGAAAAATCTTCCTAACCTCCTCCTCACCACATATGCAGCTTCAGCCCCACTGCCATGACTTGAGTGGAAGGTTGTTAGGAAACGACCAAAGGAATGACCTTGCACCGAGTGGAGGAGACAATTCCGAGCTTGAGTCAGACGCAACCTGTCACGTAACCCAGCTGACAGCTTGTTGGATGTGAATCCGGGCTAGAAGAACCGTGAACTGCAGTAATCGCGTAGGAGGAGGCTGAGTGGGAGTAGCTTTATGCTATTTAAGTGTACAGCTTTAACTGGCGGAAACAGCAGAAGCAGTAGGAGTAGCATTCTCCTGTCTCTCCTATGTTAGTAAATGAGTGTGTGTGTTTGTGTGTGAGAGCGTGTACGTTCGCATTGGTCTGTGCATGCGTGTGTGTATTTATGTGTGCGTTAGCCAGCCAGCCTCCTGTTCACTGGGCAGCAGAGGAGCCTTATCAGTATTCATGTGGGCATCTCTCTGCTACATGTGCAGCTTCTCTCTCTCTCTCTCTCTCTCTCTCTCTCTCTCTCTCTCTCTCTCTCTCTCTCTCTCTCTCTCTCTCTCTCTCTCTCTCTCTCTCTCTCTCTCTCTCTCTCTCTCTGTCTCTCTCTCTCTCTGTCTCTCTCTCTCTCCCTCTCTCTCAGCTGTCGACGGCCTTGCTCAGATGGTGATAGCCCTGATAACCAGTCACTTAGCTCATATAGAGGTAGAGATGCTCTGGTTGTATTAGTTCTATATGGGATGGACGGTTGTTGAAGGATGTTGAGGTTTAAGTTGCAGGGAAGGGAGATGGTATGATGTGCTGTTGTTGGACTAAGGGACAGAGGCCACTGTTTGGAGGGTTGTTCGAGCAGTAGGGGTTGGAGTCCTTTGGCTCTGAGCTGACAAACTGTCTGTGTGTGTTTGTGCGTCAATGTGCGAGAACGTGTGTACATGCGTATGTGTCCAGTTAAATCCACTGAACCCTTCTCCTAGTAGTCTTATCTCTGAGATGTGTCCGTTTCAACACAGACGGGACAGGGCGGTAGCGACAGCTCCAATATTCCACCAAGTCCAACATTCTGGGCATGATGATATAGTGGCTGCTGGTCCTGGCATTCCGCATTATATCGCTGTGATACCGCTGTGATTATCTCCTGTAATCTTTAATAATGTCCCACAGGGCAAGACTCAGAGAAATAAGCTGCAGCTGCTCTAGCATGTGTGTTTTTGTGTTTTTTTTTGTGTGTGTGTGTGTGTGGGTGTGTGTGTGTGTGGGGTGGCTACTTTTTCAAAGTAGCCACCCTTTGCCTTGATGACAGCTTTGCACACTCTTGGCATTCTCTCAACCAGCTTCACCTGGAATGCTTTTCCATCAGTCTTGAAGGAGTTCCCACATATGCTGAGCCCTTGTTGGCTGCATTTCCTTCACTGCGGTCCGACTCATCCCAAACCATCTACATTTGGTTGAGGTTGGAACCAAAAATGTCAAATTTGTACTCCAGACCAAAGGACAAATTTCCACCGGTCTAATGTCCATTGCTCGTGTTTCTTGGCCCATGCAAGTCTCTTCTTATTATTGGTGTCTTTAGTAGTGGTTTCTTTGCAGCAATTCGACCATGAAGGCCTGATTCACACAATCTCCTCTGAACAGTTGATGTTGAGATGTGTCTGTTACTTGAACTCTGTGAAGCATTTATTTGGGCTGCAATCTGAGGCTGGTAACTCTAATGAACTTATCCTCTGCAGCAGAGGTATTTCTGGGTCTTCCATTCCTGTGGCGGTCCTCATGAAACTGGTTGAGAGAATGCCATGAGTGTGCAAAGCTGTGGCTACTTTGAAGAATCTCTTCGAAGAATCACTTTTTTGGTTACTACATGTAACCATTCCATATGTGTTATGTCATAGTTTTGATGCCTTCACTTTTATTTTACAATGTAGAAATTAGTGCAAATAAAGAAAAACCATTGAATGAGTAATATTCCAAACTTTTGGCCCCCAGTGTATGTGTGTGTGTGTGTGTGTGTGTGTGTGTGTGTGTGTGTGTGTGTGTGTGTGTGTGTGTGTGTGTGTGTGTGTGTGTGTGTGTGTGTGTGTGTGTGTAATGAGTACTGAGCTGGCCCTCATGTCCTGCATTCTGGCCTGTTGTGGCTCTAAGGGACCAATCTTTTGACCTGGCCTCTCTAGCCCTCTGGTCCCCTCCAGCCCTCTCCAGCCCCCTCCAGCCCTCTCCAGCCCCCTCTAGCCCTCTCTAGCCGTCTGGAACCTGCAGGTCTGCAGAAACAAAACAGAGATGTTGGGGGTTGTGTGTTTGCATGGCTGGGAGTCTGTATGGAGTCTGTGTGTGTAAGGTGTGAGTTCAGGGGTTGGGAGATGCTGTATATGTGCATCATGTTTGACTGTCCTGGAATATTTGAATAGGAACTGACCAAAGTCTATAACAAGAAGTGTCTCTCCATGAGGGAATTTGATTAAGCTGGACCGGGCTGCACCGTGCTATGGCCCGTGAGGTGAACGGGCGCAAGCGCCAGGTCATATTGTCATAAGGCCGCATGGGTCATCATTCAGAAACATATCACAAAGAATATGTTAAAATAGTTTTAACTAATTTTACTTGGGAAGGCAAATAAAGTACATATACTTTTTTATCAGTTTTTATCAAGAGCAAACAATACTTTCCATGTGAACATGGAATCCTAAATAATTACTCTATGTGCTTGGCATATCTCACTTTGTTTTGAGACGACTTCACCGTGGGCTTTGAAATGGGGGCACCCGGGCACTCTCCCTCCCTCTTTTCCTCACCCTCTCCCCTTTCTTCCCTCCCTCTCTCTTACATCCCTCTCTCCCTCTTGCTCTGGGAGAAGGGCCACACACACCTGTCACTGATTGGTGTCCCGTGACGGTATTTAGAGAGGGAAGGGAAAAGAACGTAACACTACCCGGGTTAGATAGGCTGCTCCATCACTATTCAATTCATCACATATAAAAACACACAGGTGCACGCAGGCACGCACACACACACACACACACACGTACATGGAGTCATAACCCTGAGCTCTGCTGTAGAGCAAAACAGTTCTATATGAGTGTACAGAAATTCGTTTTTTCTGATTGCTTAGGCACTATCTTTGAAACTATAGGCTACACAATAACCACAAAACCTTACACCAAACCTGCAAAACATTATACATCTCTTGCAAAAGCAAACAATTCTTGCAAAACTCTTCAAACTCTTAATTTTTTTTTTGTTTTGAGTCAGTACAGTACACACAAACCATAATTTGAATAAGCACACAAAGCACCAACTATGCACTGATAGTATAAATGAAAAACACTTGTGACTTTTGCAGTTTGCAATAAAGTTTTGCTATACATGTAGTAAACACACACACACACACACAGGTATCCAAATGTGTAAAGTATGGAGCGGGGCAGACGTTGGGACGCGAGGGACATGGAGGAGGAGAAGCGGCTGAGGAGGTATTTCGGGTGGGCCGAGGAGGACGACGAGAGGATGCGTTTGGTCTCCGGCCCCAGTACCAGATCTCCAGCGCGCTCCCGGCCTATCCGACCAACGCGCCTCCTCAGCCCGGTACGTCCAGCGACAGCTTCCCACACCGGAGGTCCAGTGCGTGTTCCCAGCCCAGGGACCCCAGTACCAGCTCTACGCGACCAACCGTCGGTCAGCTACCCCAGGTTGGAAGATCATTGAGCACCACTTCCGCCTCCGACGGCCGATAACAGGAAGACGCCGGAGGGGTTTTTCGATCGGTCGAAGGAAGAACAGGCGAAGTGGTGGAGAGCCTGGGTGGCACTTCCTCCCGCGACCAACCCTCACGTTCGGGAGATCGAGGAGGCGGGTAGTTTTGAGGCCAGATTGGCGATCTGGAAGAAGCGTCTGGCTCACCTCTTTCCCAAGGAGAAAAAGGAGGAAGAGCCGGAGCTCCTCGCCAGGCCGGTGTCCAGTCCGGGACAGGCAGACAGGTCAATTAAACAGCTGGAGCTGTCGTCTACACTGCTGCCTGGGCTGGGCACGGCAGCCGATCTGGTTTCTAAACTCGATTCGTCTCCCGGTCGAGGGTCCAGACCTCACCCCAGACCACGGGTGCACCTCCACAGTCAGGTACGGCCCGTGCCTGCTCCTCACACCAGAGCTCCAGTGCGTGTGACTAGCCCGATGTCTCCAGTGCCTGCTCCACGCACCAGACCACTGGTGCGCCTCCATAGCCCAGAGTCTCCAGCGACGGCTCAATGTCCGGAGCCTCCAGCGACGGTTCATAGCCCGGAGTCTCCAGCTACGGCCCACTGTCCGGCGCCTCCAGCAATGGTTCACAGCCCGGAGCCTCCAGCTACAGCCTAATGTCCAGAGCCTCCAGCGACGGCCCACAGCCCGGAGCCTCCAGCGGCCAGCACAGCTATGTGGCTGGAACCCTTCTCTGCGTCGGTGCCCAGGCTGGGCACGACGTTCAGTCCCGCTTTGGAGCCGGACCTCCTCAGCGTGTCGGTGCCCAGTCCGGGGCCGGCAGCCAGCCCAGCTACATGGCTGGAACCCTCCTCTGCGTCGGTGCCCAGACTGGTCGTGGGGTCCACTCCAGCGCCAGAGCAGTCTGCTCCACCGGTACCCGGGCTGGGACCGGACGTCAGCCCCTCTCCAGGGTCGGGTGCTCCCACACCAGGGTCCAGACAGGACTTGGTGCATTGCAGGAGTACTGAGGGGGGTACCCAGGACAGGACAGGACCGGGCGTGCAACGGGGAGGCAGGGAGGGAGCTGCCTTCACTGCCTGCGTCACGCCCAAAGCCGGAGCCCCCACCAACAACCTCCCCAGTACTCCGCCCTTTCCCCCTTTTTTTTTTTTGTGTTTGGACTTTGTGTCTTTTGGTTGGGGGGAGGTATTGCTGTCGGGAGCCTGCGCCTTAGGGTTGGGTACTGTAAGGGCCTGACTGAGGCCAGGTCTCTGACTCCCACTAGAGGGAGTGGGATGGCCACAGTCAGGTCCTGACATTCACTATGGGTGTTGGGTTTGATGATCCCCAATTAGAGGCAGCTGTCTTGAGTTGTCTCTAATTGGGGATTCTATTTATGTTCACGTTTTGTCCACCTGCGCCGTGGATCATTGTTTGTGTGTTTGTGTGCCTGCACTCACGCCAGAGTCACGGTATAGTACGTTTGTTGTTTTGTCAGTTTCTATTTAAATAAAACATGTTTGCACAGTCCTCTCGCTCTGCGCCTCGTTCCCTCAACAACATACATATCTCAGTTGTTTTACACGGTCTGAGTTTCTTTCGAAAGGGACTCTGTACAGCTGCTTCGTCCTAATTCTATTGCGTTTCAGTAGACGAGACAGTGCAGAGAGACTCACTCTGTTGACATTATGGAATATGGCGTTATCTGCCGTTATGTGGTCTTGCAGTTCTCTGAGTCTGATGCAGTTATTTGCAATGACCATATTTACATTGTGGGTCTCCTGCTCTGGGGTAAACAGTCGACCTCTTCTTGCAGTTCTGTAAAAATATTTGAACGGTTTTAGTGATAGATCCTTCTCATTATGAAAGTACAGTACATATTACTGTACCAGTAAGTCTACAGCACTTACAGTTACTTACCGGTTCTCATTTAGAAATATCCAGATGATACCTGCAACAGTATAGCGGCTCAGATTTGGTTGAACCCGTTGCTCAGCCTCCCTCATGCTCTTCTCATGGTTGACAACATGGTCAACCACAGTCGCTCTGATTTAATCAGTTATTGTGTTCCTGACTCCCCTTCCTCTTCCTCTTCCCCTTCCTCTCCTTCTCCCCCCATCCTACTCCTCCTCCTCCTCCTCCTCCTCCCCCTCCTCCTTCTTCACCTCCTCATCCTCCTCTAGTTCTCACCCTTCTTACTCTCTGTCCAATATTGGCCTCCATTGTTGTCCAAACCAAATGTTTACCTGTGGCCTATTTATAGTGCTCAAGCGCTGATTTGTAAGTGAACTCACTATCTAAAAATGTTTTCACGTGTCAATGTAGAAAGGCAATTGGCGAAATAGTGTAGCAATGTAGAGACCAATGTTAACAGTTTTTCTAGAAGTGTGTTATTAAATTGCAAACTGAGTGTAAAGCAGAGAACATGCATTCAGTTTGGCACACTTGGTAAATGCATTGGCTACAGGTGTTAATGGTTTCAGAGATAGTGCTTCAAGAATCACTGTTAGTGTTTAAGCATTCAGAAAAATGTATGGAGTAATATATTTTCTATTTTCATAATCTTACTGTATTTATCTAAAATATCACTTGTTAACTACAATTATTAATCTAACAAAATCTAGCTTTTTTATTATGTTTTGCATGTATATTTCTTTATTTGTCAAGTATCAATAGATCCATTTATTGTTAAATGTTTTATAATGTTGTACAGTATTCACGGTGAGTTGGTCTACATAATGATTTGGAGAAGAAACATGTAATAATCAAATTTCTGCTTTCATTTTCTTGTTCTTCTTCTTGTTCTTCTTCTTGTTCTTCTTCCTTCTTCTTGTTCTTGTTCTTCTTCTTGTTCTTCTTGTTCTTCTTCTTGTTCTTCTTGTTCTTCTTGTTGTTCTTCTTCTTCTTCTTCTTCTTCTTCTTCTTCTTCTTCCTTGTTCTTCTTCTTCACTCTCGCTCTCCCTGTCTGTCTCCCCCCCTCTCTCCTCACCCTACATTTAATCCTATTCAAATCTAAACTCTTCTAAGAATAAATGTGAACAGATGCAAATGAGAATAAGTGAACAAATCAATGTTTAATCAATGCTTTTATGGTGAAAAATGCAAATGAGGGTGAGCGAATGAATGAATGTTTAATGAAACACTTGTTTAATGAAAAGGACTTATTTAATAGCCAGCTAGCTGACTTGGCGACGTGCTACAGACTGCCCCACCACGGCTCATTATATTTAGGAAAGGAGGTGATACAATACATTTAGATGAGAAAATGCTACTAATCAGTTGGATATGATTGACAGAGAGATGGAGGGTGTGTGTGTTTTTTAGTTCCTCCTTTATTTGTGTAGCATGACATTGTGGAAACAGAGATTCAAAATTCAACTTTAATGACATGGGCTTTCTCAGTGACCAATGCACAGCTTTTCTCTCTAGCTGGGTTTAATATGATGGCCACAATATTTATGTCTGAATGCTGTTTGTATGTAATGTGTGTTCATCTACTGCCTGATGTGAAGCTAATTGCCCCTGGGGGGTAATAAAGTAATAAATAGAGTCTCTACTCTGCTGGAAATAATATGAGTCTGAGTTTGAGTTTATTTATTCTTGCTCACAGATGAAACTGAAGAAATGCAGAATTTACATTACTAATAATTGCAAAACACTCATTTAAAATACATGACACATAATACGTGACATAAATAGAATACAGAACAACTGAAGGAAATTGAAATATAAAAATTTGGGTGAAACCATTAAGGAGCTATAGCTATTATAGAGTCTGAAAGCAGTGGGAAGAGTGGAGTTTTGCAGTTGGTTCGTACAGGCAGTTATACAGGCAGTTATACAGGACAGCTATACAGGACAGCTATACAGGACTGCTATACAGGACTGCTATACAGGACTGCTATACAGGACAGCTATACAGGACAGCTATACAGGACAGTTATACAGGACAGTTATACAGGACAGCTATACAGGACTGCTATACAGGACAGCTATACAGGACAGCTATACAGGACATTTATACAGGACAGCTATACAGGACAGTTATACAGGACAGTTATACAGGACAGCTATACAGGACAGCTATACAGGACAGCTATACAGGACAGCTATACAGGACAGTTATACAGGACAGCTATATAGGACATTTATACAGGACAGCTATACAGGACAGCTATACAGGACATTTATACAGGACAGCTATACAGGACAGCTATACAGGACAGTTATACAGGACAGTTATACAGGACAGTTATACAGGACAGCTATACAGGACAGCTATACAGGACAGCTATACAGGACAGCTATACAGGACAGCTATACAGGACAGTTATACAGGACAGCTATACAGGACAGCTATACAGGACAGTTATACAGGACTTTTCGTGGCTGTTTCTCTGGAGCCTGGTGGTGCCGTTACCTCTTTTTGGAGGGAGCAGGTCATTCAGTGGATGGTCATTTACCACTGACTTTGTCACAATTTACACATTACAGTATAATGAACTAACATCTGACTGCTCTACTTCAGTATAATGAACTAACATCTGACTGCTCTACTTCAGTATAATGAACTACATCTGACTGCTCTACTTCAGTATAATGAACTAACATCTGACTGCTCTACTTCAGTATAATGAACTAACATCTGACTGCTCTACTTCCTCTCACTTCTGTACGCAGATGGCCCTGTTTGGCTCTAGTATTTTCTTAATCTTATATCTCAAAACAAAACTGTCCGAATTAGATACATTATTATTACTTCCATGTCATTCCAGATGGTAGAAACCCCATAGATGTGAGGGCGGAGCCACACTGTTTAATTATCCACAAATAAACAGTTTCTCCCTGGTTACTTCAAATCCTTTTTTAGTTCAATGAGCTTCATCCAAGTATTAGCTAGCTGCTGAGAGGACAGCTTGCCAAATCCTCCACTCAATCTCCTGTTTGACCTTCCCACACCCCCTCACACCCCTTCCTTCATCCACCTCTTCTCCCCTCTCCATCCCATCCCCTCCTCTACAGTTGTGTAAGGGGGCATGTGAATCTGCATGGATATCAGAGGGGAGGAAGCCGGGCAAGTTTTGCCGTCATTTGACTTGGTCATTTGAGCTCCAACATAATAATGTGTGAAGAGAGAAGGAGAGTAGAGAAAGAGAGAGAGAGAGAGAGAGAGAGAGAGGGAAAGGAGAGAGAGGGAGAGAATGAGAGAGAGAGAGAGAGAGAGAGAGAGGGAGAAAGTGAGAGAGCGGGAGAGAGTGTGAGAAAGAGAGTGAGAGAGAGAGAGAGAGAGAGAGAGAGAGAGAGAGAGAGAGAGAGAGAGAGAGAGAGAGAGAGAGAGAGAGAGAGAGAAAGAGAAAGAGAGAGAGGTCGTTAATAAAGCAGAAGAGGTTTTGTAGCTGGGTGGCTGCAGAGTGTGATCAAAGCGTTTTTAAACAGAGCAGCCTTAAGCTTCCAGGGGAGACCCCCCCTCCAGCACACCTCTCCACCTGCCTCCCCCTCTCCCCCTGCCTTCCCCCTCTCTCCCCCTGCCTCCCCCTCTCCCCCTGCCTTCCCCCTCTCTCCCCATGCCTCCCCCCTCTCCCCCTGCCTTCACCCCCTCTCCTCCTGCCTCCCCCGATCTCCCCCTGCCTCCCCTTCTCCCCCTCTCTCCCCCTGCCTCCCCCTCTCCCCCTGCCTCCCCCTGCCTCCCCCTGCCTCTCCCCCTCTCTCCCCTTACCTCCCCCTCTCTCCCCCTGCCTCCCCCTCTCTTCCCCAGCCTTCCCCTCTCCACTGCATTGGTATGTGTATTTATTATGGATCCCCATTAGTTCCTGCCAAGGCAGCATCTACTCTTCCTGTGAATGTAACAATACATCTCTTCACAACACACTGTGGGCCCTCAGGCCCCTACTCCACCACTACCACATATCTACAGTACAAAATCCATGTGTACGTGTGTGTATAGTACGTATGCATGTGTCTGTGCCTATGTCTGTGTTGCTTCGCGGTTTTTTAAATCAGATTTTACTGCTTGCCCCAGTTACTTGATGTGGAATAGGGATCCATGTAGTCATTGCTCTATGTAGTACTGTGAGCCTCCCATAGTCTGTTCTGGACTTGGGGATTGTGAAGAGACCTCTTGTGGCATGTCTTGTGGGGTATGCATGGGTGTCTGAGCTGTGCACCAGCAGTTCAAACAGACAGCTCGGCAAGTAGTGATGAAGTCAATCTCTCCTCCACTTTGAGCCAGGAGAGATTGACGCTCATATTATTAATATTAGCTTTCGGTGTACATCCAAGGTCCAGCCGGGCTGCGCTGTTCTGAGCCAATTGCAATTTTCCTTTTTTGTGGCACCTGACCACACGACTGAACAGTAGTCCAGGTGCGACAAAACCAGGGCCTGTAGGACCTGCCTTGTTGATATTGTTTTTAATAAGGTAGAGCTACGCTTTATTATGGACAGACTTCTCTCCATCTTAGCTACGGTTGTATCAATATGTTTTGACCATGACAGTTTACAGCTTACAATGGGTTACTCCAAGCAGTTTAGTCACCTCAACATGCTCAATTTCCACATAATTTATTACAAGATTTAGTTGAGGTTTAGGGTTTAGTGAATGATTTATCCCAAATACAATGCTTTTAGTTTTAGAGATATTTAGGACTAACTTATTCCTTGCCACCCATTCTGAAACTAACTGCAACTCCTTGTTAAGTGTTGCAGTAATTTCAGTCGCTGTAGTAGCTGACATGTATAGAGTTGAGTCATCTGCATACATAGACACTCTGGCTTTACTCAAAGCCAGTGGCATGTAATTTGTAAAGATTTTAAAAAGTAATGGGCCTAGACAGCTGCCCTGGGGAATGCCTGACTCTACCTGGATTATGTTTGAGAGGCTTCCATTAAAAGAACACCCTCTGTGTTCTGTTAGACGGGTAACTCTTTATCCTCAATATAGCAGGGGATGTAAAGCCATCACACATACGTTTTTCCACAAGCAGATTATGATCAATAATATCAAAAGCCACACTGAAGTCTAACAAAACAACAATCTTTTTTATCATCCCCTCTCCCCCTGCCTTCCCCTCTCCCCCAT
Source organism: Thymallus thymallus (assembly GCA_023634145.1). NCBI lineage: Eukaryota > Metazoa > Chordata > Actinopteri > Salmoniformes > Salmonidae > Thymallus > Thymallus thymallus. The sequence goes on along the minus strand of CM042382.1, from coordinate 30,054,295 downwards.
CCCTCTGGTTCTGTTGCTCTGTCACCACCCTCTCAAATCCCCTTTTTACTCCCAGTTTTTTGGATGAGAACCCCCATAGCCTGAAAGAGGATGCAAATGTGTGAATGTGTGTGTGACCGAGACGGAGACAGAGAGAGGACAAGAGGGAGAGAGAAAAGAGAGGAGAGCTTTGTTTGACATTTTTAAATTGGCCAGGATTTGTGCAAATCCACAGATCTTTTTTAAATGAATAGGGAAACATGCTTTTGTCCCAACTAAATAGGCTGTCCAGATAGCGTGAAATGGTTTGCGTTGGGATTGAGTGTGTGCCCGTTTGTGCATCTCTGTATGTCTGTCTGTCTGTGTGTGCATGTAAAGGGAAAGGGGCATGCATGCGTGTCTTGTGTATGTGCATGAATGTGTGTGTGTGTGTGTGTGTGTGTGTGTGTGTGTGTGTGTGTGTGTGTGTGTGTGTGTGTGTGTGTGTGTGTGTGTGTGTGTGTGTGTGTATACATCTCTACAAGATGTTCAGGTCATCCTCCAGTCTCTCTATGTAGGTAGACGTGACCGGCCAATGCATCAGAAGAGGTTCACTATGGCAGATTCAGAATTAGTGATAGGTGGAGAGATGCCCAGTGGCCTACAGTCTACAAGTGATGGGCTGAGAGATGCTCAGTGCCCTACAGTCTACAAGTGATGGGTAGAGAGATGCCCAGTGCCCTACAGTCTACAAGTGATGGGTGAAGAGATGCCCAGTGCCCTACAGTCTACAAGTGATGGGTGGAGAGATGCCCAGTGCCCTACAGTCTACAAGTGATGGGTGGAGAGATGCCCAGTGGCCTACAGTCTACAAGTGATGGGTGGAGAGATGCCCAGTGGCCTACAGTCTACAAGTGATGGGTGGAGAGATGCCCAGTGGCCTACAGTCTACAAGTGATGGGTGGAGAGATGCCCAGTGGCCTACAGTGAACTTCTACCTGTTTACATTTTCAACAGCATAGTTAATTTTTTAACAGCTTGTAGTAAGTCATGAAGCAGTTTTTTACAGCAAAATGCTACATTTGACACTGATTACGCTACAGCTGTTTTCATCTCTTCCTCTGTCTGATAACTGACACGTTGTTTACTCTAGACCATTCTGAGCTCTGCACTCCTCCACTCTGCACCTGCACCTGCCTGTCAAGACGCCTGCCCTGCAGTGTCTGTGTTTGTAGACTTAACTCTGAGCAACACTCTAATCTGCCATTAAGACAGGGGGGGAGAGGCTTACCAGTGTTTCTCTTACAAATCCACTCCCAGCCACCCCACAGGGGAGAGAGAGAGAGAGAGAGAGAGAGAGAGAGAGAGAGAGAGAGAGAGAGAGAGAGAGAGAGAGAGAGAGAGAGAGAGAGAGAGAGAGAGAGAGAGAGAGAGAGAGAGAGAGAGAGAAAGGGACAGAGAGAGAGCGAGGGAGAGGGAAAAGAGGCTGAGAGAGATATCTTATTTCCAGAGGGGCTTCCTCTTTGTGCTCTGTGTAAATATCACTTATTTACATTGTCACTTTGCCTCTTACACCTTAGACCTTATCCAAACAGAGCGTGTCAATCAAATATTCCCAGCAGCAGTAATAGCCTATAGGCTGTGAGACACACTGTCGTGATACACTGTAGTGATACACTATAAGGCCCTGGAGTGTACTGTATAACGCTACTGTTACTGTATAATACTATTTCTACTGTATCACACCACTGTTACTGTATAATACTATTTTTACTATATCACACTACTGAATAACACTAATGGTACTGTATAATACTACTGTATAACACTAGGGTTACTATATACACTACTGTTACTGAATACCATTACTGTATCACACAATTGTTACTGTATAATACTACTGTATCACACTACTGTTACTGTATAATACTATGTTACTGTATAACACTACTGTTACTGTATAACACTACTGTATAATATTACTGTTTCAATATAACATTACTGTTACTGCATAACACTACTGTATAACACTACTGTTACTGTATAACACTACTGTTACTGTATAACTACTTTATCACACTACTGTTACTGCATAACACTACTGTATAACACTACTGTATAACACCACTGTTACTGTACAACACTACTGTTACTGAATAACACTACTGTATAACACTACTGTTACTGTATAACACTACTGAAACTGTATAACACTACTGTTACTGTATAATAGTATTTTTACTGTATAACACTAGTGTATAACACTACTGTTACTGTATAACACTACTGTTACTGTATAACACTACTGTTACTGAATAACACTACTGTATAGCACTACTGTTACTGTATAAAACTACTGTATAACACTACTGTTACTGAATAACAATACTGTATCACACTACTGTTACTGTATAATACTATGTTCACTGTATAACACTACTGTTACTGTATAACACTACTGTATAACACTACTGTATAACACTAATGTTACTGTGTAACAGTACTGTATAACACTACTGTTACTGTATAACATTTCTGTATAACACTACTGTTACTTTATAACACTACTGTTATTGAATAACACTACAGTTACTCTATAACACTGCTGTTACTGTATAAAACTACTGTATAACACTACTGTTACTGTGTAACAGTACTGTATAACACTACTGTTACTGTATAACATTTCTGTATAACACTTCTGTTACTTTATAACACTACTGTTATTGAATAACACTACAGTTACTCTATAACACTACCGTTACTCTATAACACTACTGTTACTCTATAACACTACTGTTTCTCTATAACATTACTGTACTGTATAACACTACTGGTACCCTATAGCATTACTGTACTGTATAACACTACTGTTACTCTATAACACTTCTGTTACTGTATAACACTAATGTTACTCTATTACACTACTGTTACTGTATAACACAACTTTTACTGTATAACACAACTGTTACGGAATAACATTACATTTACTCTATAACACTACTGTTACTCTATAACACTACTGTTAATGTATGACACTACTGTTACTCTTTAACACTAATGTTACTCTATAACACTACTGTTACTGTATAACACTACTGTTACGGAATAACATTACATTTACTCTATAACACTACTGTTACTCTATAACACTACTGTTATTGTATGACACTACTGTTACTATTTAACACTAATGTTACTCTATAACACTACTGTTACTGTATAACACTACTGTTACTCTATAACACTACTGTTACTCTATAACACCACTGTTACACTATAACACTAATGTTACTCTATAACACTACTGTTATTGTATGACACTACTGTTACTCTATAACACTACTGTTACTCTATAACACTACTGTTACTGTATAACACTGCTGATACTGTATGACACCACTGTTACTCTATAACACTATTGTTACTGTATAACACAACTGTTAGTCTATAACACTTCTGTTACGGTATAACACTATTGTTACTGTATAACACTACTGTTACTCTATAACACTAATGTTACTTTATAAAACTACTGTTACTCTATGACACTACTGTTACTCTATAACACTACTATTACTGTATAACACTTCTGTTACTCTATAACACTGCGGTTACTCTTTATCTCTACTGTTACTGTATAACACTATTGTTACTCTATAACACTACTGTTACTGTATAACACTGCTGTTACTCTATAACACTGCTGTTACTCTATAACACTTCTGTTACTGTATAAAACTACATTTACTCTATAACACTACTGCATCACTGTGTCTCAGGCATGAATGATTAACAGAGATCTCTCTGACTGCTGTCACTTATGTTTTTAGTCATTTATCAGACACTCTTATCCAGTGACTTATAGTTGTTGCTTTCATCTTTAGATAGCTAGGTTAGACAGTCATAGTCATAGTAAGTAAATCTTTCTCCTATAAAGTAGCTGTCAGCATGGTCAGTGCTAGTAAGGATTTTAAAAAAAAAGGTGGTTCCTTCACGAAAGTCTCCCTGTTATTATTTCCATTTTTTTGTCCTTCTGGATTAGAGAATGGAGCACTGGAGCCAGAGAGTGTGTGTTATTGTGTTCTTGCGTGTATTCTCGTGTGTGTGTGTGTGTGTGTGTTTGTGTGTGTGTGTTAGGGGTCTGTAATGGAGCAGCCCTGACATGCAGATGGCTGGCTACAGTGCCCAGTTTACCCCAATGTCTCCCACCTTCTAACCCTACATTGGTCTGTCTATGGACAAGCCCAGAGGGCTACACAACCCACCTGGAAAGTGGTGGCTTTCTCCCATACATACACACCAGAGGAGGATGGTGGGAGGAGCTTTAGGAGGACGGTCTCATTTTAATGGCAGGAATGGTACCAAACACAGCAAACACATAGAAACAGCATGTTTGACTCCGTTCCATTGATTCCATTCCAGCCATTACAATGAGCCCGTCCTCCGATAGCCCCCCCCCCACCAGCCTCCTCTGATACACACATCACTGATACTGTGTGGCTAAATGATGAGTAACCTAAAACACTTTGCTAAGTAGAAAACCAACCACATATGCAGGAAGGCAGGCACTACACTACCAAAGTGAAAGGACCTTTTCTTCTCCACAGCGACCGACGCTACTCAACTCCTCCAATTTCCACCGACCAGTTGCCACGGTGATGGTAAATAAAGCAACCACCTGTGGGTTTTCGTTGCTGTAAAGATTACAGGTACCACCCACTACAGACATTGACGGATTTAATGAATTAATACTTTACTTTGGCAGAGACTCTTGAATGAAGAGGCTTACAGGCCCGCTCTTTTCACACTACTAGGCTGAGCCAACCTGAGCCAACCTGAGCTGCACTGGCCTGGTTACACATCCATCACACTTGCTGAAACTGTTCTGGAAAGGACAATGTGCCAGCACAGTACAGTTTATGCCAGCACAATATTGTGAATCAGGCATTTACATTTTTATTTACTTAGCCAGAATAGTACGCTCAGTAATAATTGTTTTCCAGGTAGTCCCAGGAGGTATTGGTGACACCAGTGACCCCCCAGCCCCAGTGAGAGAGCCCCATGCTCTTCCACTCAGAGGGGCAGTAGCAGTGATTCAGGCCTGGGTCAGAGGAGCCGAGACCCCCAGAATCACTCAGCGAGCTGGTAGAAGGGAGGGCGGAAGGACGGACGTGCTCCCCTCCTGGTCCTCCTGCTGCTGCTGGATGCCAATCTTCAGAGCTGCCAGGAGGGGATTTGTGTGTGTGTGTGTGTGTGTGTGTGTGTGCAAGGCAAGGAGGAGATGTTATTTTCCACTGAACAGTACTCAACCCCTGACCTCCCGTCCACTCCCTAGTCACAGCCGGCAGTTGCTATGGTTACCACCACCACCGTTAAGGCGGTAGTAGTTTCCTCCCCTGTTGTTGAAATCAGTGCTGCTGTTAAGATTGATATAAACCTCCTCCCAATGTGTAATTGAAAGTACAGGAGAGATACAAGCCTCTGTCACTATATTATCTGCCCAGGTTATCTACAAATACGAACATGCATGTGTCTGGTCTAGAGTAGGTCTTTCTGTGTGTAGTAGCTTGATGTACAAGGTGCTACCTAGAACCTAAAAGGGTTCTTCAGCTGTCCCCATAGGATAACCTTTTGAAGAAGGGTAGTACCTGGTTCCAGGTACTACCCTTTTGGTTCCAAGTAGAACCATGTTGGGTTCCATGAAGAACCTACATGGAACCCCAAATGGTTCTACCTGGAAACAAAATGGTTTTACCTGGAACCAAAAAGGGTTCTCCTACGGAGTGTAGTGTGTGGGTTGTGTGTGTTTGTGTGTGTAGTCTGTGAGTTGTGTGTGTGTGTGTATTGACTCGCTGCCAGTGGTTCTTCTCGTGCCAGCCTGCAGCCTGGTGAGAGAGAGAGTGGGCAAGAGAACCGGCCTATGGGCTGCGCAGCTGCGTACGGGCAGCTACTATTGGTGGGGGTTAATGAGGTGGCGAGAACATCTGCATCGGAGCAGGCTACGGATGAGTAAAGGCACAGTGTCTACCCTGAACTGTGGGAGAGAGAGCAGTGGCGTCATGCCCATAAGGGGCACAAAGGCACGTGCCCCCCTCGGATTTATCCTTTTTATTTATCAGATGTTAAATTACTTACTAAACCTTATTTTTAAGCCCACATTTTATCATAATTATTTATAAAAAGATCTGTCAGCTGTATTTTGTGGAGGGAGCACACTGACTGGACCAAGCAAAGAAAACCCCCCTATTCTCCCTAGTAAGAGATGCCTAGGCCAGACACTAGATACTTTAGTGGGTGCAGCGTCATCAGGGGAGGAGTAGAGAGAGTGTAGAGCGACACAAAGCATTTGATTTGATTTTAGCTGATGGTGCTGGGCAGGGAGATATGTTTGTAAATTAATGTCATAAAGTTATGTAGCCTATTGATTCCTTCTTGATTTTTTTCTCTGTAATGCTAGCCAACTAGACATTTTATGAAGTTGGCTTTAGCTAGCCAGCTAGATAGATTCCCAATCTCCTAACCTCATAACTAGCTCCCAAGCCATGTCAGGCTATCAATCAAGTTAGATTAGCTTGTCTAACTGTCTTAGCTAAGATAACCTATGCAGAAAAATATACATATTTTTACATAGAATTAGGCGTAACGATTATGGCTCTAGATTGCAGAAAAAATCTGTTTCAGGTGTTTGAGAAATGCTAAATTCTTCAACTTCCGGGGGGCAGCACCCCTCCGGACCACCCCCCTCCATCATGGGTGCATGATGCCCCTGCGAGACAGGAAGTGTGTGTGTGTGTGTGTGTGTGTTTTTTTGTGTGTGCGTGTCTCTGTGTGTCAGGAAAGACATTAATTAGTCAGAATGTTATCTTTCTATATATCATGAACGCTAGTCTGTTAGCATGTAGTAGTATTCATGCTAAGAGTATAAGTACTCCTACGCACTGTTTGTGAGTATGTGCGTCCATGTGCCCGTACAATATACTCTCTCTTTGTGGTTCTATGCAAATGGGATGGACCTTGATTCACCAGAGCCCTCACATATCGATACAGTAGCATGAATCCCTTGATTACATATCCCTATTTACACTAGAAAACCCCATGACAATAGGCAGTGTTAGTATGTAGAGCCACCAGCAGAGGATTTGACAGTCCAGGCCAATCGTCCTCATTGTCTCCCTCCTCCCGAGATTCTATAGAATTAACAGATTAGTCAACCAGGGAGGAATGTACTGTTTGATTTGACAAAGGCAAGACAGATGGCGATTACTTGAGTAAGCGTGTGTGCATTTATATGTCTATTTTTGCACATAATGAGAGCAAACATGTATGCGTGCATGTGGATTTGATGAATGTATTTATGGCTTGTGTGTGTGTGCGTGCGCGCATGCGTACATGTGTGTGTGTACGCCCGAGTGTGCATGTGTTTGTGTGTGCCTGTGTGCGTGCGTGTGTGTGTGTGTTTGAGAGACAGAGAGAGTGAGAGGGAGACAGCCAGCCAGCCACCAAGAAAGCGAGAGAGCGAGAGAGCGAGAGAGAGAGAGAGAGAGAGAGAGAGAGAGGGGACGAGAGAATGAGGGTGAATATACTCCTCTGTACCTAGGACTCTGGGGATGAGTCACTGCAGATGGAGGGGCAAGCATGCTGCATTGCTTCACGCTTCTTTTTACTGCGTTATTTTTTATGCCACTCCTCCCTGAGGATGTGCAGGCCTTAAGGAGGCTCCTGACTGTGGCACATTAACGTAGCCGGCTGCCATTACCAAGTGACATTTGAGTTCTTCTCCTACATCATTATACAGTACATATGGATATTTTTTTCTCCTGTGGGTCATTGTGTCAGTCCTTATGGCGTCAGTACACAGAGCATGTGAACAGAATACGCAAATAGAATGGAAATCTCTGTCATGCTCTCTCTCTTTCTCCCTCACATGTGCTCTCTCACTCTTGCTTCCTCTCTCCCCCTCTCAATTTCTCTCCCTTTCTCTCTCTCTCTCTCTCTCTCTCTCTCTCTCTCTCCCTCTCTCATACAATATACAGGTACAGTTGAAGTCGGAAGTTTACATTTAGGTTTAAGTCATTAAAACTCATTTTTCAACCACTCCACAGATTTCATGTGAAGCCTTTCACACGTACCAACACACTGGTGTGATCATTCTACAGTGGTCCCTGTAGTGTATGATCAAACCGGTGTGATTAGAACTCTTATTTAGAACGTCCAGTTTCGAATGACCAAATGATGCAACAATCAACATTTGAGCTGGCCACACAGTTTCTTTCAGAAACATTTTGCAGAAACAAAATCCTTACAAAGTTATGTCCAGAATGTGAGCAGTTTATTTTTGGATTCAATGTTCATACATTCACAGAAGCAGCTACAGCATAACACAATCATCCAAACCGGAAAAACGTAGCCTATATTTGTCCTAGCGGGAACCGAGGAAATATTGAGGTAAGATAAGCGGCCATATTTTTATAACTCTGACTCATTTATAACGGCTGACTGAAACTACAATACGAATTATCTAATAGCAATTACTATTTATGATTAATCACATCACGGTTGAGCTCACCATTGATCGAAATAATTGAGTAAAACACTTTCTAGAAATCGAAAGTAATCCGAAGATGGGTAGTTTGTGTGCACTGCCATGTTTGTTTTTCGCCTCAACCGAAGATAATAAGAGGAGACCAGATGAGTTTGGTCTGTTTGCAGTATGCATGTTGAAGGGTCGGTGTCGTCTACGATCATTCACTTCCCTTCATTCATTTCCAGAAGTTTACCTGAAATTCCTTCACCTCATTATTTTATCTTTGCTCTGACAGACGTTTACGTGACACCCATAATGCATTGTATAATGTCAACAAACATGGTGCCATACATAGCTGGCAAATAGCTTAGCTCATCATAACCAATACAGCCTTTAAAAATGTATTTTACACACATCACAGGTGTCCATTAAAATCCATGCAATAATCGGATTGCATTATTTGTCACCAGTACTTGAAAACATGTGAATAAACTGTAAAAAGTTCCTGAAAAAAGAACATTGCTACTTTCACTGCCTATCTGCTTCGCCAATGTTTGCAATGAAAAGATAACATTAAATTGCTACTTAGACTATATTCCCTGGTAGCCTAGTGGTTAGAGCATTGGGCCAGTAGCCGAAAGGTCACTGGTTCAAATACTAGAGCCGGCAAGGTGAGAAACTTGTTGATGTGTTCTTGAGCAAGGCACACTAATTTGCTCCAGGGGCTGACCTGGTAGGTAGGTTTGATTAGCATGATGTTGTAAGTAACAAGACAATTCCACAGGACATATCTTATATGGGCAGAAAGCTTAAATTCTTGTTAATCTAACTGCACTGTCCAAATTACAGTAGCAATTAAAGTGAAATAATACCATGCTATTGTTTGAGGAGAGTGCACAGTTTTGTACTTGAAAATGTAACAATAAACCAATATGCACATTAGGGCAGACTTGATACAGCATTTTGAACAGTAATGCAATGGTTCATTGGATCAGTCTAAAACTTTGCACATACACTACATCTAAATTACACATTCAATCCTAAGTAATATTATGTACTTTCTCTTGCATTTCAAAGATGCATGTTTTTTTTCTTTGTATTATCTTTTACCAGATCTAATGTGTTATTGTAACGAACTCAGGCTTGGCGTTTGTTGAGAATCCATATGCAGAAGTTTATTGAAGCAGAAGATCCAAATCAACAGGCAAAGCAATGGTCAAAGATACAGGCTGGGTTCGGTGAACAAAAATAGACAGTCCAAGTAGGCAACCAAGGCAAAAACAGTAATCCAAAATCGTGATATCCAAAAAGCAGGCAATGGTCATAACAAGAGGCAGAAACAATGGCAATGGATAGAACGCTCAGTAAGGCAGGTAAAACTGGCAATACTTCGCAAAGTGTTAGTGGAAAGCATGGCTCTTTATATCAAACAAACAGGAAGTGACTGTAGAAGAAATGGAGTAATGTTAGTATTCAGGTGAGGGCTCCCTCTGTTGGTTGGAGGGAGTAGATGTTATAGTTATATTCTCCAAAATTAATTTCACATTTCCACAACTTCAAAGTATTTACTTTCAAATGGTATCAATAATATGCATATCCTTGCTTCAGGTCCTGAGCTACAGGAAGTTAGATTTGGGTTTGTCATTTTAGGCAAAATTGTAAAAACAGAAAATGGTCCGAGCCTTATGAGGTTAAATAAAAAGTGGGAAGCTGTCAGTAAAAGAGGAGTGGGCAGCAGCTACACCAAAAAAAGAATCCTGCACGTGCAAAGAAATCTCTGTGTCTTTAGCTACGGCAAATTGGGTTCCAAAAAATCCGGAACCGCACCACTCCATTATACTGTATATGACCCTAAGCATGATGGGATGTTATTTGCTTAATTAAGTCAGGAACCAACCTGTGTGGAAGCACCTGCTTTCAATATATTGTGTTCCTCATTTACTGAAGTGTTTCCATTATTTTGGCAGTTACCTGTATCTCTTTTTCTTTCTCTCCCCTTCCCTCCCTCTCTCCTTTTCTCCTTCTGTCATTCCCTCTCTCTCTATATATATATATATCTCTCTTTCTCTCCCACCCTCGCTACCTGTAATTAATTTCCTCTTCATTCCTTGTCGGTCATAAATCTGCAACTACTTTGGCTGACAAATGAAACTCTACTATCCATCATCAAATATCAGCTCTCAGTGCTATCCTCATTTAGTTTGCTTTGGGTGGAGAACAGATAATGGAACACATACTGTCTAGATTCATTGTTCATGAATTAGACTTTGGAGTGGTTTTTTAAAAATAGATGTATCACAGTAACGCCCTCTGTGGAACAAACCAAAACTGGGTCAGTGCCTCGAAATCCAAGAAGAAACAGCTTCATTACCATTTCTCTACTCTATTGGGAAATAACACCCAATAGACTGGCAGTATTATCATGTAGGAGGGAGATGGTGGGAAGTGAAGGCCACCTAGTCTCCAGATGTCAGGATAGCTCTCTCTCTCTGTCTCTGTGTGTGTGTGTGTGTGTGTGTGTGTGTGTGTGTGTGTGTGTGTGTGTGTGTGTGTGTGTGTGTGTGTGTGTGTGTGTGTGTGTGTGTGTGTGTGTGAGAGTGTGTACGTGTGTGAGTACATGTGTGTTTGTGGGATAGGCTTAAAACTAAAAAACATCTTTCTATCGCTGCATTCGAACATGCAAAATTTCAAAGGCTTAACCCATCTGCCATCCCCGTCCTTCGCTCACTGTTGCCTCTAGTGGACGATTTCCATGTCAGCTCCCCAAATCTTCAGACATGGATGGACTTCGAAATACTGACTTGTATCACGGGTGTCCTGGCTGGGTTTACATCACAATGAATCTCTATTCCTTCTTCTAACTAATACAATGAGGCATATCACTCCCTCCTCTTTAATGAAAATTACGATAAGGTTCTTTGTGACGGGGAGGGAAAATGCCTTCCCTTGTCTTCTCTGACACTTGGAGAGCGTGTGTTCGTGTGTTTCTATGGTGTGTGCGTGTGTGTGTTTGAGTGTGGGGGGGGGGGGTTTATATGTGTCAGTGAGACATTGAGAGCAATCCATAGCAGCTGAGTCCATCTGTGAGTGTGATCATGCGAACATGTGCATGTGGGTGTTTCAGTCAGTCTATCAGCCAGTCCTTCAAAGAGGTCTGAACTGGAGTTGCTGAATCCTCAATGACAGAGTGTATATGCTGCTATCCCAGCTCCTCTTTTAACCCAATAAGCCCAGCTCAGTCCTGACACACTCTTCAAAGATGACCTCCATTTAGTTTTGAGCGCTAACAGACATGACATATGATATGGCAGGCTTATTTCCCAGCGCATAAAGGCATAGAGGATGGTGTGCTTCTTCCCTCTCGGGTTCGCCTATCTTCAATTTGTCGCTCTCTGCTCTCTGCAGCCTCATTGGCAGAACTGTCACACAGACCAGCTCTCTTTCTCTTCACCAGACACGTTGAGGCTTGTTGAGGAGGGCTTCTCTTTTATTGTTGTGTGTGTGTCTGTGGGGATGTGTGTGATTTATTTTTGTGCTATTTGTGGGACATTTGTGTCTCACACACACACACACACACACACACACACACACACACACACACACACACACACACACACACACACAGACACACACACAGGCATACACGCACAGACACACACACAGGCATACACACACACACACACACACACACACACACACACACACACACACACACACACACACACACACACACACACACACACAGGCATACACACACACTAGCATATAATCCATCAAAACACTCTGATTGCATTATGGTTCCATCTTTTCTGGGGTTGTGACAAGCCTTTTTTGCTTCACATGGTTGAAATGAAATCCAATTATATCTGCAATGGCTTTCCAACTCTTCCAGTTTTTTTTTAAGAGCCAGCTTGAATCCTCACTGCTTTGCCTCAATGTGTTCCCTAATTCAGTGCGATTCTATGGAGAGTTGAAGTGGATATTTTGGCTGAGTTTATCCCCTTATATCACCCTTATGGGACCATAATAATAATGTATAATGTGTGTAGTGTGAGTGAACTCTCATCAGAAGTTCTGTTTCCATCCCCTGGCTAGTGGATTATAATGATGGCTGTCGATTTGATTTGCATATTTTTAATGAAATTGCTTGAGTTTCAAATGAATTACTTCCCATATTCATGAGGTAATTTGTGGTATTTGCCCTCGACTTGTCAGCTTCAACTGTCTCTCTGCCTGACGTTTCACACTCAGCACACATTAACCACTGTTACTCTCTCTGACGGGTACAAAGTTGGGATGACACCTTTTAAACTTTTATCTGCAATCTAAATCCCACCGTGACCTCTTTTCTGACGGTAGTGTGTCCTACATAACAAAGATGTTCTCTTCTGGGAGAGAAAGGGTGTGTGTGTGTGTGTGTGTGTGTGTGTGTGTGTTTGTGTGCATTTGTGTGTGCGTGTGTGCGCAGGCATGTGTATAATATTGTGGGTGCGTGTGTGCACTAGTGTGTGTATGTTTGCGCACTTAACTGTGTGTGTGTGTGTGTGTGTGTGCCGGGTGTCCCAAACTCCCAATACACCTATTAAATAAAAGGCTTTGACAAATTGAACACGAATATGGGGTAGCACGTTACCATGGTAGCCATTAAGCCTCTGTGTGTTCTGTGTTAGTTGCTGAGTAGGCAAGGCCAGCATCCCCCCTTTATATAACCTGAGAGTCCATTGCCTCAATGCTACACTCTCGCTGGTGTCTCTCTCTGTGTGGTCTCGCTTCAATATAGCCTTACGTCTTAGCTTAGCTTAGCGATGTGTATGGGAGTTTTCATTATGTATTAGCTAGTCATGCTAACTTAATGGTAATGGATGGGACTGGGATGAGGCAGAGGCAGGCAGTGTGGGATCAACTTTGGCACTGAGAGTCAAAGGGTCGAAGGTCATATGTCGTTTATCAACGTCAGCTCTCTCATCGACGCTGGTCTGAATGCTAATGTCGCTCACTATTCTCCATCAACGACTCGTGATCACGATGAGATTATTTATAGACTTGATTAAAATAGTCCATTATCATAGAGCTCAATGTTTAGAACACACAACATTAAAACACCACCATTATCTCCTGTTCCACAGAGACCTCTCTAAGAGAGACCACCCCCCCCATCAGTCAGTCGGACTGTCTCAGTGTCAAGAGCACATTTGAATAACCAAACAATGATGAGGCCCTAAAGTCAGCTGCCCCACATAAAGCCTGAATGAGAAAAACTATGCATCTTTGGAATTTGTGTAAGATAGCATTAGAGCAAATGAACAAATGATATATATACATATTCATGTATATAACATTTCTGCATGTGTCGGAGCATGTGTTGTGTTACGTTCCTATAGAGACTGCTAACCATGTAAATGTGTAACCAGGATTGATCGATCTCATCCCCTATGGGGTTTTCCTATGGGGGTTTCGGGGGGCAACAGGCATAATATTCTCATGAGAGAGATTTCTAATCAATGGCCACAGGCAGTAGTACGAAGTTGATGACAGGGATTTTGGATCTAGCTCATATTGGATTGTATGGAGATTAACAACAGCAGCTAGATGATGACTCTCTCTCTCTCTCTCTCTCTCTCTCTCTCTCTTTGTCTTTGTTCACATCTCCATCTGAACTGTGGGGAATCGCTATCTCATTGCCCTGCCTTGTTCTGCCTCGTCTCCCTGGGGGGATTTCCCCTACTATCAATGGAGTCCCGTCTACATGGAAATGAAAGCTGATGGATGTGCACATGTGGGAAAAAAAGCTGATGGATGTGGGAACAAAGCTGATGGATGTGCAGATGTGGGAACAAAGCTGATGGATGTGCAGGTGTGGGAACAAAGCTGATGGATGTGCAGGTGTGGGAACAAAGCTGATGGATGCGCAGATGTGGGAACAAAGCTGATGGATGTGCAGATGTGGGAACAAAGCTGATGGATGTGCAGGTGTGGGAACAAAGCTGATGGATGTGCAGATGTGGGAACAAAGCTGATGGATGTGCAGGTGTGGGAACAAAGCTGATGGATGTGCAGATGTGGGAACAAAGCTGATGGATGTGCAGGTGTGGGAACAAAGCTGATGGATGTGCAGGTGTGGGAACAAGATCAGAAGGAAATAAATGTGTATTCTTACCTCTATACGTTTTGCTCATAATAAAGCACAACCAATCACTGAGAACTAACATAACACAAGCACAACCAATCACTAAGAACTAACATAACACAAGCACAACCAATCACTAAGAACTAACATAACACAAGCACAACCAATCACTGAGAACTAACATAACACAGGCACAACCAATCACTGAGAACTAACATAACACAGGCACAACCAATCACTGAGAACTAACATAACACAGGCACAACCAATCACTGAGAACTATCATAACACAGGCACAACCAATCACTGAGAACTAACATAACACAGGAACAACCAATCACTGAGAACTAACATAACACAGAACTAACATAACACAGTATCCTGTGAAGGAAGGTATAGCCTACATGGTTGGGCAAGCATGAACATGTTTAAAATTATTATTATTATTTTTTTAATTTAACCTTTATTTATCTAGGCAAGTCAGTTAAGAACAATTTATTATTTACAATGACGGCCTACACCGGCCAAACTCGGAGATGCTGGGCCAATTGTGCGCTGCCCTATGGGACTCCCAAACACGGCCACTTGTGATACAGTCTGGATTCAAACCAGGTTGTCTGTAGTGATGCCTCTAGCACTGAGATGCAGTGTCTTAGACTAGTATGCCACCAAGGAGCCCCATGTTAGGATGGAACGATAACAATGTGGGCTGTGTGTAAGTCCTGTGGACTCCCACCACTCTAAACAGTTGATGTGGTAGCTTTGTTTGTGTGTTGGAAACTAAGGATTAGTTGTCGCCTCACAGGACCCGGCTGCCTGACCACAGTCATGTCACTGACCTGTTTTGTTGTTATTGGCAACATGGATGAGTATCTAGGAGACATACAGTAGGGTGGACGACGCTGGAGCTTATGGCCGAGGGAGGGGCGAGGGAGGTGGGAGGGGGTGTTAGAGGGGATTAGGAAACCTCACAGCGGCTTCTGACTGATAAACAAAGTGTTGTGTGTCTGAGGGGGGGGTGGTGTGTTTGTGTGTATGTCTCTCTCTCACACACACACACACCCCCAAACCAACATATAGGGAGGGGGAACCCCCAACACTACGCGTTGTAATTTATAATGTGAAGGATGAATTGCAGCCAGTCACTAATCAATGACACACAAAGGCGGGAACACAATGCAGGAACATTTGAATAATAGACAGAAAATGTTTCTCTCTTACAAAATATATTCTCCTTTTAATTGTTTTGTATTGATGTAATTTACACATAGATCAGACATTGATATAACATTCATATTCTATGGCACAGTATAGAGTCTAGACAATTGTGGATGGCAGGAAACATCTATTTGATGTCAGGCAGAAATATACCCAGTGTGTTCTTTGCAGAATGTGCAGATGGTTTTCCCTGCAATGATGAATAGAGAAGTCCCACACTGCTATCTAGAACTCCTACCTCCTACTAGGACCTGCCTCCTCTCTCTCTCTCTCTCTCTCTCTCTCTCTCTCTCTCTCTCTCTCTCTCTCTCTCTCTCTCTCTCACTCTCTCTCTCTCTCTCTCTCTCTCTCTCTCTCTCTCAATTCAATTTCAATGTCAATTTCCTTAAATTGACATTGAAATTGAATTGAGAGAGAGATTTATTGGTATGGGAAACATATGTTAACATTGCCAAAGTAGATAGTAAACATTAAAAATTAACAGTAAACATTACACTCAGAAGTTCCAAAAGAATAAAGACATTTCAAATGTCACATTATGTATATATACAGTGTTGTAACAATGTGCAAATAGTTTAAAAGAAATGGGAAAATAAATAAACCTAAATATGGGTTGTATTTAAAATGGTGTTTGTTCTTCACTGGTTGCCCTTTTCTTGTGGCAACAGGTCACAAATCTTGCTGCTGTGATTGCACACTGTGGTATTTCACCCAGTAGATATGGGAGTTAATCAAAATTGGGTTTGTTTTTTAATTCTTTGTGGGTCTGTGTAATCTGAGGGAAATAAGTGACTCTAATATGGTCATACATTTGGCAGGAGGTAAGGAAGTGCAGCTCAGTTTCCACCTCATTTTGTGGGCAGTGTGCACATAGCCTGTCTTCTCGTGAGAGCCAGGTCTGCTACGGCAGCCTTTCTCAATAGCAAGGCTATGCTCGCTGAGTCTGTACATAGTCAAAGCTTTCCTTAAGTTTGGGTCAGTCACAGTGGTCAAGTATTCTGCCACTGTGTACTCTCTGTTTAGGGCCAAATAGCATTCTAGTTTGCTCTGTTTTTTTGTTAGTTCTTTCCAATGTGTCAAGTAATTCTCTTTTTGTTTTCTCATGATTTAGTTGGGTCTAATTGTGTTGTTATCCTGGGGCTCTGTGGGGTCTGTTTGTGTTTGTGAACAAAGCAACAGGACCAGCTTGCTCAGGGGACTCTTCTCCAAGTTCATCTCTCTGTAGGTGATGGCTTTGTTATGGAAGGTTCGGGAATCGCTTCCTTTTAAGTGGTTGTATAATTTAACGGCTCTTTTATGGATTTTGATCATTATCGGATATCGGCCTAATTCTGCCCTGCATGCATTATGTGGAATTCTGCATGCAGAGTCTCAATTTGGTGTTTATCCCATTTTGTGAATTCTTGGTTGGTGAGAAGACCCCAGACCTCACAACCGTAGAGGGCAATGGGTTCTATTGTATGTTCCTTTTGATGGCATAGAAGGCCCTTCTTGCCTTGTCTCTCAAATCGTTCACAGCTTTGTGGTCTCTCTCTCTCTCTCTCTCTCTCTCTCTCTCTCTCTCTCTCTCTCTCTCGCTCTCTCTCTCTCACTCTCTCTCGCTCTCTCTCGCTCTCTCTCTCTCTCGCTCGCTCTCTCGCTCTCTCGCTCTCTCTCTCTGACTCTTTCTTTCTCTCTCTCTCTCTGACTCTTTCTTTCTTTCTTTCTTCCTATCTCTCTCTCTCTCTCTCGCCCTCTCTCTTTCTGCCTCTTTCTTTCTCTCTCTCGCTCTCTCTCTCCGACTCTTTCTTTCTTTCTCTCTCTCTCTCTCTCTCTCTCTCTCTCTCTCTCTCTCTCTCTCTCTCTCTCTCTCTCTTTCTATCTCTCTCTCGCTCTCTCACACACACACCCCCAAACCAACATATAGGGAGGGGGAACGCCCAACACTACGAGTTGTAATTTATAATGTGAAGGATGAATTGCAGCCAGTCACTAATCAATGACACACAAAGGCGGGAACACAATGCAGGAACATTTGAATAATAGACAGAAAACGTTTCATTCTTACAAAATATATTCTCCTTTTAATTGTTTTGTATTGATGTAATTTACACATAGATCAGACATTGATATAAAATTCATATTCTATGGCACAATATAGAGTCTAGACAATTGTGGATGGCAGGAAACATCTACAGTGGGGAGAACAAGTATTTGATACACTGCCGATTTTGCAGGTTTTCCTACTTACAAAGCATTTAGAGGTCTGTAATTTTTTATCATAGGTACACTTCAACTGTGAGAGACGGAATCTAAAACAAAAATACAGAAAATCACATTGTATGATTTTTAAATAATTAATTTTCATTTTATTGCATGACATAAGTATTTGATCACCTACCAACCAGTAAGAATTCCGGCTCTCACAGACCTGTTAGTTTTTCTTTAAGAAGCCCTCCTGTTCTCCACTCATTACCTGTATTAACTGCACCTGTTTGAACTCGTTACCTGTATAAAAGACACCTGTCCACACACTCAATCAAACAGACTCCAACCTCTCCACAATGGCCAAGACCAGAGAGCTGTGTAAGGACATCAGGGATAAAATTGTAGACCTGCACAAGGCTGGGATGGGCTACAGGACAATAGGCAAGCAGTTTGGTGAGAAGGCAACAACTGTTGGCGCAATTATTAGAAAATGGAAGAAGTTCAAGACGACGGTCAATCTCCCTCGGTCTGGGGCACCATGCAAGATCTCACCTCGTGGGGCATCAATGATCATGAGGAAGGTGAGGGATCAGCCCAGAACTACACGGCAGGACCTGGTCAATGACCTGAAGAGAGCTGGGACCACAGTCTCAAAGAAAACCATTAGTAACACACTACGCCGTCATGGATTAAAATCCTGCAGCGCACGCAAGGTCCCCCTGCTCAAGCCAGCGAATGTCCAGGCCCGTCTGAAGTTTGCCAATGACCATCTGGATGATACAGAGGAGGAATGGGAGAAGGTCATGTGGTCTGATGAGACAAAAATAGAGCTTTTTGGTCTAAACTCCACTCGCCGTGTTTGGAGGAAGAAGAAGGATGAGTACAACCCCAAGAACACCATCCAAACCGTGAAGCATGGAGGTGGAAGCATCATTCTTTGGGGATGCTTTTCTGCAAAGGGGACAGGACGACTGCACCGTATTGAGGGGAGGATGGATGGGGCCATGTATCGCGAGATCTTGGCCAACAACCTCCTTCCCTCAGTAAGAGCATTGAAGATGGGTCGTGGCTGGGTCTTCCAGCATGACAACGACCCGAAACACACAGCCAGGGCAACTAAGGAGTGGCTCCGTAAGAAGCATCTCAAGGTCCTGGAGTGGCCTAGCCAGTCTCCAGACCTGAACCCAATAGAAAATCTTTGGAGGGAGCTGAAAGTCCGTATTGCCCTGCGACAGCCCCGAAACCTGAAGGATCTGGATGGAGGAGTGGGACAAAATCCCTGCTGCAGTGTGTGCAAACCTGGTCAAGAACTACAGGAAACGTATGATCTCTGTAATTGCAAACAAAGGTTTCTGTACCAAATATTAAGTTCTGCTTTTCTGATGTATCAAATACTTATGCCATGCAATAAAATGCAAATTAATTACTTAAAAATCATACAATGTGATTTTCTGGATTTTTGTTTTAGATTCCGTCACTCACAGTTGAAGAGTACCTATTATAACAATTACAGACTTCTACATGCTTTGTAAGTGGGAAAACCTGCAAAATCGGCAGTGTATCAAATACTTGTTCTCCCCACTGTATTTGATGTCAGGCATAAATATACCCAGTGTGTTCTCTGCAGAATGTGCAGATGGTTTTCCTTGCAATGATGAGTAGAGAAGTCCCACACTGCTATCTAGAACTCCTACCTCCTACTAGGACCTGCCTCCTCTGAGAACAGTGCTGCAGCGCCTGCAGCCTTCATCTGAACACTCACTCACTCACTCACTCACTCACTCACTCACTCACTCACTCACTCACTCACTCACTCACTCACTCACTCACTCACTCACTCACTCACTCACTCACTCACTCACTCACTCACTCACTCACTCACTCACTCACTCACTCACACACACACACACACACACACACACACACACACACACACACACACACACACACACACACACATACATACACACACACACACACACACACACTCACACACACACACTCACACACACACAACACACAGACCCCCAACTGTTCATCTATAATGCAAAAGGCCTGTTTCCCTATGGGGCACGCTGGGTACGCTCATAGTCCAAGTCAAGTCAGGGGTGAGGTGTGTGTGTGTTTGTGTGTGTGTGTGTGTGTGGGTGGGGTGGGGTGGGGTGGGGGGGGGGGTAATACCTCTCGAAACAACAGAACGGTAGAGGTGGTGTCATTGTGGCCGTGTAGCAGTGATTGAAGCTGACTGGCTCCCCTACACCTTTCACCCCAGCGTTGGAGTGTGAAATTGAAATCAATATGGCATATGATGAGGAGACTCAATGGGGCTGAATGTGGGGATGTAGGGATGGAGGAGGGGGGTGGTCTTGATAGATGGCTGGTTAAGAAGCCATTTCCATAAATGAGCCAGATCTTTGACTCTCAAAAGAACATGAGAACATTTACCTCCTCCTCTTATTGAGCGAGGTGAGGTGAGGTGAGGGAGATATCTGCCCTGGCTAGCTGCAGTCTTCATATTCAGGCTGGGATCATTCACTGTAAATATTGTACAAGATCTGCCTTCTGTGTGCTGCTCTCTTGTGAGAACTAGAAGTCCATGGGCAACTGCCCCCTCCCCCTGCAAATTGTGAAATGTTTAATCCTCTTCCCCTCCCCCTGCAATCCAGACCATCCACTCTAACGGATCCCCCTTTCTACGTTATTCTCCGTGCATTTTAATTTTTTCTGTCACCGGGGGCCCACTTCCCCCGCCCACTCCCCTAATTTTAGCTTGAAACTAGAATAGCAGAGCCAAGAAATAGTTAATCCAGGGCTGCTTCTATGATTGGCTGCTGTACACGGCGCTTGAGCCACCTTGAATGAGAAACAGGGGTAACTAGGCAACTTCAGCAGCGGTAAAATTATTAAAAAAGAAGATAAAAAAGAAGATATGTCCATGAAACACTGAAATTGTAAAATTGTCGAAAAATTTGAGGCGACCCAATGTGATTTTATGCTGTGCGTGGCCGGAAAATTGATTGTTTTCTCTCTAAAAAGGGAAAACAGAACGCGCAAATAAACTGGAAGCTGATTTGGATTAAAACGGTTAAACTGGAAATTTCAGCATAGCTGACATATGAAAGGGTAAGTGGCAGATGTGTAGTAAACCTATTTTATATTGTAGGCTATTTTACAATTAAGTTTGGGTTAGGCTATGTTATTTGATGCTAAAGAGCTCACCGACACGTTTTTTTTGCCTTGATTTCTGATGATAATTGTTGTTCATAGAACTGTCTATTTGGGTTACCGAATGACAGTAATTCTATTTCAGAGATGAAGCTTTATCATTATGGCCAAGACTATTTCTCTGAATTTAATGTTTTATTACTGTAGCCTACATACCGGATCCTCTGTTAACCGGTCGCAGTTGGCCGGAATAAAATTGCGCACAGCCACATTTCCTCATTTTCGTTTGAAAGTTGTTTGATTTATATTCTGATGCAGTATGACGGTAGATAATTTTAAGTATAGACTTCAATTGCAGGGGAACCACACACACCAGCCCCGTCCAAAGTCCCCTGTCGGAATGAATAGCCCGCTTCATGGACAGATCATCAAGCTCTCCAAACGCCTCACCCGGAGCGTTTTCACTTTGAGTGGATATTTGTATATAGGAAATCGAAATTAAAATACATTTGACAGTAGGCTTGTGTTTAACTTAATGATATATAGGTTACCCTTGTTGCAGTTCAATCTATGGTACTCGAACAATATGCTCACCAGATATAACGGTCTGTGAATGCATCCGTTTGAATTGGGATGCAGCAGGCGGTACCTGTGGATGGAACCGAAGCGCTCAGTGACGCCGGACTGTGTGAGATGTCGAAATCTCTGAGGGAAATCATAGAATATGCTTGGGGTCTAGGCCTACTAATCACGGTCCAAGTTCATAGTTCATGGTTCATTGCGGTGAAAAATGTTGGTGTTTGGAGGAGCTTTGATGCGCGGGTGGGGGTTGTCTCTGCTGCTTCACCGCGTCAAATCACCCCTTAATTTATGGTCTAGCACAGCTCGTGTCTTCTCCTAGAGAGGGAGGTGTGGGTGGGCTGTGTGGAGTTTAGTGTGTGGAGTCGAGATGTTCTATTTAGATTCTGTTCAAATAGAATTAACCAGCATTTTTTATCAGACCTTTTATTGATGGCCTATAATTATTAATATCCTATTTATAAGCAATGGAGGAGACATTGAAAAGGATCAGACTCAACTAGACATTTTCTTGAGGAAAAAAGAACAACCAACCTACCCATCCATCCTTCTGGCTGGCACTGGACAGTGAATGGGCAGTGAGCTCAGTGTAATTGTTCATTGGAGTATCAATAATCAGCTCCTACATGGATGAGACAGTAGAAGATTGAACCATATGTACAGTATGGTGCTCAATAGTGTCTGCATGAACAGGTCATTTGAAGGAGAGGCTCAACCAACATTTCAACCAGCGATGACCTGGAAAACAAGTGATAGGAATAAGGGATTACTTGAGTGGCTGGCTGGTATCAGACTGCTCCAGACTATAGCAGTGACACAGACTGAGTTAGATTCTAGCAGCTGATGATGTGAACAACAGAGTGATTGATTGGTTTAGAGGCCCGAGGCCCTGTTGGTGGTGTGGCTCCACTGTTTATCCACAAAGATCAGTGTCAATGGTGCAGCACTGCAGGGGGCAGAGTGGCAGGGTCCATGGGTGTCTTCTTCTATAATCTGCCAAACTCAGTAATCTCCCTTAAAAAAAGTCCTGCTACCCATCTGAGCTGAAGCAATGCGTGAACACATACAGACGCACGCACGCACACACACACGTTACGTTCTTCTATCCTTGTGGGGACCTCAAATATATTTCCATTCAAAATCCTACTTTCCCCAAGACCAAACCCAAACCCTAACCCTTACCATAACCTTAACCCTCTGCCTAACCTTAATCCGTCACCCAAACCCTAAAACTAAACCTAAACTTAACTCCTAACCCTAACCCTAAACCTAACCCCTAAACTTAAAATAGCCTTTGTCCTCATAGGGATGAGGGAAATGTCCCCACGAGGCAGAATTTTCCGAGGTATAATTATCCTTGTGGGGACAACTGAGGATTTTAGGTTCCCACAAGGATACAACGCCCCCCCGCCCCCCCACACACACTCACACCCACACATTTTCTGTTGTATTCAGTTGAATGCAGCAGTCCCATAACAGTTCCTTGCAGTCCTCTGGTGGGTTGTGAGGCTTAGATTGTACGGCACAAAAACATTGAAGAGCATTAACTTCTGCAGCAAGCAGCTCTTTGTTACCCTCCGAGTGGAGTGTAAACTCCTGACAGCCAGGCAGCAGAAGCAGGGAGGGAAGTATTGGATTCATACTAACGGATTAAGACTATAACGCCTTATCCCCATTCTGAAACTAGTTTAAAAAGAAAAAAAGGGTGAAATAGGATGTTCTCTTTTTACATTCCATATTGTTTCCCTGAAATCTGATGTTAGAAGAAAGAACCACATAGCCTACCTCTCCTGTCGGTAGTTATTTTGCGAAGCACGCTTGCAATGCTTGCTTGTTTTTTGTTACTCTTCTCCACTTTCCCAAAGTGGTGTCTTTCTTCCTTTGTCCCGGTGAAAAGCTTTCTTAAATCTGTTGTTTTCTCCTCTGTATTATTATTGTTAGTAGCATTACCTCAAACTGAACTCCCACAGGACTCCTCCCGTAAGGCCCTAAGGTGTTGCATCTTTAAGAGCAGTGCAAACATAGACACGAACATGTAGGGCTGTGTAGAAGAACATTGTCGCTGCCACGGCCTGAATCTTTTATAAGAATTTAATTCACTGAGCTAGCGCAAATAAGTATGAACTTTCATTGTGCTCGTATCCCTCTCCTGACCTTGCTTGTCGCTATGAAAGAAGATGTTAGCCAAGTGGACAGGTGCAGGTTAGGGGTGAAATGGAGGCAGACATTTTAGATGAGGTACAATGCAGTATTTTGTTCAGCTTAAGTGAATTGTGGGAGTTTGTTTCAGGCAGGTGTTTGGTTGGCGTTACGCCATTATGACATGTGCTTCCGTCCTCAAATAAAAGATTGATGGGAATCACTGGACAGAACAAATAACATAGTGACATCCTGGGATATATTTAAAATCAAAACATCTTGAGATTTCTATCTGGACTAGGCTATTTTGAGTATCATTTTTTAAACGTATTATCCAAATCAAAAGTATCCTACGCTTTCTCTGATGAGAGTTTGAGTAATGAGGTCATCTGATCCCAAATCTGACGACTGTGTTTGAAACAAATGGTGTAAAAAAGTCAAAGTCATCCATGATTTCATTGTGTAGACAGAATAATAGGTGTCGCCACAATATCCTGGTGACCTGTTGACCTGAAACATCTGATGAAGAGTGAGTGAGAGAGTGGAGTTTGTCAGTGGGTGTGTGAACCACAGAGTCAGACCACAGCTTCTGGCCTGGACACTGAGCCAGAACAGCCTTCTCAGCCATTACTCTGTATGGCCGCTCCACTTCCAAGGGACTGCATGGAATCTCCAGTGCATCACTGACATCCACCATCACTGGGGAGATGTAACATGCCAATTCAATTAATCATTAAGACTCAATTGGCTGGGAGGTATGGGGTGGCCTGCCATATGCCTCCAGGTTCCAGTGCAATCTGTACCAGAGTTTCTACTGTACCATACAATTTGCTCTAGTTATTGTAGTATCACTGTGATATAGCCTACTTCTGTGACTTTAAGTCTGATATAGACCATAATCCAGCTCACGGGTGAGTTTTTATGTTTTCCAGTTCATCGTCTGTATGTGTACATTTTTTATGGGGGTTTTTCAATACGAAGCCGCCCAGTCTTTGTATTAATAGCCGCCCGCCAAGTCTCAGTAATACTAAAATGAGCTGCCCAGCCCAGTCTCTATTGAAATGAGTCACTGTGACCTTCAGCTCAACTCATGTAGGGCCAGTTGGCACCATATAAAATAACCATCCATCTATTGAAGTTTGAGGCTGCGGAGCCGTAGATAAATCTAGAGAGAGAGAGAGAGAGAGAGAGAGAGAGAGAGTGCGAGAGAGAGAGAGAGAGAGAGAGAGAGTGCGAGAGAGAGAGGAAGAGAGAGAGGAAGAGAGCGAGAGAGAGAGAGAGAGAGAGAGAGAGAGAGAGAGAGAGAGGAAGAGAGAGGCCTCTTGTCTGTATCCGCTTCAATATATTGACTTCACTCCTCACTGCCAAAGAGAGGCAGCATGTGATTGCAGAGCTCTATCCATCCTCAAATCTAGTTTGCCTTATCAGTGCCAAGGTAACAGACTCACTCACCTTATCAGTGCCAAGGTAACAGACTCACTGACCATGTCAAATGGAAGGAGATAGGGATAGAGAAGAGCCCCTCAAGCACAGATTCAATGGTGTACTATATACATCAAGCAAGAGTAATACAACACGGTTCATGTGTTGCATTAGGGATATATTTCTCCCTCTCGCTCTGTGTGTGTGTGTATGTGCGCATGTCTGTGTGCGTGCATATGTGTGTGTACGTGTGTGTGTGTTTGTGTGTGTGTGTGCATGTGTGTGTGTATATGTGGTCATGTGTGTGTGAGTGTGTGAAAGCAGGTGAAACCCATTTCCGTGGCTGTTGGTTTAGGTGATGGGAGAACTCACCGTCAGAGTACTTCTGCCCCAGGTTGTCTATTCCAACACGTGCCGTTCCAACTGCAACTCATGTTCGTGTGAGTCATTTTATCAAACACTCCTTCCCGTTCATCTGCTCTCACAGATGAGTTAGAGTTAGAGGACTTGGGGAGGATCTGTCAGTGTCAGAGTATTCATCACCTTTGAGCAGTAAGGTCTCTACAGTTTCATCACTTCCCCACTTGATACTAACCCACCTCAGGCTAGAGTAGTACTACATATGTGGTTGATGGTTTGAATCATGTTGCAGGAGTAGTAGCTAGATGAAGTGGTGTGTCTGTAGGTTTTCTGTTTTCAGCACAATTTTTGTATTTATTTACAGACGGCCAGGGGCACACTCCAACACTCAGACATTTAAAAATGCAGTATTTGTGTTATTGAGTCTGCCAGAACAGAGGCATTAGGGATGACAACATGTTCAATTAATAGGTGCGTGAATTGGATCCTTTTGCTGTCCTGCCTAAGCATTCTAAATGTAACAAGTACTTTTGGGTGTCAGGGAAAATGTATTGAGTAAAAAGTAAATCTTATATTTAGGAATGTAGTGAAGTAAAATGAAAAGTTGTCAAAAATATAAATAGTAAAGTACAGATACCCCGAAACCTACTTCGGTAGTACTTCAAAGTATTTTTTACATAGTTACTTTACACCACTAGAGTCAAATATAGGCTAAAAGCAATCAAATATAGGCTATCAAATATAGTGTGATGTGGAGTGGATTGGAAAAATGACATATTGACTCAGTGCTATGTTGTAACTAAAGCTTACAGTTTTCTTCAATCACTT
Organism: Thymallus thymallus; assembly: GCA_023634145.1. Classification (NCBI taxonomy): domain Eukaryota; kingdom Metazoa; phylum Chordata; class Actinopteri; order Salmoniformes; family Salmonidae; genus Thymallus; species Thymallus thymallus. The sequence goes on along the minus strand of CM042382.1, from coordinate 30,027,785 downwards.
AGGTGTAATTTTCACAACTATTAGTACAAAACTCAAAACAGATATTCAAAAAGTATTCAGATTCAAAATTCTAAGCACATTTTCAGTTGACTAAGTACAACACACCAAATCACACAGTCACTTTTTCACCAAACTTCACCATTTCATCTAGAAATACACGTTTCACATTGCAATTCATATAAAGTAAATGATATGATTCTCTTCTCATTTGTTAAATACATTTTACTATTACTTAATCCGACTGCTCTTAATTGATAATCACTTAACCATTCGGTAAACCTATATATTTTATACTAGTTTGTCTACTACAGATTTTGAGAACTACGTATTGAAAATGTACACCCCCAGTCAAAAGTTTAGAATATTACTCATTCAAGGGTTTTTCTTTATCTGCACAATTTTTTACACCGTAGAATAAAAGTGAAGACATCAAAACTATGACATAACACATATGGAATCATGTAGTAACCCAAAAAGTGTTAAACAAATCAAAATATATTTTATATTTGAGATTCTTCAAATAGCCACCCTTTGCCTTGATGACAGCTTTGCACACTCTTGGCATTCTCTCAACCAGCTTCATCTGGAATGCTTTTCCATCAGTCTTGAAGGAGTTCCCACATATGCTGAGCACTTGTTGGCTGCTTTTCCTTCACTGCAGTCCGACTCATCCCAAATCATCTAAATTTGGTTGAGGTTGGACCAAAAATCTCAAATTTGGACTCCAGACCAAAGGACAAATTTCCACCGGTCAAATGTCCATTGCTCGTGTTTCTTGGCCCAAGCAAGTCTCATCTTATTATTGGTGTCCTTTAGTAGTGGTTTCTTTGCAGCAATTCGACCATGAAAGCCTGATTCACACAGTCTTCTCTGAACAGTTGATGTTGAGGTGTGTCTGTTACTTGAACTCTGTGAAGCATTTATTTGGACTGCAATCGGAGGCTGGTAACTCTAATGAACTTATCCTCTGCAGCAGAGGTATTTCTGGGTCTTCCATTCCTGTGGCGGTCCTCAAGAAGCTGATTGAGAGAATGCCATGAGTGTGCAAAGCTGTCATCAAGGCAAAGGGTGGCTACTTTGAAGAATCTCAAATATAAAATATGTTTTGATTTGTTTAACACTTCTTTGCTTACTACATGATTCCATATGTGTTATGTCATAGTTTTGATGCTTTCACTTTTATTCTACAATGTAAAAAATAGTGCAAATAAAGAAAAATCCTTGAATGAGTACTATACCAAACTTTTGACCCCCAGTGTATCTAAAAAACATACATATATTTTTGTGTATGTTTGTAAAGTAGAAACATATAAAGTATGATATACTGTACTATGATGACTATGATGATTTTAAAAAAATCAGATATTGACAAGATCAGATCATGTACTGTATGTAATGAATCCCCTATACAGTACACATGACGTTGCTGGGGTCTTTTTGATGGGGGTTTCACACTGCTTTACTAAAATGTCATTGGCCAATACAGTACTGTAGTACCGTAATATATGCCATTTACATAAATAGCAGAGATTTTTATCCAAAGTGACAACCAGAGGGAATCGAACCTACAACTCTGGTGTTGCTAGTGCCATGCTCTTATGAACTGAGCGATACAGGACCACTACAATATGTACAATAGAATACTGTAAAATACAATACAGACTGACTTGCCTAGTTAAATAAAGGTTCAATAAAAAAATAAAAAATAAAAATGTATGATTGCCTTTCCCATGAGCGTGCCACCCTCCTTCAGGTCATGGATGAGGCATACAATGATTTCAATCCAGACCTATATCAGGCTTGGATTTGCCATGTCAAAAGGTTTTTCCCCAGGGGTATGAACAATGAAGACATTTACTTTGTTGAGAACCTATGGCAAAACTCTCAAGACAGGCTTGATGCAAACTAGTTCCTGCCAAACATTATGTTTCTTTTATTAATTTAACTTGTTTCATTTGATTACAGTACACCTATGTTGTAATGGTATCTTAACAATATATTTTTGCATCAATGATTGTGAAAGATTTCTTCAATGATCCCACCTTAGATCACACATGGGATGGAAATGATGGAAATTAGATTTGACATTTTTGCTGGGTAATTGTTGATGGATAGTGCAACTGTTTACATATGATTTACATAAAAATTTACATAAGTACTCAGTACTTTGTTGAAGCACCTTTGGCAACGATTACAGCCTTGAGTCTTCTTGGGTATGATGCTACAAGCTTGGCACACCTGTATATGGGGAGTTTCTTCCATTCTTCTCTGCAGATCCTCTCAAGCTCTCCCAGGTTGGATGCAGCGTTGCTGCACAGGTCTTAACAGAGATGTTAGATCGGGTTCAAGTACGGGCTCTGGCTGGGCCACTCAAGGACATTCAGAGACTTGTCCTGAAGCCATTCCTGCATTGTCTTGGCTGTGCTTCGCCGTAGATTGGTGCCAGGTTTCCTTCCAGACGTAACGCTTCGCATTCAAGTCAAAGAGTTCAATCTTGGTTTCATCAGACCAGAGATTCTTGTTTCTCATTGTCTGAGAGTCTTTTTGGGCCTTTTGGCAAACTCCAATCGGGCTGAGATGTGCCTTTTACTGAGGAGTGGCATCCGTCTGGCCACTACCATAAAGGCCTGATTGGTGGAGTGTTGCAGAGATGGTTGTCCTTCTGGAAGGTTCTCCCATCTTCACAGAGGAACTCTGGAGCTCTATCAAAATGTGACAAGGTCCTTCTCCCCCGATTGCTCAGTTTGGCCGGGAGGCCAGCACTAGGAAGAGTCTTGGTGGTTCCAAACTTCTTCCATTTAAGAATGATGGAGGCCACTGTGTTCTTGGGGACCTTCAATGCTGCAGACATTTTTTGGTACCCTTCCCCAGATCTGTGCCTCAACTCAATCCTGTCTCGGAGCTCTACGGACAATTCCTTCGACCTCATGGCTTGGTTTTTGCTCTGACATGTAATCTGTGGGACCTTATATAGACAGGTGTGTGCCTTTCCAAATCATGTCCAATCAATTGAATTTACCACAGGTGGACTCCAATCAAGTTGTAGAAACATCTCAAGGATGATCAATGGAAACAGGATGCACCTGAGCGCAATTTTGAGTCTCATAGCAAAGGTTCTGAATACTTATGTAAATAAGGTATTTCTGTTTTTAATTTTGAATAAATGTGCCAAAAATTCAAAACCTGTTTTCACTTTGTCATTATGGGGTATTGTGTGTAGATTGCTGAGGATTTTGTATTTATTTAATCCATTTTAGAATAAGGCTGTAACGTGACAGAATGTTGAAAAAGTTAAGGGGTCTGAATACTTTCCGAAGGCACTTGTAAATAACACCAACAGCGATAAAAAAAACTGTAATGAAATGCCTTGTTTACACAACTCTGTTTTCTCAACTGCGTGGGTTTAATTCGGCCAGATTTCTTTGTTGGCTGGTGTTATCTGTGGAGCAGAACCCATCCAGTTTTCTATACAGCTGCTGTGGTCGGATCTAGAGGAATTGGGCCTATTCTCTCCTATATGATTCTAATGAGTGTTTGTGTGTGCGTGTGTGTGTGTCAATGTGTCGGTGTGCCCTCTACTGTACATAGTATTGGCAGAGAGAACCATCTTACCCTGGCCATCTACATATTGGCAGAAGGAGCAGAATAGCACAGTGTTGCCTCTGACATGATGTCATTGTTCTGCGGCACTCTGTCTGACTCCAGCTCTTCTACATCACTTCAACTCCCCTCTACAGTAGTCATTGTCAAGATGTTGCTTTAGACAATCGTTTGACGAGCAGACTTTTGTTTGCACTAAGATAATATGAAGAGTTGAATTCCTAAACACTATATATGCATTTTCAGAAATGTTGGTAAATTAGCTTGTATTGTTTAAAAATGTTTTTTCACTATCTAATGATGGCATGGGATGTTTAAAATCTATGACTTGATGGTTTTATTTCAGAGAGACAGATAATCATGTTTTGTTGCAAAACGTTATATATCCACCTCACTCTCAGAGAAGTATGTAGTACTGCTAGGTTTTACACAGTCACATGTGACAAATAACTATATTTCCTATAAAGAACTGTACAAATGATACATTGTGACATCAATATTTTACTAATGTAAAAAAATGTATGTAAACATTTACATTTGACATTTTAGTAATTTAGCAGATGCTCTTATCCAGAGCGACTTACAGTTAGTGCATTCATCTTAAAATAGCTAGGTGAGACAAACACATATCACAGTCAAATATGCAGGATATATTTAAACATTTAATTCCAGCTAAACAATTGATATATAGTGTTTTGCATCTAAGATCTATGAATAAAAATCTGAGAACAGTAATATTTTACACACACATGAAGGTACCCACAAGCAATCATTTCTGATTAAAAAACAAACGTGAAAAATGTGTGGATATACTGTTTTGGAAATAAAATCCTCATATTCTAAATATTTCCAAAGCATCTCAGAGTAGGAATGCTGATCTATGATCAGGTCCTTCCTGTCCATATAGTCCATATAATTGTACGTATTATGATCTAAAAGACTACACTGATCCTAGATCAGGACTGTTACCCTGAGACCCATGAATACACCAGCCAGGACTTGAGCATTGGAGACCATTGTTCTGAAGACTTAAAATAAAAATAAAATACTTTACCATGTTTTATCTGTTCATAGCTAACTTATCATATATTACTAAAGTGGCTAGCCGACTAAGCAAATATATGAGTTCATGACCTTGGCGGTTGCCATTGTAGCGACGGCAAGAACATTTCACTTTTCATTAGCAGCATGATTAACTGCCAATGGGCTGTGGTGTGGTTATATCCCTAGCTAATCTCCTGAGTGTGATAACATATGAGATGACAACAGTTTCACACCCGGTTTCACACCTCCCTCCCAGGCTCCCGCCGTGGCGGCTCCATTCGTTGTGGTGCGGCGTGGTGTTCCGCGGCCTAATCACTCATGTGAGATTAATGAGCAACATTGAGGAGACGTTGAGGTGTGTTGGGAGCACAACTAATTACTATAGCTGACAGACTGCACTGCAATAAGAGGGAGAGGTGAAGATGAGAGACAGAGAGTCTCTGTGTGTGTGCGTGTGTGCGTGCGTACGTGCGTGCGTGCGTGTGTGCGTGCGTACGTTTGTGAAGGAGGCCGTCATCCCCACCACATCAAAATCTGGCATGTAGTTAGTGAATGTGGTAAAGAAATGCCACCCTGCCCTCTGGGCAAAGAGATCAGGTAAATGTCCAACCTTGATTGATATTTGATTGAGTTGTCTGTGAGCGTGAATTCAATTTGGAGCCAACCAAACCTTGAAATGATTTTTAAAAGGAACCTGGGTTAATTTAATGCAAGAACAATGTTTAGTTTAGTCTGTGTTTACTGGAGCTGCTCTCTTAGAAAATAGGTCTTTGGCTTCAAGTCTTAACGGCACAGGTGTTAAACTCATTCCACGGGGGGCCGAGTGTCTGCGGGTTCTCGCTCCTCCCTTGTACTTGATTGATGAATTAAGGTCACTAATTAGTAAGGAACTCCCCTCACCTGGTTGTCTAGGGCTTAATTGAAAGGAAAAAACAAAAACCCGCAGACACTTGGCCCTTCGTGGAATGAGTTTGACACCTCTGCTTAACAGTGCATGTTGATGGCTTTTGGCTAATTCAATCAAAAAGCCAGGTTAATGCAACGTGATTACGTTGATAATAAGGCGTGGTGAAATAACGTTGACACAATGTTGACTCAACTAATGTTTCCCTGGTGGTTATGTAAAGCATGCTCCAAATGATGACCTTTCAGATGACCTTTCAGTTAGTCAACAGAGCAGACTCCCTGGCAATGCCAATGGTTTTTCCCAGTCACTTTGTGCATCTAGACTTTTAGTTATTTTCGTCTCACAGAATCAGTTTGTTAGGGTGTTTGACCAAACCACACGACTAAAATACTCTACAATCAAGACATTTTTCTATTATATTAAAGCTATAATAAACAACTCTGTCGTGACAAAATATTATGGTCACAGTTGAGTTGAGATAGTGTTGGCTCAGCTCACACATTTTTAATTGTATCAATGACCATTTTGCTATTATGGGAGTCACCTCTCAGCTGTTATTTACTGTAGTTCAACTATGGGAGTCACCTCTCAGCTGTTTTTTTACTGTAGTTCAACTATGGGAGTCACCTCTCAGCTGTTATTTACTGTAGTTCAACTATGGGAGTCACCTCTCAGCTGTTATTTACTGTAGTTCAACTATGGGAGTCACCTCTCAGCTGTTATTTACTGTAGTTCAACTATGGGAGTCACCTCTCAGCTGTTATTTACTGTAGTTCAACTATGGGAGTCACCTCTCAGCTGTTATTTACTGTAGTTCAACTATGGGAGTCACCTCTCAGCTGTTATTTACTGTAGTTCAACTATGGGAGTCACCTCTCAGCTGTTATTTACTGTAGTTCAACTATGGGAGTCACCTCTCAGCTGTTATTTACTGTAGTTCAACTATGGGAGTCACCTCTCAGCTGTTTATTTACTGTAGTTCAACTATGGGAGTCACCTCTCAGCTGTTATTTACTGTAGTTCAAAGTGAAACACAGAGATGGAAAAATAACCCTTAATAGTTTCATGAATTACCAGCTGCATGAAATAATGACCACACTGAGCTACTCTACTTTTGTAATGTTCAATGGAAACTTGCCTCAACTCTCTTTTCATAACTAGGAAGAAGGAAGAAAAAGACTGAAGGAGAGAGGTGGGTGAGAAAGAGAGAAGGAGAGAGAGAAAGAGGAGAGAGGTGGGTGAGTAAGGGAGGGAGAGAGGAAGGATTATTTTGATGGAGAGAGGCTGGGACAAAAATACAGATATAACGAGAAAGTGGGAGAGAGAGAGAGAGAGAGAGACAGAGAGAGAGAGAGAGAGAGAGAGCCAGAGAGAGAGAGAGCGCCAGAGAGATGTGTTGTCTTAGTTGAATACGAGGTGGTTGAGTGTTCCTCCAGGCCTCCTCTCCTGGAGCCGGCCCAGTTCTCGCCCACTGAATGTGCTAAATAGGCTGTTTGAACACATTGTTTATACACTGAGACAGAGCACAACAACAGAGCAAATCAACAGTGAATTAAAGACTCCTCAGGGAAGCCATAGAGAGACATCGAAGGGGGTTGGAGCTTCCTACTGCCCAATTACTCATCCCAGGCTACCTGGGTCCAGCCATTCCTCACACAGACTAACGCACAGCAGCATGCACACTGCCTGTATTTCTAAACTCTTAGAAGTAAAAGTGCTATCTATAGCCTAAAAGGGTTCTTCGGCTGTCCCCATAGGAGAACCCTTTGAAGAACCCTTTTTGGTTCCAGGCAGAACCTTTTTGAGTTCCATGTAGAACCCTTTACACAGAGGGTTCTACATGGAACCCAAAATAGAATGTAGATATTAGGAGTCACGTTAGGAGACCAGACCTATAAGAATGAGACATTTGACATTTTAGACATTTAGCAGACACTCTTATCCACAGCGACTTACAGGAGCAATTAGGGTTAAGTGCCTTGCTCAAAGGCACAAGGACAGATTTTCCCCCTAGTCGGCTCGGGATTCGAACATTTCGGTTACTGGCCCAATGCTGTTAACCGACAAGCTGAGACGAGACATGAAGAACGATACGAGACTCATAGAACATATGTAGATTTACTTGAATAAGTGGGAATTGTCTTTTCCTTTGATCTCTGTCGCCAAAGTAAGGTAGTTGCTACACTCATTCCTAAGCATAAATATGCCTTTGATGCTATGCCATTGTATCATCAATCTCAGCAATATACAACTATTGTATATAGTTCAAAGAAACCTTAGTATGACTCCCATCTTCTATGAAGTGGGTGGTGTGCATGTTGTATCTGTTTTCTTATTTATGTCACGTCCCAGACTTTAAGTTACCTTCTCTGCCTATCAAAAGCTGGAAGCTGAGCTGGTAAACTGTCTAACTGTCTAAGACCCTCTCTAACCCTGTGCCCACCCATGCCTGGCCCTGTTGAAGCTGTGGCTAAGTGAGTGCACTGCTCCAAGGTTTATTTTGACATCAATCCGCGTGGCAAAGGAGCAACTATGCCAGCAAATGCTAATTTAGTTTACCAGCTGTATCCAGTGAACCTGAAGTGATGAGGCTTCTAGTTTCCATCAGGAGGTAAATTAGTATACTGCTGCAACGCATCACATGAACAGAACAGTACAGTTTCTTTCTCTTTCGCCCTCACTTCTCCCTCATTCCTCCTTCCCTTGTCCCCTCACTTTGACCGACTTTGACCGTTGTGTCGTTTCAGTGGCCAGGCCCATAGCTCTTTCATCTTGTCAAGAATGAGGTGAACTAATGGGGCATGAAGGAGCAGCCTGATATCAGAGGCCATCAGTTCTCTTGGAAGGCCAGACAGACGGTTCCGTCAGAAATCTATCTTTTTTGACCGTCTTTGGCTCTATCCAGCACTATGAAAATGACTGGCTCTAATCAGTTTCACTGTTAACACCTGGGTTTAAATAGTAATTGGTTTTCCTTACATTAGGCAGTGCGGTGTGCCTGGTTATCGGTGTAACGTTTTTGGAACTATTCCATTGGTTTTATAATGCTAGGCAAGAAAACTGTAGCATATCTAATATTTGAGAGAAAACACAAGTAATAATGTATGGGCCAATAATGATATAGTTTATACTTGGAAACTACCTGGTAACAAAGTACATAATTATAAGCCATTTGCATTACCAATTTTATTCAATAATAATTTAAAGTAGGCCTAATTAGGCTTCCAGAAAATACCAAATATTATTTCCACCCAGGCCTGGCACTGTAAAACCTTGTTGTTTGGGCTCACAGATGTAATACCACAATTAATTGGTAGCCTGGAAACAGTAATACATTGAAGTGTAACCTCAAAGACCGCTGTGTGGCTCATATAGAGCAGTTAACCAATTATAAGTAGCTAATTAGCTATCCACCAGCAGCAAATTATGTCTTATCTCATAATGGAGGGCTATCAGGCACTTGATAGGACACCAGAGACTAGAGACTATCATTAATTGTGAGAGCTTGATAACAATGGATGAATCCATGGAGATAACTCCTCCTGAAAAGCGTAAGATTCTCTGTCAAGCCCAAAGAAGAAACCCTGTAAAAACACTTCTTTTTTCAAAACATATTAGGCCTTGAAGTACTGTAGAGAGTACATGGTCGTTGTTGGCTGGGATTATCCTAGGTGACAAGGTAAAACAACAGGCTGAGTCTCACAGGCACCGGGTTGGCTCTGCAGCTAGCTCAGGCAGGTTGTGACACTCCTGTCCCCATCCATAAGCTGGGGGGCATTTTGTAACAAAGATAACCGGTGCTAGGTGCCAAAGCCAGTCTGTCAAACAAACGGACCCACCACCCCCAGGCCACACCAGCCTTGGCAACACAGTAACCCACACAGATAATCTAGGGACAGGCCTGGCCTGCTAGTCGACAGACGTCAGGCTGGAGTGTGATGTCTGCTGAGGCTGGTTCTAGAGGTGTAATAGGTGGTAGCTGGTGATGGATGACCGTTCAACCTTTGTTACCCATCTGTAAGGCAGCTAGGGACTAATCTTACCATCTGAGCCTGATGGCACACTGAGATTGTGTTTTAAATGTTGCCTCTATTAGGAGATACAATGATAAACTGGAAATAGAATGACATGATGTTGGCTTGTATTTTGACTTATCATTAGTTCTGTTTATGACTAGTGATGCTGGTTAACATGACTGACGTACACATAAAGGAAGCTTTAATTTCATGATGGAGATTCAATTTAAAATTGAATTTAATATTTCATATTGAAAGTATTTTTTAAAGCAGTTTTTGATAGGATTTCAGAACACCAGCTGTGTTTGAAATGTCTCAGTATCTGGGGATACAGACAGTCACAGATAAATATCAAAATCTAAAGATTCAAAGAGGATTCAGTCCTGTCGTTTGATTATTATGTATGTCCAGGGAGCCGGTTAAAGATAATTTAATATGTCACCATATTGGCAACATCTAAAAATGGAATCAAAAGAATGTTAAATGAGTTCCAATGTTAATAGAAAAATTAACTAATATGGTAATACTGTACGTGTCGTATTGAATATCTTGTCTTTGCTAAAAAATATTCTGAGCACATCACATCGTATTTCATTGATACCGCATGACAGGTTATATATACCTGATACCCAAGGGCTCTGGCTTCGCCATGCGAAGGTGTGTGCTCTGACTCCCTCCACAAAAATCAATGGCTTACTCAGTGATTGATGTTCCCTGTGATAAGAGGAGAGAGTTGTCATATTTCATCAGGTTTCCTTCCTCACACGGCAAGAGGCTGTATTTGTTAGCTAATCCCGTTACGACGGCAGCGGACGATTTTTTGACTGGAGAAGGGGAGGGGGATAGTGGGGGCAGGGGTGGGAGTGGGGACTGTCACCTGAGATTGATTTAATTTCAGAAAATAGGTTTTACTTAAATTAGCCCTCTCTCTGTCTCTGTCTCTCTCTCTTTCTCTCCCTCTCTCCCTCTCTCCTCGTCTCCTTAACTGGGTAACTGGGTAAAGGCATGTAGAAGGAGGAGGTGTAGAATAGACGGAAATGAAATTGACTTACTTCGATAAGGAAGTGTTCCCTCAATCCCTCACACTAGAAACATGATAAATATAAATGAGCCGAATGAATAAATAAAGTCTCCAGGCTTTGACAGGCTGACTCTTAACAGCTCAAAATGAGAGGAGAAGCTGCGATGAACACACACACCAACGCATGACACTCCATCACTCGTTAACTCTGACCCAAATCATTACAGACACTGGAAGCTGTTAAAACAAAGAGCAGATTGTGTGTGTGTGTGTGTTTGAAAGAGTGGTTTGTGTTTGTGCGCATACTTTTCTGTTTGTGTGTGGGTGCGTGCGTGAATGCGTGCATAAATGAGTGTGTGTGTGACCTACATACCACTGGTTTAGAAAAGCAGTCATACATCACATTAAATCGCTCTTCCGTCATCTAACTAATACAATGAGGCATATCACTCCCTCCTCCTCTTTAATGAAATTACATTACGATAAGGTTCTTTGTGACGGGGAGGGAAAATGCCTTCCCTTGTCTTCTCTGACACTCGGAGGGTTTTGTCTGAGAAGTACTTTATGTAGATTGGCCTCGTGACATTATCTGCCTCATAAGAGCACTTGAATCAGTCCCCTGGTGAAATGCTCGCAGGCCGACAGTGAAATGCTCGCAGGCCGACAGTGAAATGCTCGCAGGCCGACAGTGAAAGGCTTGCAGGCCGACAGTGAAAGGCTCGCAGGCCGACAGTGAACTGCTCACAGGCCGACAGTGAAATGCTTGCAGGCCGACAGTGAAAGGCTCGCAGGCCGACAGTGAAATGCTCGCAGGCCGACAGTGAAATGCTCGCAGGCCGACAGTGAAATGCTCGCAGGCCGACAGTGAAAGGCTCGCAGGCCGACAGTGAAAGGCTCGCAGGCCGACAGTGAAAGGCTCGCAGGCCGAAAGTGAAATGCTCGCAGGCCGACAGTGAAAGGCTCGCAGGCCGACAGTGAAATGCTCGCAGGCCGACAGTGAAAGGCTCGCAAGCCGATAGTGAAATGCTCGCAGGCCGACAGTGAAAGGCTCGCAGGCCGACAGTGAAAGGCTCGCAAGCCGATAGTGAAAGGCTCGCAAGCCGATAGTGAAATGCTCGCAGGCCGACAGTGAAAGGCTCGCAAGCCGATAGTGAAATGCTCGCAGGCCGACAGTGAAAGGCTCGCAGGCCGACAGTGAAATGCTCGCAGGCCGACAGTGAAAGGCTCGCAGGCCGACAGTGAAATGCTCGCAGGCCGACAGTGAAATGCTCACAGGCCGACAGTGAAAGGCTCGCAGGCCGACAGTGAAATGCTCGCAGGCCGACAGTGAAAGGCTCGCAGGCCGACAGTGAAATGCTCGCAGGCCGACAGTGAAATGCTCGCAGGCCGACAGTGAAAGGCTCGCAGGCCGACAGTGAAATGCTCGCAGGCCGACAGTGAAATGCTCGCAGGGCGATAGTGAAAGGCTCGCAGGCCGACAGGGAAAGGCTCGCAGGGCGACTAGCTCTCACATTCTCACATCAGAATTAGACGTTCATCCATGTTTCTCAAACATCAGATTTCAGTCTTTAAAGTCTTTAAGGCTAGGTTTTGGCATTAACTCCAGGGTTAAGTTTAGGTATTAACTCAGAAATCTTAAGGTTAGGGTTAAGTTTAGGTATTAACTCAGACATCTTAAGGTTAGGGTTAAGTTTAGGTATTAACTCAGAAATCTTAAGGTTAGGGTTAAGTTTAGGTATTAACTCAGAAATCTTAAGGTTAGGAATTAACTCAAAATGGTTAAGGTAACGGTTAAGGTTTGGGATAGGCTTGAAACTAATATAAATAAAAAATACTATATAACTGAAACCTACTTGAAGGTAACAGCGCTCACTGTTGCCCCCTAGTGGCAGGTTTCCACGTCATATCCCGACGTTCTCAGACAAGGATGGATGTCGAATGCTGACTTGTAATCACAGGTGGCCGGGCTGTACAGGCAGCGCAATCCACAGGGCCAGACATGTACATACTCACACGCAGAGAAACGGTAATGACTAGGCGGGTCGCAGTAACCTGTTGTTTTGGGAAATGTAATGTGATGAGTCTTTTGTGTTTGGGTTCTGAGTAATAGCAGGGCTGAAGACTCACCTGCAGCGATGGAAGAGAGGAGAGGAGCTATTGCTTTGGATTGCTATTGCTATCTCTGTTGCGCTCTCTCTCTCTCTCTCTCTCTCTCTCGGTTTATCTCTCTCTCTCTCGCATGCTGTCTCTCACACACACGTGCGCACACGCACGCATGCACGCACACGCACTCTCTCTCGCACTCACCCACATACAGTACAATGTCACACAATGTCACAGCAGACGCATGTGCACAATGCCATGTGAGCTACTGAGCAGAGCTGCTCTTTTTGAGGGCAGACATAGGGGAGTCTTTCAACAATGAACCATCACCATGCCAACCACACTGCCTTGGCACTGCCCACATGTTAGCAGTGGATGATTCTAGGGCATTAAGCACGCTGGGGGTTCCAATTCAAAGTGTGTGTGTGTGTGTGTGTGTCTCTGCGTGTGTGTGTGCACGCTTGTGTGTGTGTTTTTTTGTGTTCCAATTCAACTCTCCCATGCCAAGATTCTCTCTCTCCACAGTTCTCCTCCAGAAAGTCTGCTTCCTGTCCTTTCTTCTATAACAGAGAGCAAATTACAGGAAACACTGACCATATACAGTCATGTGAAAAAGTAAGTACACCCCCTGGA